>PVIW01003110.1:0-182494 GCA_004026585.1 Noctilio leporinus | reverse complement strand
TATGCCTCCTGCACCCCGAGGTCCTTGGTGCCTGCGCCCCCTGTGCCAGGCACTAACAACAGCAGCGAAGCCCCACCGCCACTGCCCCCCAAGTCCCCCAGCTTCCAGGCGCAGCCTCCGAAGCCCAGCGGGCAGGCGTGGCCCGCTCCGCCCACTGCTCCGGGGGCGCCGGTCCTGCAGAAGAAGCGGCCGGGCCGAGGCGCAGGTGAGCACAGCTGTTCTGGCTCGGGGTCCCACATGGACCACGTGCGGTCCTCAGCCATTGAGCAGGTGCCAGGCCCACAGCCAGAGGCCGGGTAATAGCTTCACTTGGGGTGTCTTAACTCTTGGGATTTGGGTTTAGAACAGACCTATTCATTGGCCTTGGAGAGCCCCATGAAGATTTGTCGTGGGACTTGATGTTGAGGGTATTCATGTTAAACCAAGGATGGGGAAGCCTAGAAGACTTGACCAAGAGCTTGCAGACCGCAGGCCAGGGCTGCTGGCCTCCATCGCCCGCGCGATCACAGCCTCTGTGCTTCCTTCCCCTCATCTGTAAAATGGGAATAGCAGTAGTTCCCCCGTGGGCAGTCGCTGGAGCAGGGCCTGACAACAGTGAGATCCAGGGGAACATTATTTATTTTCTTACCATTGCCATTCAGACTCCCGATCATCCTCTCCTTGGGGTTGGAGGGTGCGGTGGGTACATTTGCTTCAGAAGCAGAGCTGCTGTTTCATGGAGTTACTGCGGTCTGGCTCCCAGAATAGTCACAGGCCCTCAATAGATTGGATTGACATTCCACCCTCCCTCTTTTTGGTAGTTTCTCCTACTGACTCAAGAAAATTAAGGGTCTATATTTTCAGCCAAATATCAGGAGTAATCCCTTCAGCGATGCAGCAGCGATGATTTGGGATTGAGTATACGTTCCTCATCGCTGCTGACCATGTACTGGAATTGGCTTCATTCACTTCTGGGGTCCTTCTGAATGGGAAACACACCCACGCACCCATGCCCACTCATCCATGCATGGCAGACACACTCATAAACACCCAAAAATGATTTAAAAAAAATAATCATCATCAACACACATCTACACTTATATTCGTCAGGGTTTTAGAAAATCCTTTGATGCATCAAGTTTCTTAAATGTACTTCCTTGTATTAAAAATAATATAAACCCTGGCTGGTGGCCCAGTGGATAGGCGCCAGCCTGTGAACCCAAAGGTCACTGGTTCAATTCCCAGTCAGGGCACATAACCAGGTTGTAAGCCAGGTCTCCAGAGAGATCTGTGGCTGGAGACAGGTAAAGGGCAACCATACATTGATGTTTCTCTCCCTCTCTGCCTCCCTCCCTTCCCTCTCTCTAAAAATAATAAATAAAATCTTAATAATAATAATAATAAGTGCATTGTAAAGCAAATAGAAAGAAATTTAAATCACCCATAATAACATCACCCAAAAATAAAAGCTGTAATTTTTTTGGATGTGTTTTCTGTTTTTTCTTTTTTCTGAATACTTACATAATTAATACCATTTTGTATATACTACTTTCTATTCTGTTTTTAATATTTAAAACAACTTTGTCAAATCGTAGAAATGTATTAGCATATTAATATGATAATCAGTTTATACCATATTTTAGTGTTATTAAAGTTGATTCCATTTTTTGTTATTGGGAATAATATTGCAGGAAATACTTTTACAGCAATTGTAGTCTACATTTCAGATATTTTTAAAGATAGTTAAAAGGGAATCCCTAGTACAAGGGACAAGAATGTTTTTAAGGCTCTTGGACACAAGAGATAAGGTTTTATCATTCTTTCGTCAACCTGCTATTCACCAGAAGGCCAGCATTAGAACTGGCAAGCCCCTTCTGTGATTCTTAAATGTTCACTGTGTGGTTAAAAACAAACAAACAAAACCCAAGGCTTTCAATTCAGACAGATCTGAGTCAAAACCCTGGTTCCTCATCTACTCCTGTAGAACCAAATGCCAGTTTTTTCTAATGTTCTTGAATTTTGCCTTCTTTTTATTTGACACGTGGAAATCATAATAACACCTTTCCCATAGGATTGCTATGCATGTTAAATGAGAAAAATGTGTCCGTAGCTGGGACTCAGGTTATTTCCTTTCCTTCTCTCTCACCACACAGAAGGCAGCTTTCCATCCAGAAGCAGGTCAGCAGCTCCTGAGCCCCGTTAGTCTGCTTGTGGGAGCAAGTCAATCTGGGGGATCCCGGTACAGGAAAGGAAGGGAAGAGCAGAAGGGGAGGAAGGATGAGATTTATTTTCCTTATAAAGCTCAAAGGAAGCAGAATGTGAAACATGGTGTGTTCACCCACAGGCATGGACAGGTCCTCCCACATCTTCCTACAGAGCAACCCGGGTTTGCCCAGGTTCCGGGTGTGACTCCATCACACTTGCCAGGAGCTGGGGAGGGAGCCCGGCAGCTTGGACCTGGGCACAGGGTGGGGTGCAGGGCTCGTACTTGTATTGGAGGGTGGAACCGTGGAGATGCCTCTCTGGGCTGGACTCAAAGGCTGTTGTGGCTTTGGACATGAACCTTAGTTTTCCATGAGCAACACGAGGGTCATGTCTACTTCTGGCCAATAGGGAGCGGGGTGAGGAGAGGGTCATGTCTACTTCTGGCCAATAGGGAGGGGGGTGGGGAGAGGTGCTGTAATTGTGAACATATTGGCACAATAATAGCCGAGCAGTTGTCATCATTTTGTGAAGTGGAATGAGTATAATACCTGCCTGCGTTAACATGCCAGACAGCGACCATTAACTGCCCAGTGAGTCGGACAAAAACGTTTTCGTAAAATAGAGCCCACCTCCCACAGAGGTCATCAGAGAGGCTTTGATGAGGCTGGTAGTACTGGAGTTGGGCCCCGGTGGGCAGGTGGATTTAGATTGGAAAGAGAAATGAGGGTCTGCAATGCAAGGAGCAGGCGTGAGCAAAAACAGGGGGCAGGAGCAAGCCCCCAACAGCCGTTCAGCTAGCCTCCCTCTGAGCCTTGCTACAGACAGTCATTCCCTTTCTGAGGACTCTGCAGTGGTTCCCCTTTGGATGCTGAGGATTGTCCTTGTCACTAAGATCATTGCACCAGCTAACATTTATTGAGCCCTTACTACATGCGACTTGACTTAAATCGACTTGTTTAAACCCTCTCAACAACTCTAGGAGGTGTGTGTACTGTTATTCCCATTTGACAGATGAGAAAACTGAGGCACATAGAGGTTGTGCCATTGTCCCCGTGAGGGAACTGGATTCAGCCCCAAGGAGGTTGTCTCCAGAGGTTGCCCTTTTACTCAGCTCTCACAGAAGGTCATAGCATCCACCATCACCATGCAGTCCTGTATCTGAATCCTCGATTATCTTCTCCATCAGGCACCAGTGGGGGGAAGCTAAACCCACCGCCGGCACCCCCTGCAAGATCACCCACCACGGAGCTTTCAAGTAGGAGCCAGCAGCCCCCCGTCTGGACCCCGACGCAGCAGCCCGGGGGCCAGCTGCGGAACGGGAGCCTGCACCTCATTGGTAAGGGGGCCCCTGGCTGCCTGTGTGGAGGTGGTTCCCAGCCCCCAGTGGGCGCTTGCCAGCCCGGCTGCATGTTTTGCTGTAGGGGACTCCCTGGAGCGCAGAACAGAACACAGGTTGTGTTCATTATAGGGTTTCTTTTGAGGCTTTCTGGAGGGTTCCAGAGCCCACTCAACCTTGCCATTGAGTTTAGAGAGGGAAGAAAACCAATGTTTAAACTGCCTGTCTGTCTCCATGGAGAAATCCATGCACCAGGCTGAAAGCACAGCATGATTTGGACAAGGTGAATGGTGGACAGAAGGCCCAGCAGGCGGACAATCAGGGCAAAAATAGGGAACTAGGAAGGAAAGTCCCATGGGGTCAGATTCGACCAGAAGTGGGTTGAGCTACTTGCTGTCAGATACAAATCCTTGATCACAAAGCAGGGACTCGCCTCATGAAAGGGCCACATGCCCCTCTCCGCTTGCCATTGAGAGCTCAGGACAGAACCCGCTTGCTTTGGGGGGCCCAAGTCTGCAAGTGGACACAAGCCATGCTCCGTGTCACTAGCAAGGCCCGGGACTCCTTCCTATCCTGCCCACATACCCCCAGCCCCGCCCCCAGGAGTGCAGAAGGGCTTCAGGCCATGGGGACGTTGCTGTCCCTATTGCCACCATGTCCCCATTGCCACCATGTCTCCCACCTCTGACTCTGGGCCCTGGGTAGCCCTGTGGCTCTTTAGAAGCTGCCCAAAGATGGGTAATGGGGAGATTGGCTTAATTTCCCAATTCCCCTTGTCCCAGTGAAAGAGTAAAAATTGAAAATGAAGGGTGCCTGGGGGGCAGTTAGCCCCTGCCATGGGCCCCCTGATACTGGGTAGGGGAACCTTGGGTCACCACAGTAACCAGTGCGACTTTGCCATTCCATGTGTGTGCAGATGACTTTGAGTCTAAATTCACGTTCCATTCTGTGGAAGACTTTCCTCCTCCAGATGAATATAAACCATGTCAGAAGATCTACCCCAGCAAGGTCCCCAGAAGTAAGTATGCCCTGGAGAGGACCCCTGGCTCTCCCTGACCCTGGGAACACGGGGTGTGGCCTGTCACCTCACAGCAAGGCAGTGCCATTCAAACTCCTGGAGGTGTCAGATCGCCCACTTGTCCCCAGGGCTTCATTCAGAGGCTCCTACAGGAGCCCGGAGTTCACTGTACAGCATCAGATTTGGGTGAATGTACCGTGTGCCCCTCCCCTCTTTGGGGTCTGAACACCCTAGGGAAAATAGGATGCAGGAACTTTGCATGCATGGCCAGGGAAGACCCCGAAACCCCCCGGTTTGGAACTCTGGCAGACAGCAATACGGAGTGTCTCCAAGCCAACGGTTCTCAACTTTGGCTACACGTTCAAATGACCCAGAGAACGTAAAAATCCTAAAGGCCAGGTTGGACCTAGACCAACTAAATAAGAGCACCCGCACAAGGCCAGATGTTGGTAACTATGAAAGCTGCCAGGGGATGCCAATGTCCAGGTAAGACTGAAAGTCCCAGCCCAGTGAGAGCCGCTTCTTCCTGGTTCCGTCGTGTGGCCAGGCTGCGGCTCGGCCCCAGGTGGAAGAGGGAGAGGCCGATATTTTAGAAGCGCAAGCAGCAGAGAAAAGCAGGGTGGAGAGTTGACAGCGCAGTCATGCTGCCTGTTGGTTAAAACATGAGCTAGTTCTCATCCGGTGCTGAGCCAGCCTCATGGGGCAGCAGCTGGAGGATGAGACTGAGTCAGTGACAGAGGGTGAGGCCCGATGTGTCCCCACCCACACCCTGACTAAGGTCCCCAATCCCACACTTCTGTGAACCAGCATGGAAAATTATAAAATCATCTATGTCCGGGCTTAGCCCAACACCAGGCGCTTTGTGAGTCTCTCAGGGGGACCTTGGGGAGGTCCCTTCTCCAGGGTTCAGCTTCCTGCCAGTTTGTACCAGTCCACCTCTGTGCCACAACCCTGCTGCTATCTGCTGCCCCCAGACTTTGTGCGGGAACGTGACCACCTGGCCCCTGGAGGCGTGTCCATTGCTGACCCTGTGTTAAACCAGAGGTCAGCAAATGTTTCCTCTGAAGGATCAGCGGTGACCTACCGGAGGCTCTGTAAGCCATGTGGTCTCTGAGTTTTCCACATGACAGCGGCCACTGACAACATGGGAATGAGTGATCATGGCTGCTTGCCAATAAAACTTGACTGATAAACGCAGGTGCTGGCTGGATTTGGGCCGTGAGCCGTATTTTGCTGATCTCTGCCCTAAGCCATTCCAGAGGAGCTGGTTCTTAAACATCACTTTTTATTTCGCATCCTTCCTTAATAATGTGCTGTGGAATCCTTCAGCTGTCAAACTCGGGACATTCTGACGTCAGGTTTGTGTGTCTGAGCCCACATGCCCAGTCTCAGCCCTGGGAACACAAACACGGCTCTGCCCCCCACAGCGGGCCCGGAGGGCGCAGTTGGCAGGCAGTGCCGTGTGCCTCTCATCACAAAGAAGCACGTTCAAGTCGGTGCTCAGGCCAAAATACAATCCGATGCTTAGGGGGGTGCAGTTAAAAAAGAAGAGGGAGGAGGAGCAGAGGGAACCTACTGAAGGAACTGACACCCTGCAGAGCAGAAACGGCATTGGTAATTGGCAGGCATAAAAATACCTCCATAGCCTTCTAGCATAATTAAATTAGCACGTCCCGGCCTTCCCTGTGAGCCGTAGGGTAGAAGCCTGTTAATTATATTAGTGCAAGTCTGCTAGGGGCCATGCCTGTCCAATTACATTTCTCCTTACAGGGTTCCTCCTGCTATGCGTTAACCTGGTCTCCCCAGGTGAGAGTTGTCCCGTGGTCTGGGGACAGCGCCGATTCTGCCAGATGGGTGCGCGTGCACAATTTCCAGCGGCCCTCTGCCTCCCTGCATCTTTCTACCTGCTTCTCTCTCCTTCTGACCAGCACTCAGCACCCAGATACCCCCATGTTGCCTTCCCTTCTGTAACTTTTCGTTGTCAACATATAACACGAAATTTGCCATCCGGACCTTTCGTGTGTGCGTTCAGTCCAGGAGTGTGACGCACACTCCCATCGTTGGGCACGCCCTCCAGGACCCCTTCCATTTCTGCAGAACGGAAACTGTCCCCATTCGTCCACTGCTCCCCATTTCCCCTCCGCAGCCCCTCGCACCCACCCCTCTACTTGCTGGTTCTGTAAGTTTTGCTACTTTTGGAACCTCATGTAAGTGGAATCCATTCTCGGTTGGCTGTTTGAGGCTGGCTTATCTCACTTAGCATGATGTCCTCATCCGTATCGTAGCGTGTGCCCTTTGAAGTCTCAATAATGTCCCACTGTATACCACACTCTGTGCGTCCATTCATCCATCCATGGCCACTTGGGTGGCTTCTGCCTTTCGGCTCCTGTGAAAATACGGCTATGAACACAGGTGTACAATTATCTCTTCGAGACCCTGCTTTTAATTTTTTTAAAAAAGATTTTATTTATTATTTTTAGAGAGAGGGGAAGGGAGAGAGGCAGAGAGGGAGAGAGACATCCACGTATGGTTGCCTTTCACCTGCCTCCAGCTATGGACCTGGCTGGAGATCTGGCTTGCAACCTGGTTATGTGCCCTGGCTGGGAATCGAACCAGAATCCTTGTTTCGCAGGCCACCACCTTATCCACTGTGCCACCAGCCAGGGCAGCTTTTAATTCTTTTGTGTGCATACCCAGAAGTAGAATTGCTGGATCATAGGGAAAGCCTATTTTTAATTTTTTGAGGAACCACAGCGGTGTTTTCCATTTTCCATTCCTATCAGCACTGCCTAAGAAGAGATGCAGAGTTTTCCTTTGTTTCATGAAGAAAATGATTCCCCTTTAGCTCCGCTCTTGTTTCCAGTGGTGTTTATGAAAACCAGCGAGCACTGCTGACTACGGGGAGCCTGTTACATTGCCCAGTGGTTCTCCAATGTGGGATTCTGCCCCCAGGGGACATATGGTGCTATCTGGAAACGGTTTTTTGTTATAGGTGGTCTGGGGCTCAGAGAACGTGCTACTGGCACTCAGTGGGGAAGAGACGCCTCTGCAGTCACAGTCTGTGACAGAGAAGCAGGGGTGGAAACACACAGCCTGTGGCCAGCAGTCTGAAGGCCAGCTCAGGTTACTCCAGATTCCTTGGGCTAGCCTGACTTTCTGTGACGTGCACAGCCAGTCCCTGGGCCAACAGATGGTAAGATGGTCCCCGTGTCTTTCAGGCCGTACACCTGGTCCCTGGCTCCACGCCGAGGCTGCTGGGCAGAGCTCTGATGACATCAAAGGCAGAAATTCTCAGGTAACACATCCCCCAGGTTCCTCAGAGATGTTGAGGGTGTGCATTCTCCTAACAGCTTCACATTTTTCCTCAGACTCTGTTTCCTTAGGGAAAGCCATTTGGGGGTCCCTTGTTGACACTTAGAATTTCCAAATTTAAAGAGTGAAAGGTTTCCCAGGAATGACCAGCACATGCAGAAGCAAGTGTAGTGACCAGAACCAAACCCCTGTGGACTTATCTGCATGGACCCCGTTCACCCCTCATTCACTCTTGCCTTGTTACGTTGGCTTGAGAAGCCCAAGAGAGAAGCTGTAACATTCACAAAACCTAATTTGGTGTCCTCTCTCATCTGCAGAGCACATGGTTTCTTATCCTTGGGGGCTTTCACCCCCCCCCCCATCAACATAATTTTTATTTACATTTTTATTTGAAATTTTGGGCTAATGCAAAAACATATAAAACATAAAAAGAGCTGGAAAATATTGGAAAAAAAGTAAATCTATCATGTCTCAAGAATGGTATGTAGTTATATTAGACAAGATGATATAACAATAAGACCCACACAACTAATTTAATATGTTTTTAGAGAAATTTTCTTTTAACTAAAGGGAAAGGATTCTGGTACTATGGTTTGGTATCATTGGATGTTCCAAATTTGGAAATCTTAAGCTTAAGCCCATATGGACATCAACATTAGAGTTTATTTTGGCCAAATTTAGTCACATTTCAAGTCCTGGTGCCTAGAAGAAAGTGGGAGGAGGGTTGGTTGCCTATGTGATATGACAAGAAATGCCCTCATGCTCACGCCAGGCAACTTGGACAAAGGGTGTCCTAACCTGGGCAGTGATCACAACTCTCTGATAAGGTCTCATATTTAAAGGTCCTTTGTGTCTTTGAAAACACCCATTAAATCCTCCCCTGTTGGAGTTCCGTGTGACAGAAGGTGACCTTCTGCAGCTGTATGGAACCTCAAGGAAGGTCACACGAGAAGGGAAGGGATGAGGCTCCTGGAAGCTAGGATGAGCTCCTAGATCTAGCACAGCTAATCCAGGAATCGCCATGACCATCCAGGATCAAAACTGGGCATATGATTGCATTAGGAAGGAACTACGTATGAGTAGGACAGAAGAAAAAATTGTTCATAGGCATTTGCTCTGGGAGAGTAGTGCATTTCTGCAATTCCTGAATTTCCTACAAGGAATACATCACTTCTGTGGTCAGAAAAATAGAGTTGTAATCAAAATAACATTCCCTACATTGTATAACTCTATGCATTTTTCAAATAACTTGCTTATCTGATCTCATTTGACTCTTTCTGTGATGTAAGCTGGAGAGATGCGTTTAATGCTATTTTATTTTCAGGTAAGAAAATGGAGCTCCAAGGGGTTAAGGAACTTGCCCAGACCTCTGACTCCTTGTCCAGTGCTCCTTCCATTATACCATCACTGCCTTTGCTGGCATGTCCAGCTTGTCAGGACAGGAGTCACCCTCACTGTCAGGTGTGCAGGTGTGATCAGCCATTGCACAGCATCTGGCCCTGACCTGGTGGCAGGCATGCACCTAGATCACCAGGCCCATAAATGTCTAATCAAAGATGGACTGTCAAGTCTGTCTTGGTCATCTATAGTCAAGCTCTTCCTTATGACTCAACGAACATCATCTTAATTCATTGTCACTTCAGTGAGACACGGAGCAATCACCCAGAGAAATCACTGGGTTCCAGATAGAGCACACGGTGTGCTGGAGGGTGTTCTATGATGGATGTGGGGCCCATATGATACGTGTACAGCTGGGAGCCCTGGGCTGGAAATGGAAAGGCCTGGGCACCTTGTCTCTTTTCCATCACCTTGTCTTAGGGTCTCCAACGAGTCCTTTGCTTTTCCTGAGCTCCCTGTCGAGTGAATCTGCTGGTGCTTAGTCCTGTAAATGCTTATAAGATGGCATTAGGTCCTCACAGGCCACAAACTCATGTTCCACTTCCTCCCTTTTCCACCTGCCACCCCCTGGGTCAAATCAGCTCCTTGCTTCAGTGCCCAGCCCCAGGGTAGCCACCTGTGCATGATCAGTTTCCTCCCCCTCTCCCCCCGGTGACACTGTCATGTTTCTGCAGTTATCTCTGAAGACACTCCGGTGAGAAGACCAAGGAAGCCAGCGGCCTGGAAGCACCTGGGGTTCCCCATCGTGGGAGGGGCCTCCCTGAGACTGTGTCTGACCTCACCGCCCTCAAGTTGTAATTCAGTTGACATACAGGCTCTGAACGGAGCACTTACTTACTGTACATATGTGGTTTGCACAGGCTTTAAGTCAGTGTCATAGTCCACTTTTATTTTTTACAAAACCACACTCATCGTTTCTTTCTTTTTTAAAATGCATCTTGATATCCGTCTGTCAGTGCAGACAGAGCCCTGTCCCCACCCCGTCGTGTCCCTCCGGTGACTGTAAATATGCCCTCGGGCTGGCCCTTCCCAGACATGGAACCGTTTTTAGAAGGTTCCGTGGTTTGCAAGTAGGTCCCAAAGTCACAGGAGCCACCGTGGCTTCTCATTGGCGTGATTTCATATTCTCAGTGCACAAACTGCAGGATCAAACCAAATAATGCCTTATCAATGACACAGCTCAGAGAAACTAGTGTGTCCCCACAGCCAGACAATGCCACACAGCCTCCAGTGGACGAGATGCAATGTCTCGCTTCTGTTTCGCAGTGCAGGGATTTTTTTTTTCTGCCTAATGTAAATATAGCAAAGCGTGAAGGCAGACATGGACTTGGCTCCTTGCGTAAAAGTAGCCAACGCTCTGTTTACAGTGGCTCTTGTGCCCAAGTCCCCAAGACTTTTCCTCCTGTCCCTTCCAAGTTCCCAGCCCCATCCTGGCAGCCAGGGTGAGGTAGGATGAGATTTATGAGATTTTTGGTCTTTTCCCTGCAAGTTAGCAACACAACTCATTATTAGAGTAAGTTATTAATTCTCTCTCAGAGGTCTTTTTCTTTTCCCCCTCCCCTGAGTGCAGCATTGCAATGGCAAGGAAAATGGGGTGTCCAAGTGGGAGGGGTGTCCAAGTTGAGCCAGCCGCATGCACAGCAGAGCAGGACCAGCTTTGACTGCTGCTGGCAAGGGAAGGGTAATGTGCTTTTGCCTGGCACCTGACCCCAGACACTCTGCGGCCTCGGAGGGGAAGGTTGCAATTGAGGAAGGAGAGAAAATAGAAGGAAACAGACTGACCCCTGGTCTGTTATCAAAATAGCTGCAGGTTAAAGGGACTCAGGGACGGGGGCTGGAAGGGAGAACTCGGGTTCCTCTGGAGCCCACCTCCCACACCCTCACACCCCGAGGACCTCACACTTGATCCAAGCCATCCGGCAAAGGTGGACGGACGGGAGGGTTGTGGCAAGCTCATGGCCACATACCCCTGCCTGGGGTCTGCAGGAAAGACTAAGAGGACAGCCTGCATCTTTGCCGTGCTTCCTCCCGGCAGAGCGAAGCAAGGTCAAGTTCCCTTCTCTGGAGAATAAATCAGGCCACATTAGAACAGCTAAATCAAAGGACTACAAGTTACCCCGGGTCCTCAGCTCTGGGCATAGCTGATTTGTTTCATAGGTTCTGGAAGGTTTCCGAAAGGTCAGAATTTTTTAATTACCACGGCATCCACTCCCCCTTCCTTCCAGTGGCACAACCTAATCACAAATGATGAACGATCATGAGTAAGAAGGTCCCAGACAGAGGCAGTTCTACTTAAGAATGCACTGCCTGCCGCAGGGGGTGTTTACACGTTCATGATCTGCACCGCCGGGGTAGAGATGAAAAATAAAACGACTCAAGGATAAGAGAAGGGATGAGCAGAAACCGAACACGGCCATTGGAAATCTCGGGAACCTGGCCTCACGTCTCTCCTCAAGACCTGTCACCGAACCCAGGCCCTTTGAACCTGCAGGACAAAAATGAGCCAGTCCCAGGGGCCCCACCATCCTCACCTGTACCCACCACAGGATGCTGTCTCTGCTCCCCAGAGTTTCACACGCATTTTATATTTATTGATGTTCCCTCTGCAGATTCATTTCTCTACCCAATAAACCGTTGTACGTGGAAATGCTTCGGGTTGTTTTCTTGTTGAAACCTGCCCATGATCGCTGATCTCAGGATTTGCAGGGCTAGTGAGAATGACAGAGGAAAGATGGACACCCCTCACAGGACCCTACGTGCTGTGACATACTGTGTTAGACTCAGGGCCCTTCCTGACTAAACCACAAAGTCATAGTTTGGTTGTAATCTTTTCCTGGAGTTCTAAGCCAACAAAACTGAATGGGTATTTGGAAGCAACCCACCAAGGGGAAAGCTTTCTCAAAGGCACTTTTTAAAAATAGTCGGTAATTCTATTTATTTGGTTTTATTAATGTAAGATGGGAAGAGTAAATTCCTCTAACACAAATTATAAATTCCTCTACTTTGTGTTAAAGGGGAAAACTTCCCACCTAAAGTACACTTAGCACCCCCACCCCCAACTTCGCAAAGCCCTCGAAAATCTACCGTAGGGGCCGCAGTACCATCTCAATCTCTGTTGTGGTTCCTTCAGGTGGGCACTGAAAAGGGATGCAGGGAGGGGAGTGCTCACCCCCTAGGTGAACCGGCTCAGGGGCCAACTTAACCTGAATCTCTGTTTTGCCTCTTACAAGTTTGGGGAAGAGAATTACCGAGCTGGTCTGTGCTTTGGTTTCCTCATCTGTAACATGGAGACGGAACTATGTACCTGAGCACACAGAGGTGAAAATTCAGTGACTAACACCCAGGGCAGCCCGTACCCCTGGGTCACAGCAAACCCAGGAACGGGCTCACCCCACAGTCCATGGTACAAGCAGTTTGCTGATTCCATACTCCATTGCCCACCCTACCCTGGGAACCCCCGTTCTATTCTACTCTTTGTCTCAGTTTGACGACTCTTGGTACCTCATATAAGTGGAATAATACAATACTTGCCTGTGTGAGACTGGCTAGTTCACTTGGCATAATGTCCTCCAGGTCCAACCATGTTGCAGCAAGTGTCAACATTTCCTTTTTCTTTAAGGCCGAATAATATTCCCTTTTATGTATATACCGCATTCTGTTTATTTATTCATCCACCGATGGATATGCTCTTTAATGACCTTTTGGGTTGCTTCTGCCTCTTGGTTTTCATGAATAATGCTGCTATGAACAGATGTGTCCAGGTATCTCTTTGAGACCATGCTTTGAACTCTTGGGTGTATACTCAGAAGTGGGATTACTGGACTACAGGCTAATTCTATTTGTAATTTTTTTAAAGGACCTCCAGAATTATCCCCCGCCCTGGCTGTATTTGACATTCCTACCAGTAATACACAAGGGCTCCAATTTCTCTGCGTCCTCACCAACACTTAATCACTGTTTTTTGATAGTAACATGCTGATCGGTGAGGTGGTATCCCATTGTGATTTTATATTTACTTTTAATATAGTGAATTTATCCACAGGAATGGTATAAAAGGAAGGAAACTGCTGAACTACTTGGGCTTTCCAAAGATTCAAGTAAGAAAAATATATCCCCTTTCACACATTTTCTATGTTAGCCACATTTACTCATGAGACACAAGACAGAAGAAGCCACCAGCCATTCATTTCAGTATTATTATTATTTTTTTATTGTATGCTTGACGTATTTAGAGACAATTCCAAGGGCAAGCGCTGGATGGGGAAGTTATCCGGTTTGTAGATATTTGTACAAAAGGTTGTTGAGACTACACAGTCAGTTTCCGCTGAAGGAAACGAAGATTTTTTCCTTTGTATTATTCCCTGCCAAGAACATTTTCCAGCTCACAGGTTTGACTTCTCACAACATGATTGCAAACATGTCCACATTCATTCCCATGAGTAATCTGCATGTGACATTTCGGGAAGTTTGAAGTCAAATCAGATAAAGCACATGGACGCAAACCACAGGAGGGGAGTTGGGACTCAGGGCCCTAAGGAATGAAATGCCACAGCTACCAGGAAGCACAAGGGAGCTCCAGGACAGTGTGTGCCTGTGACCTGCCACCCCTCCCTTGACACAAGTATGGCCAGTTGGGTGGGTTCCCCTCCCCTCTTCACGTGCTTCCTGCTTTAAGCTGAGAGGTCAGCTGAGGACCTTCCCCATCAACGACTGCAGGTATCTGTTTCGTAACAAGCCCACCAGTCACCTGGCTTCTCTGCTGGGCCAGACATAGTTGTGTCACCCCTGGGCCAGTGTGGGATGATGTCAGTTAGGGAGCAAAGTAGTTCGGTTGACAATTATTTCTTTACACCTCATCCCTCACCCAATAGTGAAGGAACCTCACTGCTCATATCTAATAGGCAGCTTAGCTTGTAAGAAACTTTCTAATAATCACACTGTGTCTTATGTTACTGGGCAGTAAAAATCACCATAGTATGTCCTTTATTCTACCTAGTTCCAAGTCACCCCCAAGAATGAAAAAGTAGGACTTGCGCTTTGTTCACTTACTTTTCCCGGAGCCTTTGCCCCACCCTCTCCCTTGCAGTCTGAGAGCCGAGTTCCTCTACGGTGAACCCCTGCTACCAGACAGGACTGACTAGCTTAGGCTTGGTTACCGGGTGTGGGAGTGCGGGAGACAGTCTATCCCTTCCGGCCATGGCTTCCTTCTGCACAAAGCATGCCAGGCACAGCCACCTCCCCACAAGCCCTACTGGATACACAAAAGCTATTTACACAGTGACCTTTCAACATTCTTTTCATAGTTCATCCTGAATATTCGTTTTCTCCATATTGCCTTTAGGAAGGCAATCCCTGGCCCTGGCTGGTACTGACTGAGCGCCAGCTTGCGAACTGAAAGGTCACCGGTTCGATGCCCAGCCAGGGCACATGTCTGGGTGTCAGGCCAGGTCCCCAGTTGGGGGTGTGCAAGAGGCCACCACGCATTGATGTTTCTCTCCCTCTCTTTCTTCCTCCTTTCCCCGCTCTCTGAAAACAAATAAAATTTGCTTTAAAAAGCAATCCCTAGTCAGGAAACTATCCCTGTAACGGTAAGCACTTTTCACTGAGCCACACCAACCAGGATAAGCATTTTTCAAAAGCAGAGTCTGTTCGGAGCATTTACGGACAAGCGTTCCCCTCACCAACAGCCGGCTCAGATCCCAGTCCAACCATGTGTTCCAAAATGTGGATGTAAAGCAGATAAAAAGTCACTAGAAGTGGGTATGGCCGCATCTGCAGCTTCCTTGTTCTCCTCTTGTCCTTCCCCATTCATCCCCATGTACAAAGAATCTGTCCACCGCTGTCACTGGGTTTGCCGGGACCCACCCCCCTCTGCTTGAAGGGAGCGTTGCAGCCCGGTTTAGCTTCGGCCGGGCTGCTGCGCCCTCTGGTGGTAATGCAGGGGCATCGCCATTGTGATGCACAGCTTCAGTCCAGGCAGCGGGCAGTTGGCCCTTCCCTGACGTGCTGGGCTAGGTCAATGCCTCCGAACGGGAGCAGCCATGTGTTTCCCCTGCGCCGTAAGGCTGGCTGCGTGACCCGTGAGCTCTGGCCCACAATCATGAAAGCAGGCCTCCGGGTCATTTACTCTCTCAATCCTCACCTTGGGGATCACAGACCTGTGCTGCCTGATGATAGGTGGAGATGAGACCTCGTTGTGAAATGTTAGCTTGGCTTTCTGATTTTAAATAGCCACTCTGTAGGCAGGCTTAGGAGGGGGTGAGGTACCTAGTTATTCTGGAACGCGGCCCCTCCCCCAGCAGCTGTAGACAGACACCCCCAGATGCTGGCTCCGCGTAGGAGACCCTGTTAATCAACGGTGAAAGCCCAAACAGGCATGGGAGTCTCAGCAATGACAAGCCACCACAAACGGCTGCTGGGACCTTGGTCAGCCTGAACCGTCTTCCTAGCTCCCCCCGCTTGCAGTGAGTCGTTGTCCACGTAGAATTGACAAAGCTACTGGGCAAAAAGCTCCTGTGCTCTCATGCCTACAGTCCTCAAGGGGAGTCGGTGGGAAAAAAGATTTGTTCCAGTACAACCTGAGACCCTCAGGGCCCACATCCACGTGTGGCACTCACGTCCCTGACAGGTCCCAGGGCCGCCGCCACAGTGCTCCCCCTGCAGATCCGTGGGGTGTAGCAGGCTGGGCAGGAAGGGTGGGGCTGGACTGTTAGGCTGGAGTGAAATGCGCCTGCATCCATCTGCCACCTTTCTGCCCTCTGCGTGTCCCGTGCTGCGGCCATCTGGTCCCCCTCCCACGCTTCTCTGTGCTCCGGTGGAAGTCAAATCCTTCAGCAAACACGACGTTGGAAACCAACTGGTTTAATTAAAGTCTCTGCTGAGACTAATAGCGTGGCTGCTCAGATTCCAGCTACTTTAACTAGACTCGGAACAGTCAAACGTTTCTCCTTGTTTTTCCCTCATTAACGGAGAGCACTGTAGCTTTGGGAGGCGGAACTGCACCACAGGGCCATTTAATTCACCCTAAGCTAGACGGTGGCAGTCGCCAGGCCCAGAATCATCCTGTGGGAGGCCTCACCCACGTGGCGGGTGCGCCTTTGGGAGAGCCACGCGGTGACTCAGGGCAGTCACAGGCACGGCTGCCTCTGACACCCTAACGTGGGCAGGTCCCCCCACCCCCGCACCCAGGCCAGTGCCCCGCATGTGGGCGTCCACAGCACACAAGGCAGATTCTTCAGGGTCACAGGCATCAGGATGGGGCGGGGCCTGGAGACAGACCCCTTTATTCCATCCCATTGGCCGTGCCCTCAGAAGACCATCTGGAGGCCTTCTGCACCAGGGATGGGCACTCGAGTGAGGGGAGGCCAGGGAGCTGTTCCCTCCAGTACACACGTGAGACCCTGCACCAGGCAAAGAACTGCCTCTCGCGCACGTAACAGAAACGGTTACTGAAAGAGTAAGACTTCCACAGACTTTGCTTTCCCACCAACTCAGCGCTATGGAGCTGGCGTTTCAAGGCCTGGGGGGGGCTCTCATCCTGCCCCGAAAAGGCTCATGTGTTCGTTGTCATGGAAATACACTGATAGCATCTGAAACTCCACAATTAGTCCTACAGTTGAACCACAGGTGCACAGGCTACAGGTCACGCCGCAGAGGGAGGGGACCACAGGGCAGGGGGGACTTTGAGATTCCAGGCAGAACGCGAGTTCACAGTTCGGCTTGGCTTCGGAAAAGGTGACCGGCCACAGAACTTCCTCATTTTGCTCCGACAGGAGAGCAGTTTGTTTTGCTGGTAATTTAGTAAGGTGGGGAATTTTAAATAAGAAGGGGGAAGGGCGCTTACTTCACTTGAAGAACTTGATCTCCGTGTCCACGCAGTCATAGAAAAGGTCCCCCACCTCGGCGGGGTCTGGGGGTTCGGAGCTGGCCAGGATCTCTTCCATCGCCTCCAGGCCCTGCTTCTCCAGCTCCAGCATGGTTGTCCTCAGCTTGCGACCCTGTTCCTGAGGAAGGACAACCATGGGGGAGGGGGTCATGGCAGCGAACACTGAAGCCTCCTGGGGGCTGCCCGCCCCAGCCAAATGTTTCCTACACGTTGGCCGCAGGGATCCTTCCAGAAGGCCAGTGTAGCTATGTCACTGCCCTGCTTGGAAGACTTGCACAACTTGCTGCCACCTTCAGGATCCTATCCTGAGTGACAGTCCGAGAAGGCCCATTGGGACATACCCCTGCCCTTCCCGAAGCCAGACTTGACTGGCTGCATTCCTCCAACCCACCACCAAGCAGGCCAGTGAGCATGCCGGCTGCCGGGGCCCGGTCAACCTGCACCCAGCTTCAGCCCTTTCCTCTGGGCTCCCCCAAGTCCAGGGTCTTTCCTTCTGCCACGGTGGCCCCCGTCCTGTCTTGTACAGTTTTGTCTACCTGCCTGTGTCCCCATCCAACCCTGAGCTCCTGGGGGCTGGGAACTGGGCTCAGCTCTATCCTGCAATGCCTGGGACACGGCAGGCACTCTGTACATGCTTGTTGAATGAATAATGGATCCATGAAAAGATCCGATTCATAGTCACCCTGCAGTGTTTATCAGCTTTGAAACTGATCAAACCCTTACTGGTCTCATTTTGACAAGAAAAAAAAAAATGCTTCATCACCAGCCACTTGCTTAGTACTCATTGATTTCAGCACTCGTCATGAGTTCCAGGACAAATTAACGACAAGAACCAAGGTGCCACTGTACTTTATTTCTACGGTGAGGGAATCTCTTCTTCTAAGTGGGATGACAGTGAAAAACTGTCATGTGCCCAATGAATCCCAGAAGGGAAAAGCTGATGTCATCACCTATCCTCGACTAGTACCAAGAGTCATTTCCAAATTCCAAAGCCCACCTGATGTTGTCAGTCTCATCTCTTTGAAATTCTGCACGGAATAGCTGAGCACGCCTGGCCCTTCTTACCTCGGCGTGGTAGCTACAAAACCGTGCACCAGAAAGTGGCATGGCCCCTCGGGGCTTCCTGGCGCCCACCTAGAAAATGTGGGCTGGCGGAAGCCCACGTCAAGTGCCCTAGACTGAACTCAGCAGCGGGTTGTGGCTACAGGGCAAAGGTGGGCTGGGAGGAGAGGCGTAAAACAAGGGTGCGAGTTCACATGTCAGGCCGGTCAGGGCTGCAGCGTGGATGCACAGGTCCCATGACAGGTGAGTCTGCCCTTCTCGGAGGTGTTTTCTGAGCCCAGCTGGGTTGACGTCAGTGCTGCCCTGCTTTTTACGGCACAGTCGCCTGTGCTCACCTGCTCCACACAGGTGTAGGCACCAGTTTACCTAAAAGATGTCCCTTTGTGCGGGAGAAGCTGGACCTTTTCCAAGCTGTTGAACAAATCCCCAGGGAGCAGGTGAGCACCCAGCAACCAAGGCCCTGCTTCTTCCTTCCCCAGAACACAGGCTGGGGCTCTGGGAATGTCCGTCACTGTTGGCTGGTGCGGGACTGACTTGTCTGAACTCTCGTCTGGACTTTATGCACCAAAGCATGGCTGGGGGCGGGGGATTTGTCTTCTGAAGAATCAGTTTTTAACCAGAGACTACATTCACATTGTTATGCAACCCAATCCATTTCCAGAACTTTTCTGAAGAATCCAGATTTTTATTATTATTATTATTGCTCTAGACAGAGGAAGGAAGAGAGAGAAACATCAGTTTGTTGCCTCCCGTGCACGCCAGGACCAGGGGTTGAACCCAAAACCTTTTGCTTACAGGACGGCGCTCCAACCAGCTGAGTCATACCAGCCAGGGTTGAAGAAGCAGTTTTGTTTTGCCTCTTTTTTTATATGAAAGAAGAATCAGTGTTTTAAAACATCACCTTTAAAGTGCTGCCATCACGTACAATTGTGCACTCCCAAAAGTGCACAAAGAATTTCAAAACGCCGAAAAGCCGTTGTCCCTACTAGAACGGAACGCTTCCGTAACTCCTCTGTAAACCGAAATGAAAGAGGGCTATTCTTAGCCCACTGGGCTGTGGAATAACATCAAAAGTCTAGGCTTTGTTTCACTTGGTTTCTTTCAAGAGACTTGGGGGCAAAACCAACATCCACACCCTGAGAAGGGCCTGAGGAGCCTGGATTTTGGGAGATGAACCAGAGAGGAGCATGGTGAGCTTGGTCACGGCTCTCCTGGCTCCTTACCCACTGACCGCCCCCTCCACGGGCCACCCCCAGGCTCACCTGGTCACTTGCGATGACCGCACGCGCCCACTCGTGGGCCTTGTACAGCTCATGCCGGCGATCTGGCTTCTCCTGGAACCGGGGCTCCTTTTTGGCAGGGTCATCATCCCCAAAACTGGGAGACTGTACTTTGGGGACAAGTTTGACGTCATCAACGAAGATGAAAGGCTTGAATATGGACCTGGAGAGAAAGGAGAGGGGTTTCAGCCAGCCTGGGGCTTGCGAACACCTGCAAGTGGTCCTTTCGTTCAGCTAACATTTCCCGAGCCAACTCCCCGTGGGTGGGGGTGGGGACAGGGGTGCACACAAAAGAGACACAACGACACGTTTCAGTCAATATTTTAGTGAACCGACTGCCCCTTCCAGGCTGCAATTTCCTCTCTTTTCAGTGAGGAGGTCTGAACGGACCTGCTTTGTTCTGGGAAGACGGCAGAGAGGCCCCTTCCCTTACGTAAAGAAAGGCCAATAGAAGACGTGGCAATGGGTCCTCTGTTTCCGTTGGAAGAAGGTGGCCTTTCTCAACCCTGGTCTGCTGGAGAGTGGCCTTCTGCGAAGGAAAGCTCCGAGACCCCATCTTGCTCTATTTTTTGTTTTCAGGTTCTTCTAGCTTATTTGAAAATGTTTGAAATATCCTGGACGGACTCAGGGAGGGGACAGGTGAGACGCAAGGGTTCCCAGAGGCCCTGGCTGAGTGGCCTAGGTGGTTGGAGTGTCATCTCATACACTGAAAGGTTGCAGGTTTGATCCCTGGTCAGGGTGCATACACAGGCGATCAATGTTTCTCTCTCTCCCTCCTTCTCCATCTAAAACTAATAAACATACCATTGGGCAAGAATTTGGGGGTGGGGGACGGTGGGGGAGGATCCCAGAGAGAACACACCACGGAGAAACAGAGTCCGAGCTCTGTGAGAGGGTGGGTAGCTCTGGGCACAGCAGGTGGCGAACGCAACACCTCTTTGATGCAGCTCTTTTGGCATGACGGATATATCTTAGGGAAAATGATCCCATGTGTGTGTGTACCTGTGCAACACATAAACACACCGCAGAAGAGCCATGCATCTAAGGAGCTGCATCCGGATCCCAGCCCTACAGTGTGCGTAGCCGCCACACTAACTGTGCCACTAGGGAGAGAGCCCCACTCTCCCCTTTCTGCACCCTGAAAAAGCACCGCTGGCTCAAAGCCGTGCCCCTGGAAGAGCACAGGCCCCCTGGGTGCTGGGGGTGCCTGTCTGTAGCCACACCATGGGCAGCACCTGCAACGACTATGGGAGAGAATGACACACACATGCCATGTGTGCTGTCAGACCTGGGTTATCTTCTCCCCTGTGGCAGGTGCACCTCAGCCCACTCCATGCCTCAGGTGTTAGAAGTGAGCTAGGATATCACTTCCCTTGGCCCCGGGTGTCTGGGCCTGAGGCAGCCGGAGCAGCCTGGCCAGTGCACCACAGAAATATTTCTAGGGATGCCACAATCCAAAAAGAACTGGGAACCCATGATCGTGATCACCCCAATTTTGTCCTGGGACAAGAAGCACCTGCAGCACCCTCAGGCCCCACCTCCATCCTGCCGAATCAGAATCTGCATGTTAGCAAGGATGCCTAGGGACACCGGGCACCAAGAGAGAGTAACCTGTTAGGTGAGTTCCCTAAGGTCAGCCAGGTCGGCCTCAGGCTAATTTAATTGAGTATTAAAAGCAGCGAGTAAGGTGGGTGGGCCTAGCAAAGGCTGAGTGCCAGGTACTCTGTTGTGCTGAACAAGTGACTAAACGCACACAGGTGGGCTGTGCTCAGCCCCCTCTGCTGGGAAGCACTAGGTCTGCAGGCTGTGGCCACGTCCTCCCAAGGACCTACCCTCCCTGGGACCTTGGGGTGCCACTCGTGTACAGAGGGAACACAGGCTGCCACCTACAGCCTCATGGAACCAGAGCAGACCTCTTTCTTTCTACTGGCTGTTGAATGTGAAAGGAATTCATGCAAAGTTTTAAAGCATCCAAGGCAATTTTTGTACATGACCTCGCACTCTGCAGAGGGTCATTCAGTTGATTCTGCAAAAGGCTGCATTGAAAGAGGCCAATGGAGAGGGAGGGGATGTAGGGGCAGGGAGGGGACAGCTCAGCAGGGAGACATCTGAACCAAGTGCCCTTGGGCCCCTCTGGCCTTTAAGGACACAGTGGCTCATTGCAGGAGCTGGCAGCACTCAGGTTCCTGCCTGGGACGTTTATCTGTAGCCTCCTGGCCAGCCCGAGAGCCTCCTGTGGGAGACTGGGCCTGGGGCTCCAGGGGTGCAGCCCAGAGCCTGCACAGGTCACCCCTCTTCAGCCCCAGGAACTTTGCAGGGCAATCAGGGTCAAAGTCAAGGTTTCCACAGGCTCAGCCTGCCACTAAGTCCAAGTACACTAAATGCCCTATTTTCCTAGGAATTTTTTCCTATTCTCTGTTTTGCAGGCTGAAGTACATAGCCCAATACTATTAGGAAAATGGGTTGGGAAATAGTCTTCTAACATTTAAAGTGGAAAATGTTTAAATTCTCTCCCTCTCTGAGGTTATCGATCCTGTAAGTTGAGGATTTGTGTTTTCACAGAGTCCTAGTTCATGATGTCTGCCAATTTCCGTGGTGTAATTCCACAGAATTGGAATGTGGCCCATTCCCAGCTACTAATGTGATATCACCGAGCACAGGGTCAGGAAATTTGTCCCCAAATCAGCTCTCGATGGCTCCAGAGCACTGCAGGACTCTGGATTTTACAGTCTCAAAGTGGAAAGGGTCCTCTCTACCCTTTCCCTCTCCCATTATTCACACCAATGCAGCCTCAGCGCTGGCTTCCAAACGGGGAGTGGTTTCCAAAGGTCAGAACCAGTGCAGAGCAGCCAACCAGCATCACAACAGAGATGAGGAAGGCACCAGCTGACTCAACCAAATGTTGATAAGCTGGAACCCACCTTTGTCATAAAGTAATTCAAGGTCTTTTGCATCTCCCTCTAGCTCTCCAACTTCAACTTTTGCGCCTCCTTCCAACTCTCAAACTTGCCTAGTACATGGTACTTGCTAGGAGGCAGGGGAGGACAATCAGGGAGGTGAGGAAAACAGCAAAGAGGATATGAGAACAAGTTGCTTTGAGAAAAGGATCTATAATTAACAGAGGGAGCAAAGGGCATGGAAGTGCGGCGCAGACCTGAGGACGGGTCTCGCCCTTTGCTTTCCAGTCTCACCTGGGAGGGGTCGGCCAGGCAGTCCTGCCCTTTGGTCATAATCTGCGGGTGCGCTCACGGCACCTCCTCCAAGCACCTCTCGCCTGCTTTCAGCTTTAGCAGCAGCCCACTACGTGGTCCCTAATTTTACTACCAAAAAACCCAAGAGTAGGTAGTTATGCTTCCTGCTGACAAAATGCAAAAGGTTGAGCATGGCCAATTACAGAGAAGGATCGAAATGGAGAAATAGGAAAAAAAGAAAAAAATCTATGCTAGTTCTGCAGTGACAGCAGGAAATGCAGATCACCTACCCGAGGAAGGTGAAAATGAACACCTTCCGGGAAGCTCTTCATCTCCTTTCAGGCCTTTCTAATTAACTTGCCCCCTGAATAATTGGCTTTTGAGGTTACTTGGAATTTTAGGTTTGAAATATCTGAGGGTAATTTCCCAACCCGCTTCTCTCATAATATCAGGCTGAGCACGTCAGCCTAGGACACAGCACAATTTATCCCAGTGTCCTGACCTCACAAGGCCTGTCTTCTAAGCACAGGGAGAGCTGGCGCCTGGCACCGGAACTGCCCCTCTTCATTCATTTCAACCCGCTCTGCTTCCTAAAGAACAAGGTCCAGGGCCCATACCTTGACAGAGCCCTCCACACACCGCCAACGCCCACATGTACCCCCAGGGGCCAGCAGTGAGCGCTCACAAACAGGCTGAAGAGTCACCAGCATTGGGAGACCAGCTTTTATGCCTCTATGCTTTTGCACATGCTGTTCCCTCCACCCAGAATGCCTTTCCTGCTTTGCGTCCCTAACAAAGTCCTATTCTTCCAACAACGCCCAGTGCTCAAAGGGTTCCTTCCTCTGTGAAGTGTTCCCTCTTGGTTGTCTCCTTTGTACCACCTCTTACCTTGTACATTTGGTCTCTAGCACCCAAAGAGCACTTGGATATGGTACACAGTAGGTGCTTACCAACTACTAACTAAATGAATAAATGAATGAATGGAAAACTAAGAATAGCTTGTACCAACTTTAATTATCAGGTCCTGCTAGAAGTAACTATTGATATTGGCAGTAGTTTAAAACTTGAGGCCCACACCCGAGACTAACAGAAAAACAATATTGAGTGTAACCTGTAATACTGAGTGTAATAAAAATAAAATAAAATAAAAAAAAGATACCCCAAAAGCAGATAAAAGTAGGAACTGGTGTTATCCCCACTGTACAGTACAGAAATGAAAGTTTAAAGATGTTAAATAACTTACCCAACTACTAAGTTATTTAAGGAAGAATTCAAAATCCTGGCAGTTTCTTCTAGAGGCTATGTTCCTAACCACTGTACAAATCTACCTCTCTGCTGAAGTTCATGGGCAGAAAGCAACCCTTTAAAATATAATGTCTAAAAGTACTGGCCATTTGCCTTGGCTGGTGGCTCAGTGAATAGGCGCCAGCCTGCCAACCCAAAGGTCGCTGGTTTGAATCCCAGCCGGGGCACGTAATCAGGTTACAAAGCCAGGTCTCTAGCCAAGTCTGTAGCTGGAGGCAGGTGAAAGGCAACCATACATTGAAGTTTCTGTCCCTCTCTGCCTCTCTCCCTTCCCCTCTCTCTAAAAATAATAAATAAAATCTTGAAAAGTGCTGGCCAATGCACTTGAAGTTGCTTCTATCTGCTTGGCCGTTCCTTCAGTCCTCTAACACATAGGCAGTGCTGCTTGTTTTGATAAGTCTTGGGCATTCCTGTCACCTCTCTCTCGCTGTACCTTTTTTGGCTTTGCACCCCCCATATCCATCGCCATGCCTGGCCCACGATACTCAATATGTAGTTTGCTGAGTTTAAAACTCTCGGATTCCGTGACTTTGATGAATGCAATGTGACTAAAGCCTTTGTGCTGCACTGGCCTCTCGGGGGCTGACTAACTGATATGGTCACTCGGTACGAAAGGCAGCGCAGGAACCTAGCGTACGCCTCGCCTGTCGGACGAGCTTCCAGGGGTAGCACGTGCTTCCTGCCCACCTGACTGCGTCTCAGACGAACCTGGAAGGGTCGGGGGTCCCCGTGAAGTAGTGGATGCACGACGAGCTTCTGCTCTGAGGCAGGACGGACACGGCGCTGGCCGTGGTGAGGAAAGACTCCGAGTCTGTACAGACGCCGCTGGCTTTGTCCCGTAAGATGTCAATCATAGTCTGCACAGTGATGCTTTCTGCAAAGGGACAGAGGTCAGGGGAGATGTGACTGTGGCAGGCTGCTGACCAAAACCCATTCAGTCCTCTTCCTTTTTTTCTAATAGAACTCCCGAAATTATAGCTGGGAACACCACTGCCTCACTGCAGACTGCATTGCCCAGCTTCCCAGGTGGCGAGGTGGCCATGGGCTAAAGCCTGACCAATGGTGTGTACAACTTCCTTTCACAGCCATAAAAAGGGATGCTTGCTCTTCACGCACCTTTTCTCCCTTCCTCCTGGCCGGCAGGTGCCAGCAGGTGAATCCCAAGCAGAAGTCGTGCGTTGAGCAGTGTTGCCTACCAGCCCTGTACTTGGACTGTCCAAGTACATCTGAACTCTACCATGGCAGAGAAATGGACTTCCATTTCCTTCATGCCACGTTACGTCAGCGCCTCCTTGCTACAGCACTTAGCAATACCTCAACCAACACAGCCACGCCAACAAATGACACCGGTAAGAAGGTATGTGCCATCTATGCACTATCCACCAAGCAAAATCACTCATATACCCTTCCTGGTTGTACTCATGCCTAAACCTGGAGAATGGCCTCTCTGCCATGGAAAGTGTGCCTGGAGAGGTATGTACAAAAGAGTCATTACAGCTCTTGGCTCTGACTGTAGATAAATAGATAAATAGATAAATAGAATCCTTGATTCTAGTTCTATTTTTTTCTCCTGCTGGCTATAATTCATGAAAACACAATTCTTTCGGTGTGTGTTCACAAAGATGGAATCAAAGCATCACCCAGGGCAAAGGTGCCTTCAAGTTCTCTAGCACAACTCACACCCTCTTTAATTTCTATTTATGTCATGTCATTTCTAAAATGTTAACAGTACTGGTTGGTGGCACAGTGGATAAGGTGCCAGCCTGTGAACCCACAGGTCGCTGGTTCGATTCCCAGCCAGGGCACTTAACCAGGTTGCAAGCCCGGTCTCTAGTCAGGTCTGTGGCTGGAGGCAGGTGAAAGGCAACCATACATTGATTCTCTCTCTCTCTCTCTCTCTCTCTCTCTCTCTCTCTCTCTCTCTGCCTTTCTCCCTTCCCCTCCCTCTAAAAATAAGAAAATATTTTAATTAATTAATTAAAAGAAAATATTAACAATAAGTCCTTGATTTCTTCAACTACCCAGTGTTCAAATTTCATCCTTGACTCGTACAGGAGTTTCTTGATTTGAATCAGGATCCAGTAAGTTGATACCGTCTCTTAAACCTCTCTCAATCTCTGTCTATCATTAACCCCACTTGTGTTTTATTTGCTGAGCCATTTCTCCTGGACAGGTTTCCAGTCTGAACTTAGCAGCAGGTATCCCCACTGCATCATGTAATATGTTTGCCCATTCTTTGTATTTATTGTAAACTAGCAGCTCGATCTGGAGATGTCATCAGATTGAGGTTTGATGGTCTGGCAGGATAACTTCATAGACAGTATTACATACTTTCATCAAGCTAGTTTTTTAAATTAAAACTTTTAGAGTTCCCATTTTAAAGTATTTATAGATACTTTGGTACCTTCTTGCCCAGCGAAAGTCGTAAAATGTTCTTCTAGATTAAGGGCCAACAAACTTTTTCTTAAAGAACCAGATTACGTATTTTAGGTGTGTAGGCCTTACCATCTCTGTTGTAATTTAGCTGTTGCAACTGCTCACCTCTGCCCCTGGAGCACAGAAGCAGCCATAAATAAACAGGGGTGGCTGTTCTAACAAAATCTTAGTCACAAAACAGGAAGCTGATGACAGGTCCTATTTTGCTGGCCCCTATTGTAAATGACCAAAGGTTTGACTTAACAAAACACATGTATCACTAGCAAATATAAAATGCGGCCAGTGAGGTTTATGCAGAAGGGTTTCCACTCTGGCACAAAAGTAATAAGGTATCCAGTCACTAGATTTACCTAAATAATTGGGTGGAAGACAGAGGGCTCATGAAGAAAATTCAGCAGTTAATAAGTGTTCACGGAACAAAGGACTAGAATAGGCACCACAAGGGGATCCTAAGATGAGTAGCAGACAATGCCTCAGCCCTCAAGGCCCAGCAGGCTAATGGGATGAAAAAACTGGGGAGAAGATAAATCAAATACATACAAATGTTGAGGTATAAGAATGGTCGCCACAAATATCACAATGACATTAGTATTTAAAGGAGAAATAGTGTCAGGGCTTCCATGGATGAGAAAGCATCCTATAAGAATAAATACAAGTTGTCATCTCTCCTGAACATCAAGGACTGGAGCACAAGTTGGTCTCTATATGCAAGGTCTACTCTCCTGCTCTTTGCTTACCCTCCTAGGTTCAGACAAGTTCTCTAAAACAGCTGCCGAAGGTGAAGAGAGGGAGACTTGTCAGGGGTGAACTCACCTTCTTGCTTTTCTAAGCTGTCTCTGGCTGCACAGCAATGTAGGTGGTCATCGGCTGGAGAAAAAACTTCGGAAAAGTTGAACTCATCCTCTCCCGTCCACCAGCCTTGACCCTGAGCGTAGCTCCTGAGGTCAGGATGCTCTGCGTCGATCTTCGTGGTCAGGGAAAACCGACTGCAAATGCACCTGACTCCCTCTGTAGAGAGCGCAGAGTCTGGTTAGCTGGAAGTAACTCGTAAAGACTTCATCAGGAAATGGAAATTTGCGGGGAGCCTCTCCCCTGCAACTTGGCTTTAACTACAGGCATGAAGCAAGTTCCATTTTTCCTTTTTGGTACAGAGACATAGACAATCCTTCTGAGAAGCTCTCCCAGAAGGTCTGACCAATCCTGACCTGCACTGTCACGTTGTAAGTGAGCAATGATCACTTGATCTTTAATTCATAATCAAAAGGAAATATGTGCAGCCCTTCTCCCTGACTAAATAAACCTCCAAGCATTTACTAAGTTCAAGAAAAATGAAAGATTCTTTGAAAGAGACATTGAGCTACTAACAAGACTTGTGAACGTGGCGACCAAAGGGAATCTTCCCCCCACAACCTAGTCTTGCTCTACCTGAAGGACACAATATAAATACAACTAGGATACTTCTTTATTCAGCTTTTTCAGGTCCCAACATTTAGAAAAACATAGTGGCACTAATAATGAATAGTTTTAAAATAACAGAGCATACCTGGGAATCAATGTGTATCATGTGTTCATGGAATAAAACTATGGGAATTTTTTTTTTCATAATGGTATAGTAAGTGTAGCCTTGGCTGGTGTGGCTCAGTGAGTTGGGTGTCGTCCTAGAAAGCTAAAGTGGCCAGTTTGATTCCAGGTCAGGTCACATGCCTGGGTTGCAGGCCAGGTCCCCAGATAAGCAAGAGGCAACCAGTCAATGTATCTCTCCCACATAGATATGTTTTCTCTCCCTCTCTTTCTCCCTCCTTTCCCCTTGCTCTAAAAATAAATAAGTAAAACCTTTAAAAAAAATATATATATATATATAATAAGCATAGCTACATAAGCCAGGAATCAGAAATGCCTGCTTTCTGAATATACTCCCCCTGGAGAAATGAGAGTTAGGAGGCCAATTCTCCTATGCACTAGAAGGTTTACTGTGGCTTCTCCAAAGCCTCAGCAAGGACACCCGGAACCTCAAGGTTCCCGATGATGTCCAGGTCACTTGTAGCTCAAAACATTTATTTATTCATGCTGCTTCCTCCAGGGAACCCTCTGATCTTCTAAGTTCTTGGAGAATAAAGTACATAGAGAGCGAGCCCGCGTTCCAAGCTGCAATGGACCGTTACTGCCTGAGCCCAGCTCCCAGAGGCTGGGTCGGGTAGAATTGAGTCCTTTCGGTGTCTCTGCTTCTCTGCTGTCGTCTCTAAAAGGAGCACTCCCAGCTCATGTCCTTGGCTGGTCATCTTTTTAGAGGGCATCATAAGTGAAAAGTTATTTTTGTAGTGAAAATAAAAATAGCTTTGGACTAAATAAGTGATTTTCAATTGCTTTAAAAGATTTTATTTCTTTTTAGAGAGAGGGGAAGGGAGAGAGAAAGAGAGAGAAGAATCAGTGTGTGAGAAAGACATCAATCAGTTGCCTCTCACATTCCCTCAACTGGGGAGCTGGTCTGCAACCCAGGTACATGCCCTGACTGGGAATCAAACCAGCAACCTTTCAGTTTGAAGTTCAGTGCTCAGTTCACTGAGCCACACTAGCCAGGGCAAATAAGTGATTCTGACGTTATTCACACTGATATTTTTAAAGTCTTGTGAATAACTTCACAGATGTTATTTTCCAAGAGGGCTGATTTATAATAGACATTTGCTTTCAA
This sequence comes from Noctilio leporinus, assembly GCA_004026585.1. Lineage (NCBI taxonomy): Eukaryota > Metazoa > Chordata > Mammalia > Chiroptera > Noctilionidae > Noctilio > Noctilio leporinus. The sequence goes on along the minus strand of PVIW01003110.1, from coordinate 153,398 downwards.
GAATTTTAGCATTCAGGGCCAGAGTTCATTAAGTCCTACTGCAGCCACACGACTGCTGAGATTAGAGGACATGAAATCAATGAATCAAGGAATAGCTGGGTCTTTAGAGAAAAGGGAGGGAGAAAAGGAGAGAAACATCAATAGTGAAAGAGAAACATGGATTGTTTCCCTCTCGCACACACCCCTGAGGAAGGACCCAACCCACAACCCAGGCATGTGCCCTGAAGGGGGATTGAACCAATGACCTTTCAATTTGCAGAATGATACCTAACTGAGCCACACCAGTGAGGCTGGAGTTCTCTGGGTCTAATTATATAGTGAAAGGCAGCATTCATTATGATGAGAAAGGTTTTTAAGCTGTATTTGGAAAGTGAGACTAAGCTTTTGAGATGCAGTTACAGATCAAAATGTTTTACATTCTACTTCAAAGCAATATGATTGTTTTTTCAGCATGAATCAATCACCTTCTTGATGGAACCATTAGATAGTAAGATTTCACCTTTAAAGAGTTTTTCTTGGAGACCTGGCAGGCCACACCGGCTATATTAGTCCTGTAGCCACTGTGGAAGTAGGACAGGCAGGCATCTGTGGGTGTATTTGGGGCACCCGTGGGTGGAGACACATGCTGAGGTTGCTCCGAGGTGCCATTCTGCACCTTGTGAGAATGAGAAGAAACCAGTCCTCCTCCAGACAGACACGGCCTTTGGACAGCTTAGTGGGGAAACCACAGCTAGATCTCACTAGCTTCATGGGACAGCCTTTTCCCAGATATATCATGCCCACTGTCCGCCACAACCCTGATCCCTGGGCTGACTTAGGCCACAGAAAACAAAAGCCCTGATTCCCAACTGCTGCAAATAGACCTTGTGCTTCTGACTCAGCTCAGATTTGGTTTCAGTCACCCCTTAGGCAGAGATGACAAACGGGCTTCATCTTCATCCCGAACGTCATTGCTCAGGGACTGGAAGAGACTTCCTGGTAAATCAGTTGAGGAGAATACATAGGCCAAGTATAGTTGCAACAGGCGAAGAGTCCTGGCCACGCCTGCCAGGGGCACAGGTGGGAGAAGTGCCGTGAACAGGCTACGTGTTCATCATCCGATCCGAAGGCACGCAAGAGGGCCTTCACTGGACAATCCTTTCTGAAAACTCTCTGGACCTCTTGGAAACCCCTTATGCCCCTCTGGGGTGCCATCCTGTCCCGAACAGGAGGGCACTGAGCAATGTCTCAAGACAGCCACGCCCGCCCTAACATCTCCTTCCTCACAACTGCCTTAGAACAAGATGCTAAGGGCACCGAGTGGTACTTCGCTGGGCAGGACATCCTGGTGGGCGGAGCCCCTGGTCCTCTGCTGTCCTAGAAACTTCGTCTCACAGAGACAAGGGCTTGTTGCCCAGTGGGACTCACAGGCTGTCACACAAACCCAAATCCCTCTCTTAGAAAGAGAGTCTTAGAAGCAGAGCTGCAGAGCTGGGGTGGCTGTTGTAATGCACTGACCTATGATGAATGGAGTGGGGAAAAATCACCATTCCCTTGGGTGATTCAGAGTTAACCACTGGGACCATGAAACCGCTAGCAGAGTGAGTTGCCCAGAAAGCAAACAGGAAGCAAAAGACGGCAGTGCCCCTTCACTCCAGGCTCCAGGGACTCCAGCTTCCTCCCCAGAAGCAGAAGCAGAGATGAGTGGCAGCCCGAGAGGGTCTGCAGCAGCCGGAGGAGTCCTGCGGCCACGCGACATCCGTCGCAGCCTTCCCTGCCCGTGAAGCCCGTCCCCACCCGGCCCCGCTCACCTGTGACCCTCTCCGCAGCCCAGTACTTCCCCACAGTCTCCAGCACCCAGGCCACCTCGCGGTCGGCAATCAGGTAAGCGCTCTGGAAGCTGTGGCAGGAGCTCGCATCTTCGTAGTAATTGCCACCTTGTCCGTGCTCCGCCAGCAAGGCGACGATGACATCAAAGGCTTCTTGAGCCGTTGATCCCCTTTCTAAACCAAGCCTGAAGTAGGGAAACCAGAGGGCACCTCAATCATTCCGTACCCATGTGATCATTACCATAGTAACCAAAGACTGGGCCGAGGCTGTTGCAAAGTGTGCCAGCATGTGTCAGTATGTTAGCTACGTAGGTCAACATGCAAACAAATGAGCAGCCCTCTGACGCGTTAGGTTCAAAGTCATGTGTCCTGCTGTATCCCAACTAAGGTAAAACTAAGTTACAACTAAATTGACCTTGGATATATAATCACTGGGTGAGCTCATGAAAGCAGTCACTACCTGTCCCTTATGGGGAAGAGTTCTTCTAGGGATGCAGAAGCAAATGCACTTGACCCTTGAGCAACGTGCGGTTAAGGGGCACTGAAGGCTGCACAGTCAAAATTCCACATACAACTTCCGGCTCCCCCAAAATTTAACAACTAATAGCCAACTGTCACCTGGAAGCCTTACCGATAACGTAAAGTTGATTATTACATACTTCTAATGTCAGATGTATTATATACTGTATTCTTAGGATAATAAAAGCTGAAAAAAGAAAATATATTTTTAAAAATCGTAAAAAAATACATTTATAGCACTGATGGAAAAAAAAAGAATCCATGTATAAGTGGAGCTGCACTTATACACACTTAGGTGCATGTTCAGGGTCAACTGTCATCTTCCAGTTTCCCTACAATCAAGGAGTCTACAAGGGCCCTCGGGCTCATGGCCTTTGGACCCTGAAAGATTCCCAACCTTCAGCCAGAGGGCTAAAAGCTGGGAGGAAGTAAGTGGGAGTTTAAGGGCTACATGAAATCTTTTGACTAATCTCTGTCTAAACTCTTCGGCCTTGTAGACCCTTCTTCTTGAAGCATTGCCACGTATTGTGCCTCTGCGATCATCTCTAAGTGTCCTGCATGGTTTGCTGAGGGCCACTCCCGTGGCTACGAACCTCAGAATGCCTTGAGACACGGCTCCCCGACTGTTTTCTTAAATTGGCCTTAAAACCTTCAGTGCTCAATTTTTTGTCTTCTTCCTGCCACCAGGCGAAAATCTCTTTGAGGGTTTTGAGCTTGTTCATGTGCCTCCAACAAAGTCTAGCACAAAACAGCTATTTAGTAAGCCCGTGTTGTTTACAGGTTGATAATCTTAAAAAGGTACATCAGAGGCTCTGAAGAAAACAAACAAATTGCCTTCCATTGTCCCTGAGAAATCAATTGGTAAAATGGTCATCTTTGCCAGTGCTATAAATCCCAAACCACAAACAGAATGATAACTCAAAATGCACAGTTATAAATGAAGCGTAAAAAGGGAAAACTTTTCATCATTAACCCTTCATTTTTAGGATTTCTACAAAGGACAGCTGTCAGAACATAAGCTCAAAATTTGTTGTTATCCTATAGGTTTCATTCTGTTAATTGAGAGAAAACTAATTGTAAATATGAGGCTTTTTCCTATTTTCCACTTCAGGGAACCTGTCCTCTGAGTTTGTAAGAATCAGGACAAGTAAAGATAGTGAGGAAGATAATAATAAAGGTACTATGACATCAGAAGGGTGATTAACAGGTCCTGTCCATCAGCTGGCAGAAGCTATGGGCCACAGAGATCTCTGTATAAATGTACTTCTTCCCATAAAACCTGAAAAATGGGAAAATCAATAGTTCTTCTTACAGGATGTTTGTTTTAAGAAGTTTGTTAGTCATCATCCAACTTAAGGGTTCATCTTGGGCAAATGAGGAAACCGTGGCCTGGAGAGGTGATGTGACTTGGTGTATCTATACTAAGAACCCCAGTTCCCAGCTCAGTCCTCTTTCAACAATGTGACTCTACTGCATTGCACTATCTCAGATAAAAAGAAAGCCATTTCAAAATGTTGGTCCATTCCAGCCCACCCTCGACTTCAGTCATTCATTCCAAACTCAGTCAGTGATCACCCATTATGTGCCAGGCACATAGTTTCTGGTGCTGAGACCTAGGCGTGAACAAGTAAAGACCCCTGTCCTGTCGATGCCCCGTGCTACGTGGGGGCTGGAGGGGCAGGGAGAGGAAGAAGGCATGATGGGGGTGGAGAGGAGGAGGAGGAAAGTGGTCTTTGCTCTTTTGTCCTTTGTATTTTGTGTATTTTATATATAAGCCTTTTTCTTTTATAGATTTTCGATATATTTCAAATATCATAAACTTCTCCCACTTAAAATATACAGTTGAGTAGCTGTTAATATAGTCCCCAAGTTGTGCAGCTGTCACTACGATCTAAGTCTGGAACATTTTCAACACCTCGAGAAGAAGCCCCGTGTCACTGGTTACCAGTCCTACTTTCCGGATAAGGACGGATCCACTTTGTTTCCATGAATTTGCCTCTTCCGGATATTTCATAGAAATGGAATCTCACAATATGTGACCTTTTGTGCCTGACTACTCTCACCTCACATAATTTTTTTTTTTGAGATTCAGCATATGATAGCACATATTGATATTTGATTTTTTTCAGTTTTTGCTGAATAATATTCCACTGTAATTTATTCTTTTTTTTTTTTTTGCATCCCCTCAAAACCTATATCAAAGGGCACATACCTTCTCTAGGAGGGTTGGGTTACAAAATATGGGGTTTGGAGGGAGAGGAGTCCTAGGCCCATCCCCCACCTGTCCTGGGCAGTGGTTTCAAAGCATCGGCCACTCAGTACCTGACCAGATCCATCCCCAGCAAGGCTTCTGTCTCAGCAGCTGGTTCCCTGGCATTGACGGCTTCGTTGGCTATGCACACTCCATGTTCATTGGCTCCCATTTCTGCCCCCCAAAGCCAGGCAGGTCTGCTTATCACAATGGCATGCGTCTTGGGAACTTGGTCAATTGAAATGTAAGTACACTAAAGGATGAAGGAAAGAAAGAGCCAACACTTGTCAGGTAAGCACTTACTTTTCACGTTGGTACTTACGTTGAACCACCGCATCGATCACAAATAACCCCAAAAATAAAATAAACAACCTTGGCAATCATAGACCTAAAAGGTACCCCAAGTCTCAGTGCCACTCAAAGGTCTCCACAGGGACTTAGTCTTGCCAGTCACCAGTTCTTAGACTCTTCTGTTCAAGTCGATCTGTCCATTAGGCTTACATCTATAGCAGTCATCTTCTTGAACCAGGCATTCGGCCAGTCTGAATATTCTGTGGCCAGTCATTTCTATAGGCACAGATGAGCACCAGCAGTTCACACAAACACAGCTATTGATTCCCGTTTACAAAAACCCTTCTCTATCAGTGGCTTCCCAACACTGTTAGCACTGTAGAGCCTATCTATAAAATCAATGTTGCCTAGAAGCCGGACAAAGAAAATAGATAAAAGGGGAAGATGCGTCATCTAAAGAAGGGAGGTCCCTAAGCCTCCTGCAATGACTCCCAGGACTCCCTAGAGCACAGTTGGATAACTTCCATGATTGGTCTAATGGTGGAAAAGAGAATAAGGTAACACCTTACATGTAACATTAATTAAATGCACACTCTCGTACACATTGTGCTTCCCTGTCTGTCCTATTTTGTCCCCACACTAAACCCAGGGGGTGGGCACATGAGAAAACATCCCAAAGAGGCAACTTTCTAACCGCTGTCACAACTGCAGGGCACGCCACGTGGAGCGGTGTGTCTTACCTTCTGTAAGGAAGCCATGTCTTTCCCTAGGAAAAAAATGAACGAGCTCATCTGGATCCAACTCTTTCTTCCAATGTCTCTTTAGCCTCAAAACCCTTGCTTCATATAAACCCTCACACAGAAGCAGGAAGACAACAAAACTGATCAAGGTGTGTTGTGAGGCAAACGGAAGAATAGGCGTAGGACTGGGGTTGGGTGACTCAGAGACTTACCCAGGATTGTTCCTTTCCCCTTCCCACTTTGGGAAAACTCCTCTGGATAACTAACCTGGGTTGCCCACAAACGGCCCCCTGAGCCCCGCACCCTCTCAGTGTGTAACATGCTCTTTGTGTAGTGGGTGCGGCATGAAACTCAGGGCTGCACATTACACACGGCACTGGCGCTCTCAGGGGAGAATTTATCAACTACCACCACGGCTATTTACATGTTACATTAAGACACTGAAAGCCCTGAATCACCTGCAGCCTTAGATCTTCTTTTTTGACACAAGACCCAATTAGGGAGGCTGAATGCAGCCTAGGAAGTTCTTCCGCATCGATTTTCCATAGCTCAAACCACAGGTAAGAGCTGAAATGCACCCTCGTTGGTCACGTGGCACCTATATCTTTGCCAACCACGGTCGATGTCGCTGTGCACTGGGAGGATGTTATTTCACTTGACAAATATTTGTAAACTAAAAGCTAATTAAATCCGGAGGTTGTCAAGACAACCTGGAGTTTATCGTGGTAAATGGATTCTAAAATATGCTCTTGAAATGTTTTCCCCTATTCAGTTGCCAAAAGTCATTTACGTTAAAAATGATTCTTTTAGAGCAAAACCTGATGAAAGCAGTAATCAAACTACATGTAAAAAGTAGTTCAGGTAGTGACCAGCACTCCCCGGAACCGCTGTGCACGCTGAGCTCCAGTGACCAAGCCGGTCTTGAAAAGAATAAGTAAATAGGGAAGGAATTTCAGGTTCACAAGCACAGATTTATCACAGTATTTTTAAGGGTAGGGAAAAAGTGAAAATAGGAAATGGGTTTACTACATTGTCCTCAAATTCATTTTTGAATTTCACCAATTCTTTATAGAGCACCCGCCACACACACGGTATTTTGTGTTAGTGGTGCTGGCAAATAAATCAGTGATCTGTCCACCCCCCATTCTCTGGATGGGAAAGAAGGAGAAGGCACAATTGCAAATTACTGTGACCATTAGGTCAGCTTCTGTAGGCGTCACCAAGGCCTGTCTAATTAACACGCGCTGCATCTTGGCCCCTCCAGCTCCCTGTACTTCTGATCAAGCCAATCCTGCTCTGCTTTTTCTTTTTCACATTCCATTCCATCCCTCCCCTTCCAAACACCATCTGACTGATGTGTTGCACAGGCTGTGTGTGGATGCTGTCTCCTTGAGGGCAGGGAGGTGTTGCTGGTGTCCAGTTCACAGATATTTCCAAGCCTGGCATGTGCTAGGCATCGGTAAACCTTTTTTGAAGGGATGAATCAATGAGTGCGTGAATGAATGGGCATGTGAGTAACAAAGGTCAAAGTGAACATGACAGAGATTCAAAAGAAAGGGGCCTTATCAAGTAGGCGAGGTATGAGTTGATCTCAAAAAAGGGGCAGACATCAAGGTATTCCAGACAGAGGTAAAAGCCTGGGAAGAGATGGGTGGAGGATGCCAAAGGTGCGTTCATGATGCAGGGACATCCCTCCGCTGTACCAGTTAGAGGAACAACCATGGTGTCATCAAGTCCCAGGATGGCAAGATCTCAGTACATAATAACTGAGGAAAATGTTGACAATGGATTCAGAAAGAACATATGGTCTGTGTGGGAGTTCAAAATACATGCAAGCCAACTTGACACTTTTCAGGCCAAACTCAGAATTCAGAGGAAGGAAGGAGATCCCCAAGCATCCAGATGGACCAAATCAGTCTCTCCTAAGCACCGGCTGAAAGCCATTTCCCAGATCCCCCTCATCAGCTACAGAGCAGGGGGCAGGGAGATGGGGTGTGTGTGTGCCCCAACCCTAGCGAGTCCATTACACCGGCCCCTTGGGGCACCTTTGTCATGAACTGCAGAGGCCTGAGTCGAACTTGGGCCTTTGGTGGCCGCTGTGTTTGGACTCTGACTCATCACAAACCTGAGACAGAATGGGGAGGCGAGACACACTTGTCTAATTCAGGTGGGTTGTTTAAAATCCCACTTTGGAAGCAAACCTTGAAAATAAGGAACGTGTACAGACAATGTAATCACCTAAACATTGTGAAGGCAGCCGTGGCTAGTCATTTTTTAAAATGGCCTTCACATTTGCCACATTATTAACAAGGCAGAGGGTAAGTGGGATTTGAGGTAGCAGAGGTCTTACCAGGAACAAAACATCTAGGACAGCAAATGCGACAAAAACATTTTAGGTCCCCCAGTTAAAATTCCTAAACAGATTTCTATTAGAAAGGAAAAAGAAAGACACAAACACATTCACTACTTCAAAGATCAATCTTCATACAGATGGTTCTGGCACCAGCTTAGGTATTACGCTGTGACAGTGCCAAGCAAATGGTCTCTCTGCCCTACGTCCACTGCTCACCAGCCTTTAATAAAACAAATCTGTCAGCGAGTGTGACTTCTGGGAGCCAAGACCCCAACGCCACAGGAGGAAGCCCAGAGTGTGAGGAGACAGACACTTCTAAATGTCAGCCATGCCTCCAGTCTGGGAGGTGCCTGAATGGAGCCTGCCACACTCTCCGGTGGCTCCTGGGGACCCACGGCGGGTGGGAGGATGCAAATATGGGCCTGGACAGGGCCCTGGAGATAAGACAACAGCCAATTCTTCAGCAGAGCAAGTCCTCTATTATTTTGTGTGCTTATCTCAAAAGTTGAAAAGCAAAATCAGCTTCCTGCCGTCTCCTCCCCCTCGCACATTCCAGCACACTCGACTCCTGGATGTCACCCAATGAAAGGGGGAACGGACAGAGGAGCTCACACAATGGATGTTTCAGGCCCTGAAGCGCAGCCATTGTGCCTGCCCCACCGCGCGCAGATGTGCGCCCCACCCTGGCACCGCCAGCAAAAGCCACTACGGCGAAGGGAAAGGCAGGGGAACTGGGATGCTTTAGAGAAACAGTTTTGATTTTAGAAAACCGTGCAACTCTCTAACAGCGTTGCTAATTATTGCTGAGAGTTTTTGTTGGGTTGGTTGTTCTTACATTTTTTTTTCTCCTGCTTTTATCCCAGTGTCGTGACTGCTACTTGATTGGTTTAGAAAATGCGCCCTCATTGATGCTTCGCTCCCTTCCTTCCTCTCTCCCGGCCCTTCTCTTTAAAAGTAATAAACAAAATCTTTTAAATAAAACAAATAAAAATTAAAATAAATAAATAAAAATAAATTAAAACGAAAAAAGAAAATGTGCCCTTAAGACTCAGAGGCGTCTTCACAGAGACAAAAGATGTCAACTACATGTTAGAAGCACTGCTTTTCATCTCCCTAAAGCCTCGCTCCTGGGAATGAAGAGAAGAAAACAAGTGAATGAAAACAGCCCAGGAAGGGTGGTGTACAACCTGCCCAGCAGCCACTGAGCTGTGCTCAGCAACCTTGATTCCAGTGTGTCCTGTGCTTCCTACTGCAAGAGATAATCCTCACAATTAAAATTCAGGGCCACACACACATACACACACACACCCCACACACCACAAACAAAGCCACCACCTGGACACGTGATCTACTAATGCTACCTGCTGTCATTAATTGGTCATTTTCTATTCTTCTTGCTAATATTTTCTTTGGGAAAGAAAAGGGATAAGCCTTCCCAAAATTGTGAAAGTGGTATAACCTCACCAGGGATACCGACCCCCGTACAGAACTTCATGTGGTGGGAAATAAAAATAGATTAAAGCAAACTTTCAGCACAAAGGAAGCAATGAAAACTGTAAAAGGGGGAAATAATGGAAATGAGATTTATTATATAATAATAAGAGACTCTTTCAAAAAACTATTATGTGTCAAAACTGACTTGGTTGTCAAGAATTCTGTCTCTCTGTGGTTACCAGAGGGCAAGGGGCGGGGGAGGACGAAGAGGATAAAAGGCATCAAATACATGACGATGGAAGGTGACCTGACTCTGGGTGGGGGGCACACAATGCAATGTATAGAGGGAGTACTGTACTAATGTACGCCTGAAACATATAACGTGATTAACCAATGTTACCCCAACAATGTAACGTGCTCCACAAATTGTGGCATCATTATTTTCTCGGGCACCAAGTATAAATAACGGCCACTTTAGTTAAAAGCCACTGGTTTTTCTGGAACAGGATTCTAGTGGGATGTAGTGTTTCCTAAGCAGAAGGTTTGGCAATATAAGAATGAAGCCATACCCATCCATGTGTGCACACGCACGCATGTTCACAAGCACAAAATGCAGGAAATTACTCCTCTACTGCCTCACGCCCTCCCCGTGGGGAGGAGCAGGGATTGGGGTACAGCTGGGATGAATTCTGTGAAGCACAGGCCCTCGTGGTCCCTCCTGCTCTATAGCCCAAGGAGGAATTGTTGAAAACTCAGACTCTATGGGACAAAGGCTGAAAAACACAACACAAAATGCTCCCCTCTGCCACCTGTGTAACTGTGCAGAAACGTGCTGTGTAATTTAGAAACCGAGGTGCGCTGGGCCGGATCAACCGACCTCTTACTCTTGCCGTCTCAAGCAAAGTGAACTTGGCATATGGTAGATGGTAGACGGATGGGCAGAGAGGTGGACGGACTGAGCGAGGTGAGGGGTGGGGAGGTGGACAACCTGGAAGGGAAGACCAGCTGGTGGGATGCACCAGCGGGGTGGGTGGGCGGATGAGCGGATGAGTAATTGTTGCGCAGTTATTCTTGGAAAATGAGTTTCTGGGGCCTCAACACTCAAGGATGACATTTCTAGGAAAACTGCAGAATATGCCTGCTTAGATGGGTTTTTTGTGGAAAGTCCTCACTCTTCACAGTTAAAAAATAATTTCCATATGCTAATGAGGGCTGTTATGAAAGGCTTCCAACAGTTCTTGCGGCTCACAGCCCCGGATATGGAAAAGAACCAGCCATTCCGTAAGGGGAACAAGTTACAGGTGTGACTGCTACGGAATGAAAGGCATGAGCCTAAGTTTGAAAGGCAGATTCAGAAGCACAAGCGGAAGAGAGGAGGACCCAAGACCTGGGATCACAGAATCTCTCAGCACAGGTCAGTTCTTAAAAAAAAACAAAAAACTCAGGGGTTGGGAAAGAAGGGAGGAATAGGTGGAACACAGAGGACTTTTAGGGCCGTGGAAATACTCCGCAGGAAGCTGCAATGGTGGGTACGTGTCATTACACATTTGTTCAACCCCTCAGGGCGTGCAACACCAAGAGTGAACCCTCATGTACACGCGGGAGGTGCCAGTGCTGGCTCATCCATGATACAAAATGTTCCACACGAAGACACGATGTTCGTAATAAGGGAAACTGGGAGGCGGGGGGTGGGGGTGGTGAGGGTTATATATAGGAACTCTCTGTACTTGCTGTTCATTTTCCTGTAAAAACTGAAACTACTCTAAAAAATAAGTCTACTAACTTGAAAGAGAGAAAAGAAAGGAAAAGCGAGCAGGGTGCCAGCTGAGAAGGGTCCCGAATGGCATACAAATCAGCCTGGATGCTTGTCCTATGCACACAGCCCAAAGTTGGAAAACAAGGCAGTGAAAGGGTGTTCTGCAGGGGAAAAATCCGTTGACCCTGAAAGGGATAAGACTCCAGGACAAAGAGACTGGGGCACCAATAAGCAGATTAGGACGGAGATGGGGGTGGGTCTGAATGAGGTGAGGGGAGATGGGGCCACAGGAGGGAAAGTGACAGGACTCAGTGACAGCTGGCCCTGTGCATATTGGGGTGAGCGGGAAAACAAGGGTCCATGTTTCCCTCCTGCTTCTAGATGAAAACGTGTGGCAAACAATGGAACTGGGAAAGGAACTGGAGCAAAGGAAATGGGGAAAATGAATTTGGTTTCAGACAAGTGAGGTTATCTCACCTGCGGAAGGTGTAGATGGAAATGTGCAGAGGCCGCTCGAGATGTAGGTGTGCAACTCAAAAAAAAGAGGTCAGAGCAGCCTGAGACACCAACTCTGGGGTGTATCAAACTACACTCATTTATGTGAGACACAATTTAACCGACAGTGTATCTGAGTAATCTAATCGTACACCAGGGGCTAGCTAGTGAAAAGAAGCTATTTCCTAAAAACAATTGCAACCATGAGACTAAAACATTAACTTATTTATCTATTCCCTGAAGAGGAAAACAAAATTTTCTGAAATATTTATCTCAGATGGATGTATCCAACAGTCCCCCCTTATCTGCAGGAGACACATTCCACAACCCCCAGTGGGTGCCTGACAGCACCAACCCTAAGTACATTATGTTTTTCCCTGTATAATCATATCTGTGTGAAGGTAAAGGATTAACAATAACTAATGGTGAAATAGAATACTTAAAACAAAATACTAAATTGAAAAAACGTAAGCACCCTATGTTCATTGCAGGGTTATTTACAATGACCAAGATATGGAAACAGCCCAAGGGTCCATCGGTCCATCAGTAGATGAGTCGATAAAACAACTATGGAACATTTACACAGTGAAATACCACTCAGCTGTGGGGGGAGGAAAAAAAAGGAAGAAAACTTAACCTTTTGCAACAGTAAGGATGGACCTGGAGAACATCATGCTAAGTGAAATAAGCCAGTCAGAGGAAGACAAATACCACATGATTTTACTGATATGTGGAATGGAATGAGTAAAGTGAACTGACAAGGAAAATAGGAACAGGCTCATAGATAGAGAGCAGGCTGACAGCTCAGGGAGGTGAATAGGAAGTGGAGGGATTGCGCAAAAAGGAAAAGGGACTCATGGGCATGGACAACAGTGTGGGTATGATTGAGGGGTCGGGGATCGAGGGGGACTAAATGGTAATGAAAAAAATATAATAAAAATGTATTTATAAAAACAATATACTATCATAAAACTTAGGTGAATGCGGTCTCGCTCTCTCAAAATACCTTACTGCCACCCTTCTTCTTGTGAGATGTGACATGATGAAATCCTTTATTTAGTCGAGAAATTTCACCTTTTCATTTAAAGGAAGCACTTCACAGCTTCCCTTTGGCATTTCCAAATTGCTAGCACCAGCACTCTTGTGCTTTGGGGTCATTACTAAGTAAACTAAGGGTGACTTGAACACAAGCTCTGGGACACAGTGACAGTCTGAACCCAAGACGGCTACTAAGTAACTGAAAAGACCTGTGACAAAATTGAACACCTATTCCTTGGGGTATTTTTTAAACAGAAATTGATGTTTACTTTTTAACGTGCTAGAGCTATATAATTCTCCAATTATATAGTCCCAAAGCCAGAGTCTTACTTAATAGGGAAGCAATGGAAGTTGCCCCACCCAGGTCAGGCACAAAGGCAAAGATACCCAACTATTTCCACCACTGTTAACATTGACCCCAAGCTAGATGCCAATCAGACAAGAAAATAATTGGCGCGTCAAGAGCAATCAAACTATCTCTGCTTGCAGGGGTTATAACAACACCCCTGGAAAACCCAAAAGAATTGATAACAAGAGCTGGCACAACCAACAAAAGAACTTTAGTAAAATGGCACAATGTAACGTTAACAAAATAATCATCATAAAAGTTCGGCAGCCCACTTTGGGAATACGGAGAAGCAAGTGTGGTCATACATTGCTGGTGGGAATGCAAAATGGCAGACCACTACAGAGGATGTTTGATGATATCTAACAAGAGTACACACCTATTTACTCTGTGACCTAGCAATCGCATTTCTAGGCACCGATCCCAAAGAAATGCTGACAAAAACAGAAATTGATAGACAATTTTTTAACATATTAAAAAAATATAAAACGAGACCAGACACTGGGACAGATACAGGTTTCAGCACTGTCTATAACAGCAAAATACTGGAAAACAATTCAGATTTCCAGCAGTAGGGGATGGATTAAACTATGATACAACACACCATACAGCTGTAAATTAGGAATGAAGAGCATCTCCCTACACCACGCAGAGTGACCTCCAAGGTCTGGTTTTAGCTGAAGAAAGCGAAGTGAAGAAAAGTGTACCGTAGGTGAGATGCTACCATTCACCTGAGAAAGGAAGACATGGCCTGCGAGGATATGTACATCATGTGTGTGTGTGTGTGTGTAGTGTATTACACACACACGTCACTTTTTTTTTTTTTTTTAAGATTTTTATTATTTTTCACAGAGAGGGGAAGGGAGAGAGGCAGAGACAGACAGAAGCATCAATGAGTGGTTGCCTTTCACCTGCCTCCAGCTACGGACCTGGCTGGAGACCTGGCTTGCAACCTGGTTATGTGCCCTGGCTGGGAATCGAAACAATGACCTTTGGGTTCGCAGGCCAGCGCCTTATCCCACATGTCACTTCTTAATGAAAGAATAAACTAAAAATTTTTCTGAACATGGCTACCAATAGGAGAAAAAGGAAATGGTGCAGGGGAGAAAAACAGAAGCTGGACTTCTATAAAAATACAGGTTTCACACATGTGGCTGCTTCTTGTTTCCAAATGCAGCTGACACACATTATATTAGTTTCAGGCGTACAACCTAGTGATTGCACATTTATATACCTTCCGAAGAGATCACCCCCGATCACTCTCGTACTCAGCAGATGTTGCGTTTTTTACCTAATGAAGGCCAGATGCTCCACCAGCAAAAGAGCCTGGCTTGATTGTGGTGGTCTGGAAGCAACCCTGCAATAAATATCACCACAGTATACCTGTACCTTTTTTTTGTAGACTTGACTTTGGAACCATGTAAACATTTGACTTAATGACAAAACAAGGGCCATAGCAGCAAACACAGGCTTATCCACAGGACCCTATTTTTATGGCTCTAGACAAACCTCATGGAAAGGAAAACCAGTAATCAACAGTGCCAACACGACGTGGCAGTTTGGACTAGTGTGCCGGCTTCCACGCAGGGAGTGAAGCCGGAGAGAGAGAAAGAGGGCCAATCAAGGGATTGTCAGGCATCACTCACCTCCACCTTGCTCTCGGGCTCATGATGGGCAGCTGGGAAATACACAACCTCTTGCACTTCATCCCTGGGCCGAGCCGAATTTTTCCCGAACACCACCAGCCCATCCTTAGTGCTGGGTGGGAAGGCCACCAAACAGCAGCTCGGAGGGGCTACCGCCATGCTGAAAAGAGAGTGGACGTCAGGGTCGGAAGGGAAGTGGATCTAACATGGAACATGCCAACAGCTTCGAGCACATTTCATCAGTTAAAACAGCTTGAGTGCTGAACGGTGTGCAGCCAGCTCAGGGGGAGATCCCAGCTGGCCGACGAAGGTGGGGTGCCTGGAATCGAGTTACAAAGCCTCAGGGACCGGGTAATGTTTAGTATTCCATGGGATTAAATGGGCTCCAACGGGCACTGGGCTGCAGTGCCCCGCAAACGTGGAATAACATTTCTGCCTGTTCCAGGCAGAAACCACACGCTTCCCGCAGTCGCAGCTACGAAGAAATAAATCAATGTACCTGGAACAGTGTCCCCACAGAGGTGCCTCGGATCTAGGGGTGCATGGCTGCTATGTAATGGATTTTGGAGTCATGACAGAAATGGGTCTAGATTCAGGTGGAAAGAGACTCCCCCTTTTGACATATTTTTACTCTATCTCAATGACAGAACACTCAAGCGTGTCCTGGCTTCCCTCCTCCCTCTCCAGCTGGCTTGTTCTCTTCCACCTAATCAATGAACACTTTCACTCCTTGAATGCTCTTTTTCTCTCGGGGAAAACTCCCTCACGACCCTTGTCACTCATGTGCCAGTGGCCCATACATTTCATTGCAACTCACTTCTCTCCTTGAACTCCCAAGCTAACTGCCTACTGGAGACCCTGAATGGATTTTGTCATCTTCCCCCTCTGGTCCCATCTCCAAGGTGCCCAATCGCATGACCAGATCCACATCCAGCCAACAAGAACATCAGGAACTCAGGAACTATCTTACCACCTGCGTCTCTGCTACCTAACATGCCACCAAGCCCTGTAGGTTCAGTGTCCTCTTGTATATAATGTCACTTACCTTCCTCTAAGGTTGTTGGGCCATTTCAAAAGTGCTGCTGCCTCATGTACGAGAAAACCTAACTTGGATCCTTAAATATAGTCAAAATCCACTGGTCTTGCATTGACGAGGTATATCAGTAGAAAATAAAACCCACAGGTGTATTTTAAGAAGCAAAGACTTAGCTGGATCCTTTTCTAGTCTCTGGACCAGTGCTGTGCAAAAGAACTTTCTACATTCATAGGAACGCTCTATCTCCACCATCTCATATGGCAGCTACTAGACTCTTGCCGCTATTGAAATGTAGTTAGTGTCTTTTAAAAACTGGACTTTTAATTTTATTACAAACTTTAATTAGTTTGAGTTTAAATAGTCACACGTGGGTAGTAGGAAGCCTCTGAGTTACAGCTTCCCAATGAACCCAGAAATGAAGATTTTCATACCGCGGCTTCCAATGATCCCAGTAGGATCACTTATTTGTGAAGTCCTCCACTTAACGCTAATGACAAAATGTGCTGTCATCGCTATAAAATGAATTAGCAAAGAGGAAGCAGGATACTTCCAAAAGACTGAAAAAACTAAATATTGGGAAGTAGCTACTGAACTCACCAGGTAGGCTGCATCTAGGCAACCTCTTTTCCCCAGAAACTAGAGGTGATGAGACCCCTGGAGGCCAGGCCCATTTCCTTTGACATAAGCCTCATGCTCCCAAATGAGTGTACTGGGAGAGCAGTCCTCTCATTACCTGGGAAACCTTTGTGCCCTTTGTGTCAAGTCTTCTCTTTATCTCCTAAATGAATTTTAGATCCCTTCACTTCTCTTCAAACTGCCTACCGCCTACTCTAAGCTGGTACCTCACCTCCTGTTCCACAGGGGACAGACAGGTAGCTGGAGAGGAAAACTGATTCAGAGAGATGATAGCAGGTTTGAAGGCTCTGAAGCTGAGGAAAGAGGAAGGAGTCAATAAGATCAACACACACACACACACACACACACACACACACTGAATCTGAGGCTGGAGGGAGTGGGGGAAGAGGCTGGAGAGGCAGAGAGGCTGGGCCACGTGGGGTGAAGGCCATGGCAGGGATTTCAGTGTCTATCCCACAATAAACACTAAGGCCTCTGAAGGCTTTTAGGCCAAGCTTTAGGTAGGAAGTGGAGCCGTTCCCCATAAACAACTTTTCAAAGAAGTTGGCTGTGATAGAGAAGAGAGAGCTCCTTGGATGGAGATAAAAGAATTGGTAAGAAATTCCATTTCTGTGTTTCTACCCCTAAGGAAATGGTCAGGGACATGGACGAGATGTGCACATAAAACTATTCATTACAGGGGTATGACACAGTTTAAAAGTTGCTTGTTCAGCATCAGAGAAATGGCTACAATTTATGCTATGATACATTATATGGTGAAATGCCATAAAGCCATTAAAAATATGTTTGTGAAGAGTTTTTAATTGCATGGGAAAAATGGTTTGGAAAGGGGGCCCAAAATAAATTATCTCACTTCTGTAAAAAGATGCACAGACATGAACTAGAAGGAAACGTGCCCCAAATATTAACAGTGGTCGTCTGACCATTGACTTCTATGAGCTTTTTTCATAGTTTTCTTGAATTTCCAATTTTCCTATAGGTATTCATACTTACACGATCACAAAAATTACGTCAAAGAATAAACTCAGAGGACATGAGCAATTTTGGAATTTTATCTTTAAAGTAAAATTTGGCCCCACTTCTTTGTCTAAAATTTCCAAACTGGCAAATTCTTATCGGAGTAATATTTAAGATGGAATTATTTTACGCATCATTATTATAGCTGCTGTCAGATACTTTCTTTCACTTTTTAAATTTATTTTTATTTTTATTTTTATTTTTTACAGTTTGCCCAATTCAGGGAGCTACTGAAAGAGGATGCAAATTTTCAGTACTATTATCCACACAAGGAGTGGACAGGTCGCCTACAGTTGGCTCCTCAGCAGAGGGAGGAAACTGGGACCAACAGGCAGCCAATTCCGCAGGGTTTCAGGCAAAGTTCTTCTGACACTGATTCAAGGAAACTCAATTCTGTTCCTGTTATGTATCAAAACCCTGGTTAGCATACCAGGCACTCAAAGCAAAAATGCATATATGACAAGTCAACTCCTCTACACGCTATGTAAAAACATGCATTTTGAAATTTTTATTTACACGATTTCCATAAGCTGTTATATCATGCATGCATGACCCAAGAAACACTTAAAAAGATTTTTCTCCTTTCCCTTGTAGAATCTTCAACCGCATTATATTTTCCTCCACACACTCACACCAAAGAAAATTCTATTAACTCCCAACCCCAGATGCAAATGCAGAAAAAATTACTGCATGCATATTTTTCATCATTTATATTTGGCTTCAGGACACAGAGAATAACCATTTAAGAATGAAGTCTCTATTGTAGCTGACTCTACTTGAAGGCAGCATTAAAATCAGGGGACAGAGCTTACCCAGAAATAACGCCATGACTGGAGCCTTTTTTTTTTTTTTTTCTTATTTGCTTATGCTGGGGAGTAATTCTGCAGCCCGGGCACCCAGATGTTGGGGAGGGTGTGTGGAAAACAGTGCTTTGCAAACCGCACATTGTGGCCTTTTCCTAAGTTATGAAAGCAATTGAGTGGATAAGATTTCGATTTAGTGTGTGGATAAGATCAGCATTTTTTTAGGAAAAATATATGCCCTTCCTATAGTGAGGGTATGTGTTGCTACAAGAAACTTTAAGTTCAGAGGCACACATAAGTGTGTGCCCATACGGGGCTGAACTACATTTCTCTCACATTGTGGGTTTCAAGCAAAATTCTTTAAAAGCAACAGGCTTGCTCTACGGAAAAAGGCATCTTTGTGCTGAATCCCCATTAGGATTCTTGCCAGGTTAGCAGTAAACTAACAGTTCCAATTAATGAAACACTCCAATTTACCTCCCCTAGATGGTTAAACTGACAGCCATTTCCTACCAAGTATTTGTTAAGAATATATTAAAGTGCAGCTATCTGTACTTTACGCTAAACAGAGAATAAGCCAAATAATTTCACTCATACAAGGTCCCTAACGCAGTCAAATTCATAGAGACAGAAAGCAGGATGGTAGCTACCAGGGCCTTGGGGAGGGAATGTAGGGGAACAGGGAGATGTTGAATGGATATAGAATTTCCATTTAGCAAGATGAAAAATTTCTGGAGATGCATGGCGCAACAATGTGAACATACTTAACACAACCCTTAAAAATGCTCAAGGGGGTAAAGTTTACATTTAACAATTAAAAAATATTTTAATTAAGGAGCCACGTGTGGTTAGAGGCTACAGGAGTAACTGGTACGGCTTCCGCTTCTGTGCTCTCAGCCCTGGTCAAGTGTCCTCCAGCGATTTCCAACCATCAGCCCGCCTCACCCAGCTCCTTGCAGGAGTCAGGACCTCGTCTTGGGAACAAGCTGTCAGAACTCCAGGCTCCCTGGAGCTGCATCTACCAGCATCCGTCCTCTGACCAGGGACAGGAGGCTGGGGGCAGCTGGAGGGCTGGAGCGGGCACCCCTGTCACTAGGAGACGCCTGACAGAATGTCTGGACTGGGAGCGGGGCTGCTGCCTGGGAGAAAAGGTCTTTGTCCGCAAGTTCAGTGAGCAGTCAGTGAGGGGTGCGAATTCCTAGTCCTGTAGGGTTTTCTTTGCCTGCCAGCCGAACCGCCCGCCTTTCACCTCCCTGAAGCTACAGAGGCCCTCATCAGTCACCTTATCTGGTCATGACCTAGGAAAGCCTGAAGTTTCCCAAGACAGAGAAATGACTGTCTTTATCAGCTTTATTCACTGTCTGGCACCAAACTGTAGCCAAGTGCCCTTCACTGACACAAGGTCAGGAAGCCCCCGTATCCGGCTAGGCTTCCTTTCCTCCCCAAGCTCCCAGCTTTACTGAGCAGACGGCCTAAGTATAAACCCGATGGCTGTGAACCACCGGCTTCCAGGAAGAGCAAAGGAGAAATTGCTTTATCACTTTGCGTATTGATAAACTCGCTTCTTACAGTATCGATATTCCCGCTGAACTGAAAATAGGACAAATGATATTTATAAACTGATGTTTTTTTCTCTTATATACCTGCTATTGGAATCAGTAAGGGAGGTGGGGAAAGGATTTATCCAACTAAAACCTGGACTGTAAACGTCAGCTGATGAAAGGCACATAGGTTCGCTTGGACGCATCAAGCTCCACCTGAAACAAAGACTCTAAGTGTTTTCATTGAAGGCTCAAGACAGCAGAGCACGCAGCCTTAAGAGTGTTAGAAGCTAGTGAGTTCCAGAAGGGAATGTTGGAAAGAAGGGGAAGAGATTAGTCAAAGGATATGTATGAATGACCCATGGACATGGACAACAAGGGGGATTGACTGTGAGGTAGGGGGTGGGCTGGATGGAGGGCAAAGGGGGGAAAATTGGGACAACTGCAATAGAGTAAACAAGAATGAATGAATGAACTGAATGAATGAACATGTCCCTCATTAACGACGCAAGGTAAATCTTTTGTCTGCCTTGAATAGAAAGTAAGAATTTGAACCAGAAAAAAAAGGAAAAGTTAAATATCATTTCAAGTAGCCAAATATTTCTGTATCAGTAAGACTGCTCAGAAATACCCTTTGGATACTGATTGAAATGATCACAAACTGACTTGTTGTTTTGTTCCCAAAATACTGCAAGCCCGGTAATTAGCAAGTGGAAATGAAAAGACTGTCTAGTTAAAAATTGTAAAACCAAAATTCCAGCTAATTAAACTTACTCAGTTTTACCATAAAAAACCATGGCTGGTGTATTTCCCTCCCCCAGGGTATCATAAGAAGCAAAATAAATTAATTAATTAAAATATTTATGATATGTAATCTGGTGTCTATATAGGTCATGGAGAGTTGGGAAGTATATAAATACATGGGAATAAGCTGGGTATATGAAAAGGGATCACACAAATTATATATGCTATTATTCAAATTATGTATATTATCTGGATAGAGGATGCAAAAAGGTCTTAAGGAAATGCAACACAATTTTAAGAATAATAGTACCTCTGGGTTGTAGAATCATAATGTCTTGACCTCTATTATAGCTAGGTATTTTAATTCCCCACATGAAAATATAGAATTTGTAACAAAAAAAATCGTTAAAGGAAGAATTATAACAATAATCTGTTATCCCAATTTATTGCAGCTAATAAATATGGCCTTGCATTAAGGCCATGAAAAAGGAACTCATTTTACCTTTTAGACACATGTGATTCTGCCTCACTGCAAGATATGGTCACAATAAGAAATAATTAATAAAGCAAAAAATCTAATTTAATGATTCATGTGAGAAACTAATAACTAAAAAATGTAGTTTTCTATGCTCAGATGGAATGTTGTCTCAAAATTTACATTTACTCATAGGATAAATTAGAGGGTAACTTATAACATGATAAGTGTAATCTTCAAATCACTCAAGAATATATCTATAATGCAAAATACTCTAATATGAATTTCTCAACTTTTTTTTTTTTAATTTTATTTCTTATTTCCAGAGTGAGGGGAAGGGAAACAGACATCAATGTATGGTTGCCTTTCACCTGGCTCCAGGTGGGGGCCTGGCTGGAGACCTGGCTTGCAACCTGGTTATGTGCCCTGGCTGGGAATCGAACCAGCAGTGACCTTTGGGTTCTTAGGCCAGCACTTTAGCCACTGTGCCACCAGCCAGGGTCCCAACTTTCAAATGTCAAAAAATTTTCATGGACACTCCTAAAAAACAGTCATTGTGGTTGGTTGGAAAAAATATGTAAGAGATACCTGTTACGAATTTAGTAATACTTTCAATGAATGTGCATGTACTAAATAGCAATAATCTTTAAACATTTGAAAAACAGTAGTACAGATATACATGGCTTATTATTTAATCTGCATATATTCAGTGTTGGGACACATATGGATTCAAAGAACACCTGCAAAAATTTCACCACACCCAATGATCTTTCCATCACTCTGGTGCATTTAATATATTACACCATATAAAAGAAAACTCAGGTTGCATGTTTATCTCTTTTGCAAGAACTCTCTGAAGGATTTTCAAGTAAGGGAAGCTATTAAACTATATAATTATCTATATATAACTATGCAACTAATATATTGCTATGTACAACTATTCAACTATATATAAAACTATAAACTATTCAATTTTATATATAGCTTTTATAAAGCTATTCAAATATATACAGCTATAAAACAATTCAACTCTAAACAGCTTTATACAACTATTCAAATATATATATTACGTATACACATATTTAAAAAATAAAGTGAGAGGGAAGAGGAGAGATGAGCTGAATGGCCACTTCTCATGATTACAATGCAGAGAAGAGTAGATAAACAGCATAAGCAGGATTGCTTTTTCACTCAAGCTAGCCAAATTAGAAAACTATTTAGATCAAGTTGATTGTAAGGAAGCTGTTTTCCAATACATGGTAAGTTGGAAGACAGTTTTTCATCTTTCATAGCAATATAAAGAAAGAAAAGCTCAGTGGACTGAGCACCAGCCTATGAACCTATGAGTTGCCAGTTCGATTCCCAGTCAGGGCACATATCCAGGTTGCAAGCCAGGTCTCCAGCCAGGTCCCCAGCTGGAGGCAGGTAAAAGGCAACCATACATTGATGTCTCTCTCCCTTTCTTCCTTCCTCTCTTCTCTCTAAAAATAATGAATAAACTCTTTTTTTAAAAAAGGAAAGAAAATTATTTGCATCACTAATGAAATACAAATTTCAAGGGCAGTTCCTCTACTTACTAAATTCTGTACCTGTAAAATACCATCATACTGTCAACCATGTATTGTCATGGGGATTAAATGAAATAATAGTACAAAGCATCAGGCTAGGGAAACATTCAAAACAGGTTTGCTCCCTTAACTTGTCCTTAAAGGTCAGGGTTCCAGGCATATAATAGAAATAGATAAAGCAAGAAGACTGCATGAAATAGGCAGGTATGTGGTTGGCTCCCCAAGGCATTCTCTGTGGGAAGGATCTGGAGGCCACCAAGCAAGCCACACCTAGGGTCCTTCTGTTCTCATTTTTGACACTGCGGCCATTGTGTCCACTGATTTGGCAGGATTGCTTCAAATGATGACCTTCCTCTTCCCACCATCTGTTTTCTATCCCATCTAAATAATGCATCATCTATTCTCATCTTTTCCTGTTAATGTGACTTGATATGTACCTGTTAACTCTGTAAACTGGGACTGTAAAATATCTTCCCATTCTTAAAATGGTGGCATATACTCCATCCTATAAAAAATGAGCTAAACAGGGGAAGGGGACAGAGGGGAGTAAAAAGGGGATGGACGTAATACAACGCACATAAAATTAAATTTAAAAAATGAGCTAAACATTCATTTCCTACAGAAGAAATAAAGTAGTAGTAATACATCAAATGTAAATCTTGGTGATTACCAGAGGGTTACTTTACACCTATCAAAATGGACTTCAAAACTACTTTATGAATGTCCATGCATGCCTCTGCCATTTGTTGTGTTTTACCATTAGGAAACTTAGCCCAGTTGATTATCTAAAGGAACATTTATATATATAATATACATGTGTGTTCATGAATATTTGTGTGTATATATACACACATATATGTGGGTACATAGACATTTTAAATACCTTTATAGCAAACTCACATTATGGGACTTTTAATTATTTTTAAATTTCTGATTCCTTTAGTGCTTAAGAAGGACATTTAAAGACATTTCATTTCATTCTTTCAGGTCACTGAGGCACCACTAAGTGCAGTTTTAAAATGCACTAAGATTTTACTTGGAGAGAAGCAAAAAATATTCAGAAGGGCATCTCATTTTAATTGGGATTTTTAAGAAGTCTGATGAATTACACCAACATGTATCTTGAGCCCCTAACCACCTACAAGCTATGGAGAAATGGAGCTAAAAGCATGTTGTTACGGTCTCTGTCATCCAGAATCAGGTCCCCCTGTACACAACCAACAGAGGAGGGAAGTCACCCAACTTAAAACAGTGATCAGAAATGCTTATGGGAGCTCTTGAGGACGCCTGGCTCACCTCAGGGGAGACGCCAGTTAAGCATCTAACCATTAGAACAGAGAAGCTCCTTTTCTCTGCTCCAGGCGAGATCTAGCTCCTTTCCCTGCCCCCAGTCACCCTGTAGTCCTCCTCCACCCATCCCATCTCCTCTCCAGTTTCTGTTCAGCTTCCCCCCTACCACCCCCAGTTCACGAAAAGAATCACACACCTTCACCCACCTCCACTTTCTGTTAACGACCTAGATCCAGACAGTCCGATAGAAACACGACGGAAGGCAGATGCAAGCCGCAAGTGTAGCTTTATGTTTTCTAGGGGCCACATTTCAGTAAGAGAAACGGGTGACACTATTTTTAATAATACATTTTATTCAAACCCAGTACATCCAGAATATTTCAAATGCAATCCATATAAAGTTATGGAGATATTTTTGAAGTCTTTTCAAATAAATGTCCACGATCTGATGTGTGTTTTAAACTCACAGGACATCTCAATTCAGACTAGCCACGTTTCAAGTGCTCACAGCCACCTGCAGCTTGTGACTGCTGGATTAGACAGCACAGACCTCGCCTCTCACGTCGGTGATGACCCCAAACTTTCACAATGACCGACCATTGCTGCATAAAGGGGTCATGTTATTTTTTAAAATAACTTTGGTTTCGGCTTATCTATAATTTTTATCATTCTCCAACAAACCCAAATGGCATGTGTTTGTGTATTTTAAAAACCTGTGATTTTAAATAGCTTTGGCATATCAGGAGAATTTAAATGAATGAATCCTCACATTCCTGCTCGAATGTAGCTGTTTATTTTTTCCCCAATGGTACATGTGGCATGTGCATCTGTCCTCACTTCCACATAGCCAGCCAGACCTAGCTCCTAACTACTTCACCATCACCAATTATTGTCCTTGTGCCTGCAACCAGCCCACCTCTCCTTCTGCAGGTCACTCCATTGGAGCTACAGAATGCCCAGAAAAAATGTTTCCCATATCCTCCCCACCTCTGCACAAGTACTAACCCATGCTCAATTTCCAGTTTTGCTTTAGTAGATCTGATTCAGAGCTACTGGTCTATGATTCAGAGAATTCAAACTCAGATGATAGAAAAGGCCCCTGTCTTCAGTGCTGCTTCAAAGCATTTTAAATTAGGTTTGTAATTTACTTGTACTTAAAATTAGATACCACACGCAAAAGCTATTAAATGTCCCACTTGGCTTCTTTCTTTCTTCTTCTTCTTCTTCTTCTTTTTTTTTTTTTTAATGTGGCCTATTGATTCTCCACAACTATCAGGAACTAATAGTTAGAGAATGCACTTCTCACCTCAAAGATTATGACTATACTAATGTTTTTGCAGTTTAAGTATAGAAGCAGTTTAGTCACTACATGTGAACATGAGGTGCACCCAGCTTAAGAAGTTAAACAGGCTGAATTAGGAAACCTGTTGACCGTTAAATTCCTGGTACAGTTTGGTTTGGGGTTGCTCTGTTTACCACCCTCCTAATAACACGTTTGTTCTCCCCACCCCCACCCACCCCAGGCTTTCTAAGGTGGCGCCTGGAGCCCTGAAAGGAGGAGTTACAAAACCTGGGTTTCAGTCCTCAGGGCCACTGGCCAGCCAGCTATATGGCCTTGGGTGCAGTCCCTTCCGCCTGCTGGTTTCACCTTCCTGGGCTATAAGTGGGGGGTTAACAACACAGTGTTCTCTCAGGCAGCACCACCATTCCGGACCTCTCCTCCCATTATCCCCAAAACAAATGCAACCTCATGCATCTCCTCTTTCTACATGAGAAGATGGCTGGCAGTACAACAGTGAAATAGGAAAGAAAGGCTGTTTTAAAGAGAGAGAGAGATTGATTCTAAAATGAGTCACCTTTCAAGAATTTACCATCCTCTGGATGCTTGGTCATGGTGTTAAATCAGTTCCTTCGGTGCAACTTGCTCTAAGAACCTGGTGTTTGTTATGTGTATGGTGTTCTTGGATGATGTTGACATTAGATACCCATCTCTCCTAAGAGCCAGGTGTGGGTACAAAATAACACTGAAGCTATGCGTCACACAGACATCAGCAGTCCTATAAATCAGCTTTAGTGGAACCTGGAGAAAATCAGATCAGAATCACAAAGACTTTTAACTATCTCTTGGCACCAGCTTTTGATCAGGTTAGAGAAAATAAATTACAGCTCCCCAAACGTCCCACTTAACCTCCCCAGGACCCTACAGTACCCTAAAATCCAGCCTGCTGCAAAGATTACTCCCTACCCCTCAGGGCTTGGGGCAGCGACACCCAGGAGGGCCTTCCTCCCCACAGATGGCCTCCCTGAGGCCTGAGTCAGGGGCAGCTCACGCTGGCTACAGCCTGCACGGGTCCCGTCTGGCCTGATTTTTCATGCTGCCATTTTACATTAACATAGGTTTTCTCTGCAAGTGATGCATCAGCTAGCTGGTCAGGCTTGGAACACAGTAGACACTCACCCTCCGGGGAAGCTTGCTACAACCTTATTTCAAGAGGCTTGCAAGCCAGCCTTCAACAGCAAACCCAGAAAGGCCATATTACTTAACGGAACCCTGACTCGGTTTTGAGTCACAGCATTATGACAGCTTCCTTGGATGCACTTGGATTTAGTGGCCAAGTTTAACCCTTCAAGCCGAGCTGTCGTTAGTTCTCTAGAGTTCAAGCCTTCCTCCCGCTTTGCAGAACACACTCATCTCACCGATTCGCCAAATAATCTACGTACCGATAGACCCGACAGACCAGAGAACCTGGGACGCAAAGCCAAACTGAATGCCTGAGTGCCTTTCACCAGTAAGTGCCCTGGGGCGCCATCGCGCCCAGCTGCCTAGACATCCCTCCTCCCGCCCCCCAAGAATCGCCCCGGGTGTGGCTTGAGGACAAGTTGTGTGGAGTCCTGGCCGCTGTGGAGCGGAGCAACAGCTCGCGCGTTTTCCCTTTAGGGGAGAGCAGCCCCACAACACGATTCGGGGTCGCGCACCGGGCGGACGCGGGGACAGAGACCCGCCACCAGCAGCGCCCCGTCAGGCAGCCATGTTCGCGCGAGCCCACCCGCGCCGCAGGTGCGGTACCGCTCCCGCCCGCCAGCGACCCCCGAGCCCGCAGCGATCCAGGCGGCGGCGGGAGTGGGGGCGCACCGGCATTCATCCCAGTGGGGCAGCAACTCCGATGTCAAAATTAGGGAAGCCAGGAAAAGCAGCCTGGGGAGTTTAAACAGAGTTAAAGGGGGCAAGGATGGGGTTGGGGTGTGGACCGTGGGTTTAAGTTCCTACCAGGCTGCGGTGCTCGCGCCAAGGGTGGGGCGCCCCTCTCTTGCGCCCGCGCAGCCCACAAACCCCGGCCCCCCAAGCCCGGCTCGAGCCCACCAGTCCCCTCTTCCCCCGGAGCCCGAGCCCTTCCCAGCCAGCACCGCAGGGACTGGGCCCCGGGAGCGCTCCCCGCGGTTCGGAGGCAGCGAGATGCAGAAGAGGGCGATGGCGAACGGGAGTGAAATCTGGGGGAGAACCGGTGCGGACGCCCTGCGCTCCCGGTCGTGCCTGCCGAGGCTCACCTGCGGGCAGCGGGCTCCGGGCTCGGCTCTGCGGTGCTGATGCTGCGGCCACGGAGGGTGCGGGTGCCGCCGCGGAGCGACTACTGCGGCGACATCCGGGGCTGCAGCTGCAGGGGCGGAGGCTGCCGTCGGCGCTTCCCCCTCCTCAGACTCCCCGCGCTCTGCCCGCCGCCCCCACTCCGGGTCGGCCCGGCTCACGTGACCGCGGGGTCCACCCCGCCTCCCCCCACCCGGCACCCGGGAGCTGTGCCGCGCGCCTTGTCTGGGCACCCGGACTGCAGCGCCGCGCTGGCTTGGTAGGGCAGAGCGCCTGGTGACAGGAGTGGCAGACAGGGCGGATCTCGCGGCAAAAGGTGGCTCTTTGCTCGATTTCTATTTCTTGGTCTCCGCCGGGAGGGCAGCTGTCGCTAAAGGGAAATCCGGGCCCCTGTCCTGGACTCCGCCATTTGATTGCGGTGCCTAAGCCAGATTTCAGGGCAAAGAAATGGGTCCCATACTTTGTTGACTCACATGTCCAAGCCAGTGCCCTGTTTTTAAAGATGCCATCCTGTGCTATGTTGGTATGTGCCAGACCCTGTGCCTGGTACTTGGCAATGAGTCCCAAAGAGATTAAGTAACTCTCCCAAAGTCACACAGTAAGTAGCAAAGCCCAGAACACATACTTGGGTTAATAACACAGATGACAAAGGTGTGTGTGTGTGTGTCTGTCAGTCTGTGAAGGTCATTGGTCAGGACATGACCATCTATTTGTTAACAAAGCACAGTACCTTCTATGAATTTAAAAAAAAAAAAAAAAAGGACTGTTGTGTAAAGAGAAAATTCACAGGAAAACAAATGCAATACCACTCAGACAAAAGAAGTTATTCAGGCTCACTTACTGGCAAATCAAATATATAAGGTAGCATTTTCCACCCGTCAGATGGAATGAATGCATAGTAGCGTCTCATCGTTTTAATTTGTATTTCTCTGATGATTTATAATGGTGAGCATCTTTCCCTTCATTTATTGGCCATTCGTGTATCTTCTTTTTATCCTCCCAAGTTCAGATACTTTACACAGATGTTGAGGTCACTGAGGTTCTTTGTTTCCCCTTCTAGTATCTTTTCTCTCTGTGCTTCATTTTGAATAATTTCCAAGTTTTCAAGTTGACTGATTTTGCTTAAGTCTCTAATGTGCTGTCAAATAGCATCGGTGGAATTTTTATATCAGGTATTTTATTTTACCTCTCTTTAAGTCCTATTTGGGTCTTTTTCTTTTTTATTTTTTTAAGAGTTTATTTATTATTTTTTAGAGAGAGGGGAAGGGAGGAAGGAAGAAAGGGAGAGAAACATTAATGTATGGTTGCCTTTCACCTGCCTCCAGCTACAGGCCTGGCTGGAGACCTGGTTTGTAACCTGGTTATGTGCCCTGGCTGGGAATCCAACCAGCAACCTTTGGGTTTGCAGGCCAGCACCTTATCCACTGAGCCACCAGCCAGGGCTGGTTCTTTTTATAGCATTCATTTCTCTCATAGTATATGTTTTTCTTTAAATCCATGATCATATTTATCTTTTAATAGCTGTTTTAAAATTCTTATATTCTGCCCTGACTAGTGCGGCTTAATTGGTTTAGGTGTCATCTCACCAAACTAAAGGTGGTAGGTTGGATTTCCCATCAGGGCACATGCCTGGGTTGTGGGTTTGATCCCAATCAATGTTTCTCAGATGGATATTTCTCTCCCCCTTCCCCTCTCTTTAAAAATAAATAAATAAAACATATTTTTAAGTCTTACATGCTGATTCAGTAACTTCTGTTGGTTTTTAGTAAGTTTATTGATTAATTTCCTTCTTGTTCGTCTCTTCTAATTTTTCATTGGATGCCAGACCTTGTGAATTTCATGCTGTTAAGTAATGGATTTTTTTTTTTTTTCTTTTTCATTCTCTTAAAGGGTGTTGGACCTTGTTTTAGCAGTTACTTAAAAATCAGCCTGGCTCATATGGGGTTTGTTAATAAAGCACTCAGGACAGCTTGAGGAGGCCTTGAACTCTGTAGCTACTTAGCCCACTACTAAGGTGTGATTTACCCCAAGGCTCTGATGAATGTTCCTTATAATTAATAGGTAATTTTGGCTGGTAGGAACCTGGGCGATTTATCCCCAGGATTATGTGACTTCTGGTAATTATTTGGGGTCCAGCTCCCCAATAGTTCTTTCCTCAGTTATTTGCCCAGTCCTCTGGAGTTTCACCACAGGCACACATGGATTCAGTTAAGAACTCTGGGAAACCCTTAGGCAAAACCTCCAAAGTTCTTTTCCGTTTCATTTCCTCTTCTCCAGAGATCTGCTCCATGAATTCTGTTTTCACCTTCCTGAACCCTTGATCCTTGTTTCCTCAACCCTATAAGACCACAGACAGGTCTCTGGTTTGTTTCCCTTATCTTATCAATGGTTCAGGATGTGTCTCCAAGCAAAAAACCAGGGCAAATTTGGGGAAAGCCTGAGGCACTCTTTTTCTCTTCTAGTAGGGTTATCAACACAATGATACCTTCACTTCACTTCACTTTTTCAAACAAAAAGGTGAGAAATGTATTTTTTTCCATAACATTGCACCAAGTTCTTTTTTCTCCTCTTGCAATTTCTAAACAACACTGAGAAATCACCCATACACTCAATTCAGTGAGGAGAAGGAGCATGCTGATATCTAAATAGCATTGCAGAGGTAAGCAATATCTTGTATCATGAATAAGATGAGGACTGCAAACTCATTTCCACAAGGAAAGTTTCAAATAGCTAATCACCCGTCATAAACAGAAGTCACGTTCTTGTTATTTTTATGGCACCGCAGTATTTCATTTAATTACATAAGCTATTTTATAATACTAATTTACTCAATAGGCATTAGTCATCATGATACCCACTCGTAACATATAATAAAATCCCAAACCAAAACAATAGTAATAACTACCATGGAAAAAAAATAATAAAGAGAAAGACCACAAACACTTTCTCCATTACCCAAAATTCACTATCAACTATTGCCCTCAATGCTCCAGGTTTAAAGCTTATGTATTTCAAGACACACTTTAAACCAAATCACAGCTTTCCTTACAAATATACCTGAACAAAGTAGATAATCACACACATTTAAAATGTCATTATACCCCTCCCCAAACTATCTGTCCATCTTTCTCACTTGGTTCCGCTATAAAACCTAGAAAAATAGTTAAGAAAAACCAATAAAGCAATGAAGAAATTGTTGAATTTTTCACATAACCAATTATTTCCCAAATAAGCTTTATTTTGAAAGAATACCATAACACGGTACTATAAATTTAAATGACACTCCTAGCAGTATTAATGAGTCAAATTATGTACAAGTGAAGTCACAGCTTGTGTCTGATTATTCCCACAAATGGAAAGGTGTGAAGAGACTACTAAACCAAAAAAAGCAGAGAACTTAAAAGACAACCATCACCTACTTAACATGTTTT
Organism: Noctilio leporinus; assembly: GCA_004026585.1. Lineage (NCBI taxonomy): Eukaryota > Metazoa > Chordata > Mammalia > Chiroptera > Noctilionidae > Noctilio > Noctilio leporinus. The sequence continues at coordinate 122,597 of PVIW01003110.1, read as the reverse complement.
CATTTCATACTTGTGTTTAGAGAGAATACAAATTCACATGAGATAAAGAAATGTGCTTCCTGAAGAATTAAAATGTTTTACTTTCCTTGCTCTACCATAGATAGCATCATTAGTAATATTTCTACAAACTATGACAAGCTACTTAATTCCTTTCCCCTCATCATGCAGCATAAGGCTTTCTGTACTGTGACTTCCAACTCTTCCAGGTTGAGGAAAATGGTGGTGATCTGAACAGTCTTCTAGATGCAGCTGATTTCATCACGGAAAGGTGTTTGTGAGAAAAACATCAATGAAAGTAGTCTATGATGTCATAGTTGTTCAAAATTCTTTAAAGAAAAAAACCTAGAGCTAAACAAGAATAAAAAGACTAAGATATACACTGGCAACCTCAAACCACACAGAGGTGTTAAGACAATTCATGGCTGACTCCAAGGTTATTCAACAAAACCAGGGCCATTTCCAGATCATAGGGAGCATTCCAAAGCACCAGAAAGAGCCAGTAAAGTATCTTCAAAGGATAAGGACCCAAAGACAAAAAATAGAGGAAAGCCAGCACCGTCCTTCGAGCTCAAAGGTCCCTGGTTCGATTCCCAGCCAGGGCACATAACCAATTTGCAAGCAAGGTCTCCAGTCAGGTCCATAGCTGGAGGCAGGTGAAAGGCAACCATACATTGATGTCTCTCTCCCTCTCTGCCTCTCTCCCTTTCCCTCTCTCTGAAAGTGATAAATAAAATCTTTTTAAAAATTTTAAAAATAAAGGAAAGCCAATTGAAGAGAAAATAAGACCCATTGGATGCCATTTTACTTTTCAATAGTAGGGGGCAGTAGAAAGATAATGAACTTGGGGACTGAATATGGTTCAGTAAGTTAGCTGTTGACCTTAGTCACAACAATCTCTTTGAATGACAATTTCCTCATCTATAAAACAGGAACATTAAAATCCATCAGCTTTTTTCCATGAGCTTCAGATCAATGAGAATTAGAGTCAGTGATATTTTTGAGATCACTTTGTAAAGGATAAAAGACTATTCTGAGTAAATGGGGATTTGGACACTTTTATAGTATTAAGGATAAAAGCCAATTGAAGAAAACGTAATAAACTCATCACATTTTTGACCCAGGATAGACCTTATTCAATAGCAGCGACTGTGGGTCTGCCTTTTTTCTGATGGGGCAGAAATGGGAAAATTTTGATCGGTTAACTAATCATAACACAATGTTATTACAGTATAACACACTAGTTATAGCCTATTAATTAAAAACCAGGAAAAGTAATCTGTTAGCCTTAAAAAGCACTGACTAAATATAACTTTCTATGTCATCTACAATATTTTGACACACTTTATTAAGAAATAAACATAGTAGCCCTGGCTGGTAGCACAGTGGTTAAGGCGCCGGCCTGCGAACCCAAAGGTTGCAGGTTCGATTCCCCAGCCAGGACACATAACCAGGTTGCAAACCAGGTCTCCAATCAGGTCTGTGGCTGGAGGCAGGTGAAAAGCAACCTTACATTGATGTCTCTCTCCCTCTCTGCCTCTCTCCCTTCCCCTCTTTCTAAAAAAAATAATGAAATAAAAAATCTTTTTTTAAAAAAAAAAAAAAGAAAGAAACATAGTACCCCCTGGCTGGTAGCACAGTGGATAAGGCGTTGGCCTGCGAACCCAAAGGTCGCAGGTTCGATTTCCCAGCCAGGGGACATAACAAGGTTGCAAACCAGGTCTCCAGTCAGGTCTGTAGCTGGAGGCAGGTGAAAAGCAACCATACATTGATGTCTCTCTCCCTCTCTGCCCTCTCCCTTCCCCTCTTTCTAAAAAAATAATGAAATAAAATCTTAAAAAAAAAAAAAAAGAAATAAACATAAATAATTCATTCTATTTATCATAAGTCAGTAGCAATCAAGAACTGAACCTTACAAGGTGGGGCAAAAGTGGGTTTACAGTTGTGAGTATGCAAAACAGAGATTATTCTTGTATTATTTAATTCTTGTATTATTTTCCATACAAACAACTGTAAACTCACTTCTACCACATCCTGTATAGCTCAAGTCCTAGGCAGAATGTTCAATGTATGCATGCTTGTTAACTGTGTTAGTCACTTAAGCATTGCACACATCAGTAAAGTAGAAACTATGAACAAGCAGAGTTCAACGGCCACTTTGCTGTTTGTTCAAGCAGAAACTCAAAGGCAGGTACCGGTGCGCTGTTCCACTGCTGTATGAAACTAGCAAGCTTTGGGCTACAGCCAAAGGGTTTACAAATGTCAGTATCTGACTCAGAGGAAACAGGGGGAGCAAAAATGGAGGGTGCTGATTTGTGCTATATTCACTCTTACATCGGGCATGGTTCCGGATGGTAAGATTGTAAAATTACAAGCCGTAAGACTTCACATGCGAAAGCTAGAAAATGGTCCAGAATTCTTCTTAGTCAAAGACAAATCTATTTTTTTTCTTCCCAATAACTTACCAGAAGGAAAATAGAAATGCTAAGGAGTTCTTTAAATAACATTCAGTATGCATAAAAATAACAACAACAACAAAAACAACAGAACAAAACAATGATTAAAAAAAAAACACAGACTTTCTCTAAAGAAGATTGTCTTCTCTTCAAGGATGGATGCTATATAAAATAAGTAGATATATCTCTATAATTCATCGTGTTTATATGTAAATTCTCTGGCAGATATAAATCCATCTTTGTCTTCATCTTCTTTATCAAAAATATCCTCCACCAAAACATCATGATGACTTTCATTCACCACCGCACCATGCTTTTCAAATTCCTTCTTTAAATACACTTTCACCTACAAAACAACAGGTCTTGTCAACAATTCTAGTTCATAAGATACCCATATGGAGTCAATCAATATCATAGACTGAACTGGTAGCTCATTTAACAATCAATAAGAACTACCAAACGACTACGCCATGGTACATTTCTCACGATAGTAAAAGAATTACAAAGACTTTTCATTTAAAAACTGTTGCTACACTGCTACAATAAAGACACAGAATATTGCTCTGTGGCAGAAAGTGGGCTTATCTACTCAGGAAAACAGCCAGGGAAAGTGCACTACCTATTCTTAACCTGAGTCTAAATAAAGCCAAGAATTCCAAAGTCTCCGATCTTTCGTTCCATTTGATTCCCCACATCATGTTTTCTAACAAGGGTCAGAATTCCAGATATTTCTCCTAAAATCTGATTAAATCATGGCATTTTTTTTAACTTAAGTAAGTGTCTGGGAATAGTACATGCTGGGGACCTGGCTACGATCGTGTCACATGACCTTCCAATCTTGGAAAGTACAGTAAAATCCAGCCTGATGAGTGGTGCTTGGACTCTTTCCATTTTCATTCAGGCATTTAAGGATAGAACAAACACTTCTCGCAACTAAACACCAGATTCACTGTAATGGGATACAACCTGCATCTTAATGTTTATATTATACTCCCATTATCCCCTTTTGTTAGGTCAGCAACTTCAAATCCTCTCACCTCCCCCTACCACCAACATGTAAACATCTAGTATGTATTTATTTTTAAGGTTAAGGTGATTTAATGCAGTTGTAAAAGAGACGAAGTGATGAAGCTCTGCTCTGGCCAGGTAGCTTCGTTGGTTAGAGTGTCGTTTCAATATGCCACAGTTGTGGGTTCAATTCCCAGTCAAGGCACATGCTTGGGTTTCAGGTTCAGGCCTCGGATGGAGTACATAAGAAAGGCAACCTATCAGTGTTTCTCTCTTACATTGATGTTTCTCTTCCTCTCTTTCTCCCTTCCTTCCCCTCTCTCTAAAAATAAATAAATAAAATCATAAAAAAAACCAAAAACTTACGGCAAGAGCAGAATACAGTCAACCTGAAACATTAGGGAGGAAAAATAGCAAAAGAATAAAGGGTGTTTTTAAGTCTCATTATAGTTCTCTCCAAAACAATGATTTCCTATGAAAATGACCACTTTCAAAGCATAGGCATTTTAAGAAGAGTTACAAATAACATTTTATTGAAATTGAAAAGAAATTTTCTTTAAAAACATATTTGTTAAAAAGTGAGCTGAAGGCCCCTGGCTGGTGGCTCAGCGGATAGGCACTGGCCTGCAAACCTAAAGGTTTAATTCCCAGCCAGGGCATGTAACCAGGTTGCAAGCCAGGTCTCCAGCCAGGTCCTTAGCTGGAGGCAGGTGAAAGGCAACCATACATTGATGTCTCTCTCCCTCTCTGCCTTTCTCCCTTCCCTCGCCCTAAAAATAACAAAATAAAATCTTTTAAAAAATAAAGTGAGCTGAAAGAAAGGGAAAAAGAGCAGGTGGGAGGAAAAAGTGGTCACCTCATCTTTAGAGAGTTTCCAGTCATCATTAAGGTCCATTTCTTGGAATGATTCATGGGATCTTGGTCCATTTCGAATCTCCAGGAGATCGATGTTAAATATCAGGGTACTCTCAGGTGGTATTTTACCTTAATATGAGGAGAGAGGAGGGTTCAGTTAAACTAGAAAGGTCCCAAAGTTGTGATGACAGAAAACTCATGGTACTGGACAAAATATCCTTTCAACTGAATTAAACCAACAGTCCTTCTACAATGACCACATGTGGTAGAAATTTCTTATAATCATATTTTACTAAAATAAAGAAATCAATAAAGACAGAATAACCCAAACTAATAGATCAAAAACAGTCTTTTCTTAGCTTTGTAATTAAAAACTGTCTTATACGCATACACACATGCCTAAAGGCCTGGGTATTAAATTTTCAAATATGATTAAGTCAAGAACGACTTAATATAATTGAGTCAAGAATGACTCAAAGTGCTTTAGCTATTTCAGAGTTATTTATAGGGATTTACTAACTTGGGTCAGAAAAATGGAGATATATAAAATACTGCCATTTCTACCACTGGAGGAGGTTTACAACTGAGTGTGCTCTGGAGTCACACTAGCAAGGACTGCAGCTTACTTCTGCCCACATCTAGGCCTCAGCTTCCCAATCTGTAAAACACCAATGACAATAATGTCCCCGTCAAGAGTCTGTTGGGAAGATGAAGAAAGCTGAGTCCATGCAAAATACTTTGCATTATGCTTGATAAATAGTAAGGTATCATTCTCCTGCAGACTTTAAAAACAATTCAGAAAGGATGAACAATTCCAGAAAGTTAGAAAGCACCCCCTCTGATATAGGACATTATACATACGTGAAAAATTTTTCAGAAGGGAGAAATGAAATCATTCCTGAGAAAGGAGATCAAAATCTTTAAAAGTGAAAAGCGCATTTTTAAAATCCCAGGGACCTAAACATTTTTTTTTTCCTGGCATGTATAAACAATTTTTTTTAACTGTCTCCTTGTAAGTACATTTAATATATAGCTCTAGGAAAACATTACATATATTTCTTAGTCTCTCCATCCCACATATTTCCATGAAAAGGCACTTGCAAACACTAAAAGTAACAAAACTTACGCGGTGTTCTGCGGCGCTACCGTCCCAGATCTAGACAGAGAAGGGGCATGCACTAGGTCGTCGAGAAAGCTGGTACCTTTCCACAGGTGACATGCAAACGCTGTACTACAGGACTACAAAATTAGTTTACATACAGATTAGCAGAGTGAGTTAGTTTCGTGAAGCTCAGTTTGAAGGAAATGGATCCAATTTAGACCCCTACTTGGTATAAAGGAAAATTCAGTTCCATGCAGGTGTGGAGGAAGAGCAATGGACTAATACTATATGTATAAATGTTAAAGATGAGACAATAAAGATACAAGAAGGTGAAAGAATACAGTCGAACATCAGAGAAACATTTTCTACATACTCGATTTTCTCCAGAGGGTGATGATTAAAATAAGGAATACATTTGGTTAGTAAATCCCATTCAACGCGTAAGATATATATAGCAAGTTCAAGTCCCTTTTTAGAATATATAATGCTTCACATATGGCACGTATTTTCTTTCCTAGAACTGGGGCTAGAGTTCCCATTTTGTAAATGGTTTAGACCTAAGGATGCTGTAAAGTCTATATTTCTACTACATCAGAGTGATTCTTTGTCTGGTTCTAATGACTACTTAAGCCATTTTTCTTCATCATGTAGAAAATATACCCATTATAATATTACAATATGTGCCAATTGCAGAGATTTTGGAAGCAACAGAACCAGAAATCAAAATAATTCCCAGCCCCACTGTTAACATTCTTATTTATTTCTTTGTGATTCACTTTGTATGTGTATTATTTTTTTTTCTAATGCTATCATAATATATATACTGTATCTTTATTTTCTATTTTCATATATAATATTATAGAATACATATTTTGTATACAATTAAGTCTTCGAAATACCATTTTTAAGTAACTGGGCCATAGTTTGTGCCGAACCTTTCCCATTATACACTTATGTTGGTTCCCGTTTTTTGGGTTTTGTGTGTGTGCGTATGCATGTGAGTGTATGTCATTAGAAACAACGTAGTAATGGACATCTCTAATCACAAATCTTTCTTCCGATACCCAATTATCCCTTTAGGTTAGATTATAATAAAGGAATCATCGGATACATGCATACCCTGTGCTTGAAAAATCTCCCGGGCTCCATGAAATAGCCCTTCAGAATTCTGCACGAGTTTCCACTCAAACAACAGGTGTACGTCCTGCCCTGGTGCAAACCTGCCCCGAAGCTCCCTAAACCAGCAGACTCACTTGCTTCTGTTCTCCTAAATGCATTTCTTGTCACTCCATTATTGCTTTAAGTTAAATTATCAAAAACTTTATAAGCTTTGTTGCGGAAAGCTTCAGTGAAGAATCACATACAGCCCACATCAGACACTGCACGTGATGCCTTAATCATCTATATTTCAAATGTTCAACTCATCAAAACACTTAGGTTGAGTAATCTACCTTTTTGCACTGTTACCATAAATTGGCTAGTTTCAGTTGAGGAAGGTGGAGAAGGTCTGGAGATGGACAGCCATGATGTTCACACCATGTGAATGTGCTTAATGCAGCTGAGTGGTACACTTACAAATAGGTAAATGGTAAATATCATGTCATGTACACTGCCCCCCATGGTGTGTATACACACACACACACACACACATATACACAAAAGAAGCCATCATATTGGTAAACAATGTTAATAATGAGTTGAGGCCCTGGCTGGTGGCACAGTGGATAAGGCGCCGGCCTGCGAACCCAAAGGTCACTGGTTCGATTCCCAGCCAGGGCACATAACCAGGTTGCAAGCCAGGTCTCCAGCCAGGTCCATGGCTGGAGGCAGGTGAAAGGTAACCATACACTGATGTCTCTCTCCCTCTCTGCCTCTCTCCCTCCCCCTCTCTCTAAAAATAATAAATAAAATATTTTTTAAAAATGAGTTAAAAGTTTCCAGGACTTTTTTCATTGTTAGTTCAGTTCATCATTTAGATACTATGATTTCATTGGCTATTTCAGATGATAATCAAGACATAATTATATTTTCCAAAGAAACACAAGTCCTGAATTTACTTCTAGGGGGAAAATACATGTAGTAGTTACACTAACCTCATTTAGAAAAGGACTCTAGCCCTATAGAAAAAATGTAGAACTATTATTACCTTTTCCCTCTTTTCCGTAGCCCAGGGCAGGAGGAATGATGAGCTTCCTCTTTTCCCCAACACACATTCCCTTCAGGCCCTGGTCCCAACCTTTGAGTGCCTCCAGGATGCCCAGGGTAAACCAGATGGGCTGACCATTGTTATGTTTGTGACTACAATAGAAAGAAAACACGTTAGAACATTTTAGAGACTTTTATTTTTCTTGCTCTGGTGCATTTTTTTCTACCCGTAGTGGTTAAATTTGGAAATTAACAACAGCTACACACACACACAACCAAATCAACTCTACAGTATAATTCAATTTCCTGTCCATATTTCTTGATGCAAATGTCACACTACTGACTCAGCTAGACAAGTGCAGAGGGCATAATAATAAAAGCAGTCAACAATCATTTGAGCATTTAACATATACCAGGTATTATTCCAAATGTTTGCCTGCTTTAATTCCAATAATGGTCATATGAGGAAAGTATCGTTATTCCCTGTTGTACAGAGAAACTGAGGTTTAGTGTGCAGGTATGTGACCTAACTAAAAAGTTCAAGATCTTAACCCCAAAGTGATGCTCTCCCAGGAAGGCTACTAGGTAGGGAGAAAAATATGGAAAGTAGCTGAGTTTCAGGAGGACGGTGAGAGGCTAAGGAGAACTTCTGGCCCACCACAGTTCCACACCCACATGGACACTGTGAGAGTCAGGAGTATAGCATCTTCTGGCCTGTCCTCAAACTTCCCTTACGTGCAGTCTGCTGATAGCTCTGCTGGCCAAGGAAGGCTGCTCTTCCACCTTCCACCTTCATCCAGTTCTCTCTGCACGGGCCTCCTGTGGGGTTATGCAGGAAAGCCTGGAGGGGGCAGCCCTTCAAGGACCGAAGAAGAGAACGGTCAGGATATCCTGGCTCAAGAGTTTAAGGGAGGCCAGCCCAAGAAAACCAACCTGTACAGCTACCTGAGGAGTTGCTGGCCGAGGAGTGTCTGACTACCAGTTAGCTCTCTCTTCATACAATATGGAAAGTGTTCTATACAGGAGTATCTTGTAGGTGAGAAGGAGAATTCAGTCTACTAGGTTTCGTGGGTACCATAGTCACTAAGTCTAGGCAAAAGCCATTACTTCCTCTTTTCCTGAATTTCTCCCTGGGATCAAAGTAACAAAATGCCAACTGTAGAAAATCTGGAAAGGGTAGAAAAAAATGAAAAGAAATAATCTACCACCCAGCACTGACTATATAGTTTTAACACATTTCTTTTCATGGATAAAGGATTTAAACCTTTATTTACTTACTGCCTAGGCTATGGTTCTAGAAATGGCAAACATACTTTATAAAATGATCAATATATGGTATCTTCATCATTCTCAGGGTAGGCAGTTCCTGACCATTTACTTGGAGGCCGCATGACAACAGGTCCCTCCTCAATTACTAGGCTTCAATACCAAACTGCTAAATAATGTCCCATGACTACCACCATGGTAGATTTCTGGGTCTAAGTTCTGAAAGAAATCAGTCTGGGTCTAAAAAAGATCAGACAAAAAATAAGAATATAATAGGAAATTCAAAATGCAAATTATTATTACTGTTAGATAGCCACTGTGGCCGTGGCCTTGTCAATGAGAAGACAGGGCTGCTGAGAATTCTACGGCAAGACGTCAGTTTGGAACTTTTTGCAAGGGCTCACTGAGCTCAAAGAGACCACATCTCCAAAACCTCACAACAGACCGGATTTGAATGCCCTGGTTTGATAGGTGGGTAGATAAGTGAATGGGCCATGGTGGAGAGATGCCAAATTTTTTTGAGTCTCCCTAGTATCAAGCACAGGGCCTAACAATAAACAAAGTGTTCAAAAAACTTTCAAAATGCAATAAACTGAATCAATGCCTAATTAAAAATCATTACACTTGTAAAAAACTTCTGTATGTTGCAATTTGTTCATAGAACAGAAATAGTGATAGTGTAACCACCTGAAAATCCTTCACCATCCGGTACTGGATTAATCATCCATAACCACACCCATACCCATCAATGAAGTCTTTGAATTTCTAAAAAGAGACAAATGATGAAATAAATCATGGTCCTGTGCCTTGATCAAACGTCATTGGTCAGAATGAAAGTTAAATAAGTCAATGAACTGGCATTAACATATCCTACAACAGGCAAACACACGATTGTGTATCCTGCTCATGAAGTTGCTGTGAAAAGTTTTAAGTCAATTTCACTGACGCCAGGTTAAAAATGGAACTGAGTCATTTTCTCTCAGGAATGGAGTTTGAGAAATGAGAATTCCTTTAAGTCATTTTTAAAAAAGTTATTGTCTAATACACCTCGATATTTCTGCAGTATTTCAAATATTCGAGGTCTCATTTTTATAATAAAAATATAAGAGCTTTATCTTGACTACATGTTTCTAATAAGACCTTCAAAGGTCTTCTTATATAAGATTGGTTTCAAATAATTTCCTTTCACCAAGACAGAAAACAAGATATTTCAGGTTTGTTTATTTGTTTGCTTTTTTAGGTGTGGTAAAAGTTGGTGTATGTTGGTTTTTCCTGCCGGTAGGCTGGCATGGGTGGGTGGGTTCTTCATTGTTTTCCCTGCAGGGTATCGTTACTTACGTGGAGTGAAATAAAGAGCCATCCTTTTCTAAATAGCCTTCATAGTGGAGCAACATCAAATCCCCGCCTTTGGTCTTGCGATGGCAGATGAACGGCTTCTGCAGCACTTCAATCTTCACTTCTGGTTCGGGGATCAGAGCTCCACTCAAAGGAGCGACTAGCAGCGTCAGGACCGAGTGCCACAGGAAAAGCCTCATGTTGCTGGAGCAGGAAAGAAGTTCCTACAAAAGCAGAGAAAGGACCCCGGACCTCATAGAGTTAAGAATAGAGCCGATGACCTAAGGACTAAAGCCTCGGGCAAGTTCATGACTCTCCCTTCTTAGCAGACCTGCCACGTTTACTATCTGCAACTTTCCCACGCACTGCGAACTCGCTCCTAAAGAGTTGAACCCAAATCCCGGGCTGGAGTGACTCTTCGGACAGGGGCCGCCTGGGAGTTGTGGTCTCCCATTGGCTTTTGGTTCTGTCCCTCAGGAGCCTCCGAATCCAATGAAGTTGCAGGAATGTAATTTACAACCCGCCCCACCAGGAGTCTCCCAGCAGCGGACTGTCTGGAGTGGTCCTAGAGTCTGGCGGATTAAAGAATTTCACAGCTTGGAATTTGGGGAGAGGTAGGGTGCGAAACTAACAGGAAACGACCCCCGCAGATTTACTCTTGTGAAATACCAGGGCTGAGCGTGGTGAGAAGAGTCCTGGGGCCTTGTGAAAACGGTACAGGTTTCCAGGAATATTTATTCTCGCCGGAGGTGAGAAGCCCTAGGATTCCACAGTCTTAATAAACACTTTTGTCATTGCTTAATTTAACGGTATAAACAATAAAGGCTTATACAATACCTAGGGTTCACAAAACGCCTCACCGTTTGTGACCCTTATTCCACTGCCAGTAAGTCAGGTTTTTGTATCCCATATTAAAAAAATAAATTTATTGAAACTAGGAGAGATTGAGTGTCCTGCCTAAGGTCATTAAGCCCCAAAGCAGTTGAGCTCCGCCTGCAAATCAGGTCTTCCGATGCCTTCTGCAACACCCCATAATGTTATAGCTACTAATGATTTATCACATAGGTGTTCCTAATCCAGAATGTCAATAATAGCTTCCATCAAGGATAAGCACGTGAACACCTCCACTTTAAAAAAGAAATAATAATCAGTTATGAGTTTCACAGGCTCATCTTAGTTTTCCGTTTTTTCTGCCTAATTTCAAAAGCAATATAGGTCCATTGTAGTCGATTTGGAAGAAACTGGAAAACACTAATGTAGGGTTTCCAACTAGAATGCAGGAGCTGAATTTAAATTTCAGATAAACAACGAATTGTTGTGTATTTTTATTTGCTAAATATGGCAGCTTTACGCTAAAGAATAATAAAGGCGGGGAATGATCACCTCTAACGCCACCGTCCACACATAATCTTAACATTTTGGTACATATGTCTTTGCTATATGCCTGAGATCATTTGTATCACATTGAGTACGTTTTGCTTCCTAACCTCTTCTTTCTACTCAGTTTATAGTTAACCTTTTCCCTGTTCAAATATCCTTAGGACAGAACTTGCTCACACTTTCACGTGCATAGGAATCCCCTGGGGATCTGTAAAGACTCAGATTTCCATTCCAGTTGGGCTAGAGGTGAGATTCTGCAATTCTGACAGACAAGCTCCTAGGGGATGCCAGGCCTGCCGTCCGTGGACCACATTTCCAGTAGCCAGGCTTTGGAATTTCGATAACATTCCTTTACACTGGCCACGCAGCATTCTAAGTGAAATTCCCATCCTCTCCTCCCGAAGTCCTATCGTGGAGTACCTCGAGTGGGTGGGACCAGTTGAGCAGCCTTGAAATCGGAAGGGAACTAGAACCTCCAAATTTCGGGAGATGGGACCCGACCCATCTCTAGCACCATTAACAGTCAGGAACACGGCCCACATTTTTTTTTTTTTTTTTAAGACTTTATTCATTATCTCTAGAGAGAAGGGCAGGGAGGGAGGAAGAAAGGGAGAGAAATGTCAATGCATGGTTGCCTTTCACCTGCCTCCAGCTATGGACCTGGCTGGAGACCTGGCTTGCAACCTGGTTATATGTGCCCTGGCTGGGAATCGAACCAGCCACATTTGGGTTCGCCAGCCGGCGCCTTATCCACTGTGCCACCAGCCAGGGCACGTCCCACATTTTTGCCAGCAGCTTCCTCCCAGGTTTTCCCGCAGCGCTTTCTCCCGGGCCCGCCGCCTGGACTCAATTTCCCTGCGGGCCTCTCGGGCTCCCTCGGCCCCGCCCCCGGCGTCGCCGCCAAAGCCCGGGGTGGGATTCCGGAACGGACGCGCGAGCGGCGCACTGGGCTTGCGCGGTGGGCCCCGGGCCCGGCGGTGGAGGACTCGGGGCGCGCGCGGCGGCCTCGCCCGCTCTTCGCTGCCGCTCCGGCGGCACTTGGAAGGCTTCGGTCGCCCCTCCGGCCCGCGGAGCATTTTAATCTCCTGGCGGAGGCGCGCCAGCCCTTGTCGTGTCCTCACGTGCCGAGGCCGCCGCAGTGACCCCGCCTCCGGGCAGAAGATGTGAGACCAGCCGGGCGTCCCCGCTCCGGGCCCGGGCGCCGGGAGTCGGCTGCTGGGCAGCGCCGGGCGATGGCCCTGCCGCCGACGCTCCTCGTCCCCCGGCGTCTGGAGCGGTGAGGGGGCTGGCGGTCGAGGGGCCGCGGCCCGCGCGCGGCGGGGCGGCGGGCGCCATGGAGGGGGTGCTGTACAAGTGGACCAACTACCTGAGCGGTGAGTGGGGTGCGCCCGGGGCTGGTCCTTTGTCTGAGCCTCTGGTCCGCCGGGTCGGGGCGCGCCTTAGGGGTCACGGCCGCCGCGGGGACCGCAGCGATCTGTGCGTCCCGGGAGTGTTTCTCCAAAGCACTTCATTCGCAGACGAGCGTCCCCGGGGCCGAACGTGCCCCTGTTGGGGCGGGGGGAGGGCGGTAGCGGCCCCTTCGCTTCAAGGAAACCTTCCAAAGCCTGACTTGGGGTGACTTGGTCAGCACGGTGCCTGCGATGTCATCGGGAGGGAGGCGCTGATCTTGCCCGACCATGCCCAGAGTCACCTCGAATTCCGGAGGGAACGGGGCTTTTGCAAACCGAGCCCCCAGGGCAGACGCTTTCCCTTGGTCAGCTTCAGACTCACCTGCGTGTAGACCTCGCTGTCCGAGTTCCATCTCGACCGTTTCGGAGCTCCGAGCTTTGCACCAGGCTTTTGGTGTCCTCACTGAGCGTTTCTTTTTGTTTTACAGACTCAGAAATGACCATACAACCAACGCATGTAGTGTTATCAGCTGTGTTCTTGCCCTGCTAAGCAGAATGGCTTAAAAATTGTAGCCCACTCGCTTCCAATTTGTGCAAGGACTCCCTTCGTATCTTAAGGTCATGGCTCTTCTTCTGCTGTGAAAATGATTCGGAACCAGCTTCTGGATGTTGTAAATTGTGTTAGGCACTTTTGGGGGATTAAACTTATTATTATGGGGAATGAGCTAGATATATTTCCCCATCCTTTCTGTTAGGACAGTTTTTTAGGCTGGGATAGTGGTGGTGGTGTGGGGTGTTTTCGGGACGCGTGTGTCTGGGAGGATTAGTTGGCATAGCGGTTATGATGAGGTTACACAGCATGGCCGTGTGCACCTGCTGGATGTACCCTGAATCTCTTTCCTGTGTGTAGTGTGGTTAGGAGGGAGCTCTGTTGATTGTTGCTGTCATCGTTAGTCAAGACTGAGGGAGGAGCAGGGTTTTAGAAGACCCAGCCTCTTCTTCTGGGACTTTCATTGATGACAAGCAATTACATCAGGTATGGATAATTCATGGCTGGGCTTCCGTGAATGTCAGGGGCTGACACTCTGCTAAGCTAAAGAGAGGATGCTTACTCAGGTAATTTTCCTTTGGAGGTATCTTTAAGCTCTGAGATATATGGCTCCTACACCTTTGAGTAGAATTTAGTAGCTGGTCTGTCACCCCTTTCCATCACGTATGCTTTTTTAACTTGTTTCTTTCATCCCCGACATTCCTATTCCTTCTTCCCTGCCCCTCCTCTTTCTGTTTTTCTCTCTTCTTTCCAACTCTTCTCTCTATGCAGAAAGCTTCATCTCTTGGTACAGTACCTACTTTCTGACCATGGAATGCCTTTTTTTTTTTTTTTTTTTTCTTTCCTTGAGCAAAATAGAGCAAAATTTCTCTAGAAGGATCTTTTGTAATCTTTCTCATGTGATATCTGTACCATCTGTTCTGAGTCTACTGTTTTCTTCTCCAAATAAGAGAAGTTGATTCTGTGAGTAATGCCAGGGTGGAAGGCCAAAGGAAGAGGGGCCCTGGGGCCATGGTTCCTCACACCATACTTCTTGTGGGCACACCGTTTATAGAAGCCCATCACATTGCTGGGTGCTTTTCCTGCGTATACTTCGAATGATGGTTCAATATGTTCTATTACATGAGGAATTTACTTTGGAAAGGAGTAGTAAAAACCTAGGAAGAAGGACTTAATTCCTGTTTCATTCACCCTGCTATATGAGTTAGTCTCCCCCAAAGAATATAATGTGTGGGTTAATGACAAGCTTTGATGACACCATGACTTTTTCTTCCTATGAAACTTGTTTATAAAGGTAACACTTTTTTCCTAGTAACCTTAAAACTCATATAATCCTAGGCCCAAGTTTTGTTCATTCTGAGTTTTCCTCCAAAGAGGAAACATAACCAACCATTTATACAGTTTGCATATTTCTGTCATGTACCCAGCCTGCTATGGAATGCCTTGTCACATTTGAGTGGAAAAGTTAGGAACTCAGTTTAGCATCTAATCCTTTGAACTCTTGGAGAGTTAACTTCCTTCACTACCCAGGGTAAGCAACATTGGACCCTGCTTTCCTTGAGCTTTCAGTCAGGGGGTTGGGGAAGAAAGACATCGTTTCATTGGTAAGTGCGTGTGACTTGGGGAGAGGGGAAGAGAAGAGGCTGGTCCTGGTCACTGGGGAAGGCTTCCTTGAAGAAAAGATCCCAGAGAGCCTGAGTGATAAATTGAAATTAGGTGGTGAGGCCGAGGCAGAGGTGCAGCTGGAGGCTGTGAAGAAGGACTTTCTAGGTATGGAGTGTCAATGCGAAGACCCTAAAGGGACCCGAGAGTTTGAGGAAGTGAAAGGAGACCTCAATGCATGGCTGGGGAGCTAAGAGTGAGCCTTCAACAAACAAAGGGTGGCGGAGGCCTGATATTTTAGGGCCCCATAGGCTGGTGTCGACACTGTGAGTGATTGTGTGGGGTGTGGGGGAAGATAAGATCACTTAAAAGCTTTAAGCTTACCTTGGCGGCAATTTTTTTGTGTTTTGCCAAACAATGTAGTTATTTGTGTGAACTTCTTTTGCCTCTTAAACTAAACCAAGAGGTATCAATTATTAAAAGTTGAAAACATCAAGCTTTGAGGATAACATCTGCAGTTCTTGCATAAATCTACCACTAAAAGACAGAAAGAGAAAGGAAGAAAAGTCCCTTTGCCCTAATATACTTCGCATACTTAGGTACCCAGTGCTCTTTCAGAGGAAGGTGGAGGAAAAACCTGCTTATGTGTATTTTCTGCAACAGTCCGGAACCAGCCTGCCTTTTGAGCTGCCAAGCATTGGACATTCTGGGACTGAGTGTCAAATCCTCTCTTCAGATATTAGAAGATTAAACCAACAAAGAAAAGGGAATGGATTAAGTGTTTCACAAACACCTATGTTAAGTGAGGCATGGGGGCCGGGCCCTGTACGTTTGTGACTTGTACCTTTCAAGTCTTAAAAGTTAGTCAAGGGATATTCCACAAGCATGTTGACAGGAAGGCTCTGTAGTAGAACGTTGGTTGACAAGTCAAAGACCAAAGTCTGATGCCAGCTGTGTCACTGCCCTCTGGGTTCCCTATACCGTTGTGACTTCCTCCATGAAAAGATGAGATTTACCAGTTAATATGTACAAGAATAGCGGGAAAAAAACACTTCTAAAATTTCAGTCACTATTCTAAACATTTCGCATGGATCAGTTCATTTTCATCTTCACAGCAATTTTAGGGAGTGATTGCCTTTTTCGGTCCCATTTTCCAGATGAAGACCTTGAGAGACAGCAAGGTGGCAGAACTGGCCCGAGGTCACACAGTTACAAAGTGGCTCCAGAGTCAACGCTCCATTACATAATACTTTTAAGGCCCTTCCTGCTTGATCATTATATAATTCTAGCTGATTCATAATGCACTTACATTTAAAGCATGTTGACCTAGAATAGCAGACTGGATTTGGGAGTGGGAGGTGGGGAGGAGTTCAGGAGTGAGGAAGGCTGTGCCCAGGGCTGGTCACAAGGAAAATCTCTGAGCCAGCTGTGTGTGCCACTTTGCAGTTTTAGGTCCCCTTCCTGCCCACTCAGCAGATGTAAGAGCTGCTGCCCGGAGCCCCAGCCAGCCGCACCCTTCACAGGCCCTCCAGCAGGTTAGGGCACAGGTCCGCTGCGGCTCTGCGCTCCAGAATAACAGGAGCCTGCCTCACGCTGGCCAGATGGTTGGCTGAGAGGCGCTCAGGTTGCCCCCCACCCCGCCCCCAGGTGTACATGTTTGTGCTGTGGAAGCAATGGCAAGAGGAGATCCGGAATGTGTGTCATCCTGAGCAAGAACCTCATGCTCTTACAACCACTGTTTTTAGTTAGCATGAGTTTTAGTAGGTTTAAGAGTGCAGCCATTGTCATCCTCAATTGTAAAAATACTTGCTTTACCCCAAAAGAATTCAGTACCCGTTAACAATCACTGCCACCCACCCTCTTTTGCCCTTGGCCACCACTAGGTCTGTCTGTGTAAATTTGCTTCTAGACATTTCATGTACATGGAGTGATACATTACATGGTCTTTTGTGACTGGCTTCTTTTACCTGGTATGTTTCTTGGGTTCATCACTGTTGTGGCATGTGTCAGTAGTTTGTTCCTTTTTATTAACAAACAATGTTCCATTGTATGGAGATAAAATTTTGTGTATACATTCATCCATGGATGGACATTTGAGTTGCTGCACTTTTTTGAAGAACTTACAAACTGTTTTCCAAAGTAGCTGTACTATTTTATATTTTTATCAGTAATGAAAGAAGATTCCCATTTCTCTACATTCTCCCCAACACTTGTTATTGTCTATCTTTTATATTATATCCACCCTTGTGAGTTGAAGTAGTTTTGACTTATATTTCTGTAATGACTAAATAATTGATCCTCATTTCATGTATTTATTAGTCATTTGTGTATCTTCTTTGGAGAAATGTCTGTTTACATCCTTTGCCCAGTTGTTAATTGAATATATTTCTCCATTATGGAATTGTAAGAAATCTATATACGCTGGATTGGAATTCCATATCAAACATAATTTGCATGTATTTTGTCTTATTCTATAGATTGTCTTCACTTTCTTGATGTTATCACTTGCAGCACTGATGTTTTGTTCTGTTTTGTCTTGTTTTTAATCCTTACCCAAGGACATGCCTATTGGCCTTAGAGAGAAGGGAAGGGAGGGAGGGAGAGAGGGAGAGGAACATCAGTATGATAGAGAAACATACATAGGCTACCTCTCCTAAGGACGGAACCTGCAACCTAGCCATGTGCCCTGACCAGGAATCAAAATCATGACCTTTCTGTTTATGGGACAACACTCCAACTGACTGAGCCACACTGGCCAGGGCTGTAGCACAGATGTTTTTAATCTTGATTTCCAGTATAGCACTTTTTCTTTTATTTCTTGTGTAAACTTTTCAAGCGAGATCTTAAGAAACCAGCACTTAACACAAGCTCATGAAGAATTACTCCTCTGCTTTGTCTAAAAGTTTTTATAAGTTTATGTCTTATATTTATATCAGATCCATTTTGAATTAACTTTCGTGTATGATGTAAAGGTACATTCTTTGCACACAGATACCCAATTGTAAACTCCTTTATTTGTGGTTTCAGTATATTTGAATGGCTAAGTGCAAAAGGTTGGAGTCACGAAGCCCTGAGACCAAACCTCTGCGCTGTTGTTTACGATGCTGACACCTTGAGCAAGTGCATAATCCCCCTGAGCCTCAGTTTTAAGATCACAGCAAGAATAATAGCCATGCTGGGCTTGCTAGTGATATGGAATGGAAAAATATAATGAACCTGCCTGGTATGTAGTTCACTTAAGGTGAATAATAATACCAGAAAAATTCAGGATATATATATATATATATATTGTCTATGTATAGATTGTGGCTCCTTTGGCTTCTGAGAGTAAATGTATTTTGAATTCCTTAAATCTTCCTTTTGGAAGTTGGATGGGTATAAATTACAAAGGAAAATATGTGTATAAACCATCAGAATTTTGTAATTGACTGTGTCCTATGATAGTCATCTTTTTGGGTGAATGATGATAACATGTAAATCTGTGTTGCACTGGTCTGTACTTCTGTTTCTAACAAGAACTAACGAATATTTGTTAAGGAACATAAGCCCCATTGACACTTCATCAAAAGCAGCACCATTGATTTTGATGTGTGATGTGGATGGAGATGTTAGTCATCCATGGAGTCATGTCATTGAAGTTGGTCTGTGGACTAATGAAGCCTGGGGACCATTGTTCCTGGACTGGACTCTTAGTGTTTAATCTTCGCCACTTCCTGTTACCATTACTTTCCTCTTGTTTAGAATCGAGCAAAAGCCAGTTACATTTCATTAGTACTAGATCTGAGACAGTAAAAACAAACAGGCAATGAGCTGTTGCTGGACACAAGAAAGATAAGCGAGACAGCAGGGAGGACAGCCCAAAAAATACCATGATGCTTGGGCATTTCTCTTTCTGGATCCATTTCAAGTTGACTTGGGGAGGACATGACAATACCAGGAGAGATGGAGAAGTGGAGAATATCTGTAGGGTTAGCCAGAGAGAGGTCTGACTTTTCCCAGTATTTCTATCACATCAAAGGAAGTGAAATATCACCTGCTTGGGAATCTGCTTAATGTCCTTCAGATAGAATTGTCCCTGTGTATCGAAAACAAGTATGGCCCTGCCTTGATTTTTAAACACTAGAGGAATTTTAACAGTCTACTTTTAGGACCATCTAATAGTCCCCAATCAGCCAACCAGTCATTCATTCCTTCATGTGACCCTGAGCATCCATGGCTTACCAGACCCTGTGTGGAGGTTGCTGTATTGAGTAGGACATGATTCTTACTCTCAAGGGAGGTCATGGTCTAATGGAAAGCCTATTCAACTATGCTAATGCTCTTCCAGCTCAATTTGTGATTTTGACCTTGAAGCTTTTATGTGATTGCTCTGGGGCTGTGACTTCACATGACTTACAGGGACCACACTGCATATAGCTGATCTCCAAAGGCAGGTAGGTGTCACCTGTCACTCTCTAGTGTCTTGATTGGAATTTAAAAGGCAAATTGGGGGCACCTCTGACAACCTGGTCATCCAGGTTGGCATCACAGATGTAACTTGGAGTTTCTAAGTAGGAGGAAAGAGCAGGTTAATAAAAACCACATGAGGAGTCCTGGCTGGTGTGTATCATTAGGTTGGGCGTCATCCGGCAAAGCAAAAGGTCGCCAGTTCAGTTCCTGCCAGGGCACATGCCTAGGTGATGAGTTCAGTCCCTTGTCCCGGCATGTACGACAGGCAGCGGATTGATGTTTCTCTTTCTCTCTTTCTCCCTCCCTTCCCCTCTCTCTAAAAATAAATCTTCTTTGTCTTAAAAAAAACACACACACAAAGATAAACCTGGCTGAAACATGATAGAGGAAGAGACCAAGCTGAATTATAGGGGCAGGATAATGAGGGCAGGGAGAAGGGAGGCATTCTCTCCCATTTCACAGATGCATAAGTGAAGGCTCACAGGATAAATAACTTAGAATCATGGAGCAAAGAATGAGCCAGGTCAGCCTGACTGTGTCCTTTCCGTGACTTCATTCTCTGTGCCCCTGTCCAGGCACAGTGTATGCTGGACATGAAGGTGACAGACCTGGAGGGGTTGGGTAGAACTGACCTTTAGGATTGGAGCCAGGATGGTAGGAAGTTGCTGGGTTTGTTAAGAGAGACATAGTCAGAAGAAAGATGATAAGTCAAATCTTTGAGACAGTTTAGTCTCTCTCTCTCAGTTTATAAGCTAGAAAATAACGCTCAGAGAAATTGAGTGACTTAAGTGACATGGTCGGAATGACAAACCTGGGTGTTATGAGTCTGACCTTGAACTGAAGTGTTCTGACTATTCCATTGAGTAAGGTGATGATGAGACATAAGAGAGGCATCACCCAGAACAAACAAATACAGGAAATATCTAGTTCAGTGGCGGAAAGCATAGTTCTAAGGAGAATTTGGTGTAACATGTTGGAATTATAGTGTCCTCATTATCTGCATGCTGATGCCCGCTGGGTTGCCATTCTTTGAGGGCTGGGATCTTCTCTTCCCTGATTTGCCAAGCCTGGCGAATGATGAGTACTCAGAAAATGCTCTGTGCATTAATTCATGGTAAGTTAAGAAACTTGTAATTTAGCTAATACTTGGTTATTATCTGTTACTATTAGGGGTGTCTCTTCTTTCCCACTTCCCAAATGCAGCAAAATTGTTATGGGTGACCTGGCAGGAGAACGCAAGGCTTCATTATCTGCCGTCCTGTCCGGAGCCCCCCGGAAGCTGCACTACGGAGGAGGCTCTTAGGAGGCGGGGCCTGGCTGAACACCAGGCTGGACTGAGAATCGCCAAGGCTCTGTAGGTCCTGGGTCAGTAATTGAGCTTTGCTTTCATTAAAAATGGCAGGGTTTTTTGGTTTTGTATTTTTTTAACTACTAACTTATCTATAGAACATCAATACTCTAATGAAATCTAACCATCCTATAATGTATATAGGTTATAAACACGGTCACCATAATTATGGTGAATAAATTAAGTCTTGACTCATCACTTCAGAAAGGTTGCCTACCCTATCGGGAACCTTCCTCTCCCACTTGATTTTCTTGACATTAGTTACCATCTTGAAATAGGTTCTGTGAAAGAACTGAGTTTCCTGTTACTTTGTATGAAGATGGAGATTTACAGGTTTTGAAAGCCAAAAGAGATCGCTCAAGACTTTAGCTCCTGTTTGTCAGTCTGTAGAAAAAGAAACTAAAGCTGAAAGAAGCTAGCGACCTTATTCACCCCATTTGCTTCTCTCTACACCTGTTTATTGTTACTATTTTTCCCTCTTTTGGTTAATAAAAAAGCACCTTTCCTTCATTTTTTCCTTTGCTTTTGGCTTGTTTTCCTACAAATGGATTTCAATAGCCCCTTTCATGTTTTTACGCATTTCTACCCAGCAACATTTCACGATAGATTTTTTAAAATTTACAGTGTATTAATGTTTTCTTTTTATTCTATTAAATAGTAAGAGTGTAAGCTGGTTTCTCCTAACAACTAGTTGGCAAAAGTTCTGAAGAAACTTGGAGGCTTTTATAGGCAGACTGTTGCACCTGGCTGCTGTTTCTCTTAGTGGGCACCCTACTAGTTTTCTACTTAACTGTCATGATTAGGCCAAGGTGGAAGAAGCCCACTGCAGCCTCTTTTCCCACTGGTTAGAACTAAAAACTCCGAACAGAGTACTACAAGCAACTATCTGAGCACTCTCAAAAGTAAATAATAGCAGGCAGACTGGGGAGGGAAGACAAAATTTGAAGGACCTACATGATAAAGATGAACACTCTTGAAAAAAAGGTAGAAATTTTTGGAAGAAAAATATAAATGACTAGAAAACTAAATGGACATTTTAGAACTAAAAAGTATGGTATTTGAAATTTTTAAAAGTAACTCAGTAGTGGGCCCAGTAGAATCCAGGTGACAAAGCAAAGAATCAGCAAACTTAAAGACTAATCAATAGAACTTATTCAGTCTGAAGAAAAGAGAGAAAAAAACATTGGGGGAAAAAACAAGAATAAAACCACAGGCATCTGTGGGCATTGGAGAAATGAGAAGGAGAAAGGAAAAAAACATTGGTAAAGAAAAGAGACTTACAAAAATAACTTCCCAAATTAGGTGAAGTCTACAAATGTACAGATTCGAGAACTTTGCAAACTTCAACCAGTATAACCTCAAAGACAAACCCACACACATAATAATGAAAAAGCTGAAAACTTTTAAAATCTCAAAAGCAGCTAGAGTAGAAAGATACAATACATATAGGGAAGCAAAAATTTGAATGTCTCAGATTTTTTAAAAAGATTTTATTTATTCTTTTTAGAGAGAGGAGACAGGCAGGGAGACAGGCAGAGAAGGAGAGAGACATCAGTGTATGGTTGCCTTTCACCTGCCCCCAGCTACAGACCTGGCTGGAGACCTGGCTTGTAACCTGGTTATGTGCCCTGGCTGGGAATCAAACCAGCGACCTTTGGGTTTGCAGGCTGGTGCCTTATCCACTGTGCCACCAGCCAGGGCTTATGTCTGGGATTTTTTTTTAACCAGAAAAAAAAAAAGCAGACTAGAAGACAGTAGAATAACAGCTTTAAAGTACTGAAAGAAAAGAATTATCAACATAGAATTCTGTATTCAATGAAATACTCATCATGAGTTAAAATAAAAGAAAATTGTAACAAAGAAATGTCCAAAAGCATTTCTTGAACCTAAAGGGAAAGGATTAAAGAAGAGCAACAGAAATGATAAATATCTGTGTAAATATAATAGACTACTTTTCTTGCTTAAGTTCTTAAAATATGTGTGACTACTGGAAGCAAAAATGATAACATCAGTGAGGGTATTCCCTTTATGTAGATGTAATGCAAATGATAGCAGTAACCTAAAGAGGGAAGGGTAAAAGGACTTGAAATGATCAAATAATTTTCAGTAGACTAAAAAGTTAGGTATGTATTTCCTAAGACTTCGAACAACCAATGGGAAAAATACCAAGCTATGTAGCAAAAACTTCAATAGATAAATTACAAGGGAATTATATTTATTTCCTTGCCTCCCAAAGAAAGGCACAAAAGGGAGCGAAAAGTGATCAGGAGAAGAAAAAGACAAAAAACAATGAAAAGAGTAATAAAACAGCGACATATCAATAATTATTAAATGTATGTGGTCTAAGCAAATGAATTAAAAGACACAGATTATTAAATAGATAAAGATAGGAGACCAAAATATATGCTGTCAATGAGAAATTTACTTTAATTTCAGAGTTATAGATTACAAATAAAAGGATATATGTACAAATCCTCAACAAAATATCAGCAGATCAAACCCAATAATGTATAGAAAAAAATTATACACTGTAACCAGGTGGAATTTATCCCAAATACGCAAGGCCAGTTCAACACTTGAAAAATGAAAATCAACTCATGAAATTCATATATCAACAATCTAAAAAGGAAAACTTACATGGTTGTAGGGATAGACACAGAAAAAGGATTTGACACCCATTCCTGATAAAAACTCAGTAAACTAAGAATAGAAGAGAACCTTCTCAGCTTGGTAAAGCCTACTTACAAAAACCTTCCAGCTAACGTCATAGTTAATGGTGAGAAACTAGAAGCTATTCCACCAAGATCAGGTACAAAACTTCAACACTGTCTCAGTGATGGGTAGAACAGGTAGACAGGAAGTTGTCCAGTGGTACAGAAGTTCTGAATACTGTCAACCAACCTGACCTAATTTACCTTATAGAATGATCCCCCGAGTAACAGCAGCAAACTGCATTCTTTTTCAAATGCACATAGAACATTCACTACGATCGACCATATTGTGGACTGTAATAGAAACCCTGCCAAATTTAAAAGACTGTTCTGTCTTTAATTGAAGTAAATTGCAAACCAATGACAGAAAAATGTAGGAAATCCCCAAATATTAAACAGTACACTTCCAAGCAACCCATGGGTCAAAGAGGAAGTCTCCAAGAAAATTAGAAAATATTTTTCATATAAAATGAAAACTCAATAGCGATTGGTCTGGGGTAAAGTGTGTGTGGGGTGTGGATTATTCAGAAGTAGCAGAAGAGAAGGGTAAGGGGACAATAATGGAACTTTTCTGTATCTTGATTATTATGGTGGTTGTTAGATAACTGTATTTATCAAAACTCAGAACTGGTAACCAAAGAAGAAATTTTACTGTGTGTTAACTTAAAAAATAAGTATTTTTAGCCCTGGCTGATGGCTCAGTGGATAGGTGCTGGCCTGTGAACCCAGTTCCCAGCCAGGGCATGTAACCAGGTTGCAAGCCAGGTCTCCAGCCAGGTCTGTAGCTGGAGGCAGGTGAAAGGCAACCATACATTGATGTTTCTCTCCCTCACTACCTCCCTCCCTTCCCCTCTCTCTACAAAGGATAAATAAAATCTTTTAAAAAAATACATACTTATTTTTAAAAACTTATTTAAAAAAAATAAGTGTATTTTTTTAAATTTAAGTGTCTTGAATGGAATCCAGTGTTGTTTTTTTAATGTGTTTGGATGAACTACTTGTCACACAACTACTGAGTAACCAAAGAAGAAAATGGAAGTATATTTTAGTCAGATATTGCCACGACACACAAGTAATCACTTACTTGCTTTGGATCTTTAAAGGAATAATAACATCTCTACATAGAAATTTTTATTTAAAAATCATGGCTGATGTGGAAGAACATATAGTGCAAAATTAATAGGATCGGTCATTTTAGGTTCAAACGTATGTGCATTTTTGGAAGAAAATCATGCTCTTTGGAAAATACATATTGTTTAACATTAGTGGAGTTGAAAAAAATGAAGTTTATCAATAATTCCTGTCAATTAAGTACAGAAAGGCATTTGCACCATGTGAGAAATGAATAAGCTGGCAACAGTTTTGGTATAAAGTCTGTAAATCTTTAATTTCTTTTAATGGTGTTCTAAGTTTTCAGAGTATATATTTAACACTTTTTAAAAGTTTATCCCTAAGTATTTTAATTTTTGATGTTATTGTAAATGGAATGTTTTGCTTAATTTTGTTTTTCAATTTTTCATTGCAACTCTATAGAAATGCAGGTGACATTTGTATATTAGTCTTTTATCTTGCAACCTTGTTGAGCTCATTTATTAATTTCTATTGGATTACTTCAGGTTTATTTTTTTAATATATACAAGTATGTTGGCAAATAGAGATAGATTTACTTCTTCCTTTCTGATCTGGATACCTTTGATTTCATTTTCTACCCTCAATGCCCTGGTTAGAACCTTCAACACAATGTTGAAAGAAGTGGGGAGAGCAAACATCCTTGTCTTGTTCCTGAAACTAGGGTGAAACATTCAGTCTTTTCCATTGATTACACACAATGTTAGCTGCGGGGTTTTGTCAATGAATTTATTAGGTCAAAGAGGTTCTGTTCCCAGCAGCGAGTACATTGGGCCTTATTCTGCCTTTTTGTTCTTCTCAGGCCCTCATGGTCTGGGTGATGCCCACGTGCACCGGTGGGGGTGTCTTCTTTCCTCATGTGCTGATTCAAATGCTGGTCTCTCCCAGAGACACCCTCACAGACATGCGAGAAATGGTTTACCAGCTGTGTGGCATCAGCTGGCAGTCAATTGGATACGTAAAATGAACCATCATTTATCAACCAAAGCAACTGCAGTTTAAAGCAAGACAAGGGTTAATGGCCTCCTCTTCATCTGTGCCTCTTTTCTCACACAATTCATCATTTCTGAGCTGTAGCTGAGCTTCTCAGGACTGGACATCACGAAGAGCAGTGCATCCCCACACTGCTATGGACTCTCCATTGCTCTGCCTTCGAAGGACACTCATATATGTAACGAGAATGAAACCTCTGCGGTCTCTCCACGTGCCTTCTGAAATTCCAGGAACCTTAGGCTTTAAAGAACAGTTTTCCTTACTCATAGGTTTTGTAGTTACAGTCTACAGAAAACAATAATGACTTGTTGAACTTCCCCTAGCATAATTATAACTTCCCGATAGATACTGAACTTGTTACAGGGAAGTTTTTGTTTTAGTCACTCTAATTATTTACCAGCTACTTTTGGAACTTACTGCAGCAGAGCTGTGTGTGTGTGTGTGTGTGTGTGTGTGTGTGTGTAGACTTTTTCAGGTTCCTGTAAAATAAACTTGGTTTAGTATTTTTTAAAATGTTCAGGCCTTTTTTCACATTTCAGTAACTCTGAAATCAGGAAACATCTTAGTATCAATGCTATATCATGGCTTTATGAGCAGGCTTCTTTTCACTTCCTTGTGACACATAAAATAATGATATATCTTAAAATTGATGGTATATGGTGGTTAATTTTATGCGTCAGCCTACCTGGAACAGGGGTGCCCAGAGACTTGGTGAGACATCGTCGTGGGTATTTTCTGTGAGGTGTTTCTGGATGGGGCTAACATTCGAATTGGTAGATCCAGTGAGGTAGATGGCTTTCCCTAACGTGAGTGGGGCTCATTCAGTCAAAGACCTAAGTAGAACGGGGAGGCTTGAGCTGAGGAGTGAATCTTTTCCAGCTTTCTGACTTGGACTGAAACATGGGTTCTCCTTGGCCTCAAGTCGGCTGTCTTTCGGGCTGGAACGACAGATTGGCTCTCCTCTTCTAGTTTGCTGACTGCAGATCTAGGGCATTCTCAGCCTCTGTCGTCACATGAGCTGGGCTGGGGGTCCGGGGGAGACATACTTTTGCTTCTGTCTCTCTGGAGAACCCTGACTAGTACAGATGGGGTTCTAAATTTGATTAAATGTTGTAATCGAGGGTATCCTCCATTCTTTCTACTTAGAAGTCACGATGGTTTTGGGGAGTGTTCACACCAAATGGAGTCATGGGTGTTGAACTGTGAAAAGATGCTACTCTTCTCTATAGAGGATAGCATTTGAAAATACCACCAATGAAGTCTACCTCCAGGAGTGCTGATTCTCTGCTCAACAAGACATGGTCTCATGATCAGTGTGATTTCCTAGGCTGTAATATTGGTGTGAAGAACAGTGACCTTCAAGTTACCATAGAATTTGTTGCTAAGGTCAAGAAGCATCATCTTCTGAAATAAAAATTAATGAGTTGATCCCAAGAGGTTGGCCAGCCAATAACTGACTTGGATAAAGGCCATGGGGCTCCTTGCATTTAATAATTTAGGTGTCTCCCAGGAAGAAGGTCCTCAGTCTAAAAAAATAACAAGACCAGCATCAGCTGTAGTCTTAGAGAAGACAACTTACCTTGGGTGAGAAAGACTTGGATGGCAGGATACTTCAGTGACTGCTTTGAAATACTAGAAGGTGGATGTTGAGAGTTACTCCTTACCAGGTTTGTTTATGGAAGTGAGGGGCACAGTAACCTGGCAGGCCTGAGTGGTTCCTAGAGAAGCAGACGGAAGGAGATTTGACTTTGGGTGGTGAACACACAATGTCATTCACAGACGAGCTTTCCTTTAAGAATCGTACACTTGGAAACCTACGTGATTTTATTAACCAGTGTCACCCCAACAAATGTAATTTTAAAATAAATTTTAAAAAAGAAAAGCAGAAGTAAGCAAGTGATACCCTATGCCTGCCACTTAGCCGCTGCACTGAGCTTAGATTTAGTGCTGACCGTTTCCCTGTACCATGGTCTGAGGTCGGGGAGCTTCAGGAAGTGCACTGACCTATTCACATGTAATAAATTGACACCATTTTGATCCACCTGGTTCGTGTGAATCAATCCCCAAGGGCCCATCCTCAGGTGGCTGTGCCTGAGCAGCCCCGGTGCTCTGCCCAGAGCCTCTGCCCCCTTCTCTCTGGCTGTGCTGGACACAGAAGAGCCCCAGGAGAGCAGCGCCCCCCTAAAGGACAATGACAATTTGGAGAAACAAAAAATAAACCTGACCCAGGAGGCCGACGGGGCTGATGCGGGGGTGGTCAGGGATGGACATTGAGGAAAATCAGGCCCAGAGGCAGGAATCCAGGCAAATGAGTGCGGTTTGACTAGAATACAGGTTGTGGGAGAGGACTCGGGAAGGTACATATTGCGATGGGTTTGTCCCCTGCAATTCTCCAAAGTAAAAATAGTTGAGCCCTTGAATGTTTTCAGATGACTCCATTTCAGTGGATCAATATTAGATTGTGAGTCAGTTATCGCCTCCCGGTGGTCACGTGACTGTCGGCAGGCTTGCGAGCACCCTGTTTATGTTGAGAGAGCAGCACAGTCTGTGGCCCCGTTTCTAAGTCTGGGATGAGCTTCTTAACCAGAGAGGAGGAGGACAAGTACGTGACAACAGCGACGTTCAGGAAACCATTGAAAACCACAGATTACTAGTAATGTATCATTGGGAGGGAAGGATCATTGGCAGTCTCATTACCTAGAGAATCATCACAATATTTCCTGCCGAGTCTTCCATACTTTTTGCATACTTTGTGTGACTGAAAATAGATGCCTCTGTGGTCTTTTTAATTTTGCAAAAATGGGATCCAACATACAGGTCTTTCCCAGCCTACTTCTTTCCCATAGTTTCCCCAGAATGCGCGTTCCTTGGTGCTGGGCCCCGGCATCCTTTGCTAGGTCCTGTTCCCGTATCCTGGGCGGCACCTGAAACTCAGGCAGTCACTGAGACCACGCCCTTCTGTCTGCAGGTTGGCAGCCCCGATGGTTCCTCCTCTGTGGGGGGATATTATCCTACTATGATTCTCCCGAAGACGCCTGGAAAGGTTGCAAAGGGAGCATCCAGATGGCCGTGTGTGAAATTCAAGGTGAGAAACCAAGGGAGGGGCAGGCTTTATTTTTCCTTCTGTCCTCACAAAATAAAAAATACCGGTCTCTGTGTCTTCCTCCATCTCCCCTATGGTACAAAAAAAAAAAGTAGTGTTATATCCCACAAAGAAAGCTTTGCAGTAACTCGTAGAAGTGCAACCAGTTTTCATAAGGTGCTTGGTTAAGAGGTAGTCAAATTCGAGAGCAGTGGGCCTAACCACACATCCGTGGTCCTTCCTTAGCTGCCTGCCTGCCCGCCCGGGCCGGTGGCTATTTGCAAAGCTTATTTAAATACTTTTAGTGAAATGTTGAACACTTCTGTGTTTAAATCAAGATGCACACGTTCCTTGTCACCACCACATACTCAAAACAAACACCTAACAGACCCATAAATAGGCTTCACATCTTGGTTTTGGAATCATGAGACATACTGAGATGGGGCGCAGAAGCAGATTAGAAGAGAAACGGGTTAGAAGGGACTTTGGGGCCTGGGGTTTGGGGGGTGGGGGGTAGTGGGGGTGGGCAAGGGAGTGCGGCTTGCCTGTTTCTTCTTCGGAGGGCTCTGAGGGAATCCCCACCCCTTTGCTCTGACTTGGGAACAGAAGCGGAAAAGGAAAAACTTGTGTTCTTGATTGCTTTCCAGCAAACCCAGGCAGGTAAAGCGAGACCTCTTCCTTGCTGGCATTTTGACCTCAGAGCAGCACAGTGTACACACGGGTGGCAACACAAGGCCCAGGGGCTGAGTCCGGCCCTCCACCTTGTTTTATCCGGCCCGGCACCTTCTTTCTACCCAGCTCGCTTAACTCTTAAGGAGCAGTTACATTTATACAGCCCTAAATGGTGTTCGGCCCTTTGAAGGCCACCGCGAGGCTGATGTGGCCCCTGGTGACAATGAGTTTGATGCCCCTGTGTACACACACAAGCCAAAAGGGCAACTCCTCTGTTCTGATAAAAGACCCAAAGGCGAGTGGGATGGTTTATCTTATTAAGCCAAAACCTGAGTGTGATCCCTTGGAGCCAGTTGCAGAGTTTTCCCTCTTCGTCGGCGGAGGCCTCAGGTGAGGGGGGGAAGCGAGGAGAGGCGGTCAGCCTTCGGTGACTGGCACCAGTTGAGCTCGGGGATCTGGGTGGGGTGGCCGTGCCCCAGGTGGGGCTCTTCTGGGTCTTGACCTCCCTCTGTGTTGCCCCCAGTTCATTCTGTAGATAACACACGCATGGACCTGATCATCCCCGGGGAGCAGTACTTCTACCTGAAAGCCAGAAGCGTAGCTGAGAGGCAGCGGTGGCTGGTAGCCCTGGGGTCCGC
Source organism: Noctilio leporinus (assembly GCA_004026585.1). NCBI lineage: Eukaryota > Metazoa > Chordata > Mammalia > Chiroptera > Noctilionidae > Noctilio > Noctilio leporinus. Next base: position 92,492 of record PVIW01003110.1, on the reverse strand, counting down.
CAAGGCTTGCCTGACAGACAGCAGGACCCAGAAGGAAAAAGGCAAGTATCGATTGTCCTCTGGTCTGAGCACCTTGGGAAGCACCCACTGTCATCTCGGGGTCCCCCATATGTTACCCGGCTTCTGACCATCTAGCCAGCTTCTGGTGTCAGGCAGATGACACAAAATACAGTGGAATTTAAACCATGGACTCTGTCCCACTCTTAGCATATCAGAGTGCCACTGCATTCAGATCAAGGTTCCTGGCCCTGTGGCCTTGGCATGGGTCACTCAGTCTTTCTAATCCTCAGTTGCCTAATGCTTTTAAAAGAGGCAATGACCCACATGAGAAGGATTACCACACAGATTAAGCGATAATACGAAGCCCTGGAATACCCTGTCCAGCAGGGTTCACCTTTGGTAACCAGTAGCTGAACCAGAGAAGCCTGGGATTGGGGTGCTGTCTGCAGTAACCCCTCCCTACCTCCCTCCCTACCTTCCCCAGGGGTGGGATGGATGCTGCATTGGCAGGTTGCTGCTGCTGAATGCTCGTTACCCTGACATCAGGAGGTCTGAGAAGCATGGCACAAAGTCCCGCCTGGACTGGGTCCCGGTTGGCAGGGCTTCCTGCGTGAACCCCAGTCACCCCAGTTTCCCCTTGCCAGCTGACTAGCTTCATGTATACGCCTGAAGATACTGGGGGGAGAGGTGGGCCTCTGGGAAGAAGAGTTTCAGGAACCCTTTCTCATGACACGTGTGGCAGGTGTGCTTAACTCTTCAAGCAGAGAAGGCGGAGTGGCCTCTTGTTGGGGTTTTGGAATGTTAAATCGGGAGTGAATTCTAGACATTGTCAGCCTGGACTCGGATCCAGCGCTAACGTGCAACCTTCTCATGGAGAAGAAAACAGGTGGGAACAACTGTCTCGGAGCCCTCAGGGCCAGCTGGCCGGAGTGCCAGGCTAATAAGGGGGCAGGAAGTGCACAGGGGGTGCTGTGAGTCCTGGCAGGCAGCATGCTGGGCCAGTCCTCGGGATTAATGAGCCACCTCGTTGGTGGTAATTGCACGTTACAGAGCGCTGCTTCCCAGTTTTGAACACATGTCAGCAGGTGGGTAACAGTGACCCCATTTTCACATAGGGGAAACTGGGGCAGGACAGAGACTAACACCCGATCCCGGACTCTGCTCCCAGTTGTGAACGGCGAAACATTTCTGTGATCTGGAGAGAAACCAGTGTCTGCTTCCAGCATGACATGCATGGATCAGAAGTACGCTGTCTCCTCTCTCTACTACCGATCAGGCCATATGTGGCCCGGAGAAATAATGTGGGTCCCTTGGACAGACTGGAAGTGTCCTCCTCTGTGTTCTCTGCTCCCATCTCTTCACAGGTACCTTCTCTGCAATGCGTACCTGATGCACCTGACCTCAGGCGTGGGTTGTATGTTCTGCCCTCTGTGTAGTATACTAACTAGGAAATTGTTCATTCATTTTGATGATGGCTTACGTTATCATCATTTTGTTACTTAGAGTTTGCTGAAAACACTGAAAACTTGAAAACCAAAATGTCGGAACTAAGACTCTACTGTGACCTCCTTGTTCAGCAAGTGGAGAAAACAAAAGAAGTGACCACAACGGGTGTGTCCAATTCTGAGGTAAAATTTGATTTCTCTTAGCTACATGGGAAGTAGCACGGGTGCTGCTTACAGGTGATGTTTGCTCTCGAGTGATCGCTGATTACCTTGGATTTTACTGTTTTTCAGCGAAAAAATAATAAAATTTAATGAAGAGAATAAATGTGTGCATTTCAGCATGCGGGAAGCATATAGCTTTCTAGAATGAATTTAGGATTAATTCATTGCTAACATTTGGAACCTTTACACTTAGTACTGATGTCCTCAAATACATTGCTCCCCAGTTTGCATCATTCTTTAAAATACAACCTTACTGTCTAGCAGAGCCTCCTGTCTAGGTGTAGCCACTAACAGCATCGTCTGTGTCCATGTGTAGCTGTCCCCTTGGGTGGCACTGTAGTCATCATGCTTCAGTATAGTCTAATGCTTTCAAAGATGGAGACAATCTTTTTTTTTTTTTTTTTTTTTTTTTTTGCTCCTTCAGCAGCAAGGATCATGATTTTTAGCATTTACTAATGAAGTGGTCATTCACTCATCCTAAAATATACACTAAAAGATCTCTCTGATGTTAAGCTCTATATGGCGTGGTTCAGATCAACCAGAGAGCCTGCTTCTCTGTTCGCAAAGAGGTTACAATCCAAAAAGCACTGCCTACAAATGAAGGGTCTGCAGAGTATAATTCATGATTTTACATAACGTCTCTTAGACACTCTGCCACTAGTAATGTTAAGTACCTGTAGTTTTTCTAATACAGGTGATTTAACTCACTTTCATTCACTTCTTTTTGGGCCCTTATTCATTCAACTGCCGACTGAGTACAGACGCTGCTGGGAGGGGGGAAGGGGAGGTGGTGACCAGTCAAACATTTCAGTCCTGTTCTTGGGAAGTTTATAGTCCAGAGCAGTGATTTTCAACCTTTTCTTCTCCTGGCACACAAAAATTAATTACAGAAATTTCTCGGCACACCCAAAAACACATGTTTTCTGCCGATCCGACAAAAAATAGGTATAATTTTATTCATGCACACTGAATGGCCGTTGTTGTGTTGGCTGTTCTCATTTTTTAAATTTGATGATCTAAGGGAAAAGAGGTCAGTGTCCCTCCCTGATGCAAAGTGAGATAGATACTGCATGTTTGAGAGATTCTTGCGGCACACAGGATGGTGTAGAACAGTGATTCTCAACCCAAAGCAGTTTTGCCCTCAGGAGATAATCTGGCAATGTCCACAGGAGAGCCCGGTGCAGAGACTTAGTTAAGTGACATGAGGTGTGGCTTGAGCAACTCCACCTTGGGCTCAATCTGGTGACTGTAACACTACGGGGATATGGTCACTCCACTCTCTAGTCAGGATGTAACTTCAGTTTTCTGAATGACACACGAATACCAGCATCCAGAGGAAAAGTACACTGAATGAATAACATAACTTAGAGGAAAAAAATGATTTGATAGTCAAAAGAATTCCAGTTGCTAAAACCTCTTAGACTCATTTGACCCAAAAGCCAGAAAACCCATCTGAAAGCAAGCACTGCATGATTTGTGGTTTCTAATGCTTCTGTTTCAGAGCCTCGTTTTCACTCAGGCCATGGTAGCTGTTACTCTATTGACCCTACTGGTGCTCAGTCTCTGTGATTCTCTGTTTCATGTCTACCACCTCTACAGACTGGCGCACAGGGCACGGTGCTGGCATGTAGCGTGGTTGCCCTCAGCTGGCGGTGGGTGAGTGTGAGGAGTTAGGTCAAGTGTGCACCTTGTGTGTGGTTAATAGATAAAATGGACTCACCCAGTCTTTTTCTTATATAACTGATGGACATGTTTGCCCTGCAAGACATTATTATTATGCTGTAGATAAAAAGCTCTAAGGACATTCCACAATCAGGCTCTGTCTTTTTTGGCAAGGTACTGTTCTGCTAATCAGGCCATATGTGGCCCCAAGAAATAATGTGGGTCACTTAGACAGACTGGAAGTGTCCTTTTCTGTGTTCTCTGCTGCCAGCTCTTCCACTCTGGTTGTCTCTTAGGAGGGGGTTGATGTGGGCACGCTGCTGAAATCAACGTGCAATACCTTTCTGAAGACTTTGGAAGAGTGCATGCAGATCGCCAACGCGGCCTTCTCCTCCGAGCTGCTCTACCGCACTCCGCCAGGGTCCCCGCAGCTGGCTGTGCTCAGGTCCAGCAAGGTGAGAGCCTCTCAGCTGGCCTGCAGCAGGGGCAGGGAGACAGAAACGCAGCGAGGCGGTATTCGGAGCCACGCTCTGCAGGACCCCTGGGTGACAGATGAAGACTTCCTGAGTGGACTTCCTTTGCGTTCACTGTCTGCCCCCCTGCGCCCTTCTCCAGCCAGTTACTTTCAGCCGTTCTACCTCCTAAACACGACTCTAGCTAGCCTCTTTTCTCCTGCCTCCTCGACCAGTGAGTCTCCTTGAGATTTGGGTTAGCCTTCTAACTAGTCGCCCTCAGCCCGACCCTCCCAGGCAGTTGGCCGGTGTTCCCACTCATGCAGTGTAAAGAGGACCAGCCTACCAAACTGCCAGAGGCCCCTGCAGCGCCGACAGGTCAAAGGCAGAACTTCCCAGCCCCTTCCCACATCCCCTGCTCTCTGGCTGTCCTTGTCCGGCTTGAACAAGCTGGCTGCTCGCAAACCCCCCGCATCCCGGTGCCGTTCCCAGTGCCGAGAATGCACACTCCCTGTCACTCCGCTGGCCGGCTCTTCTGCCTCATCCCTCAAGAGCCAGGCTCTCCGTCCCTGGGTCCCTGAGGTGGGCTGAGAACGCCTCTTCTCTGCATACCTTTATTTCACTTCCCTGAAGTGGCAGGGCCCCATACTGTTCACCTTTATACTTGCAGTGTTTAATTCAGTGCCGCATCTTTGGTATTTATTAATGTTTAATGAGCATAACTGCAATGACAAGGAAGTGAAGCACTAAGGGTTTGGCTCTGATAATTAGGTCCTTCAAAGGACTATTTTCCTTTCTGCGTAGAAATGTGGGTACTCTTATTTTACTAAATATGAAGGGCTGGTTGGGAAGAATGACTCCCTTTTGGGAGGATTTATAATTATTCTAACACTGGAGCAGTGCGTGTTATGGTCCGATTGATCAGTTTCATATGTGATCAAATTAAATGTGCTCTGTGGGAAGTTTCACATGTAAACTTTCATTTCTTTGCTTCTTTTAAAGGTGAAACATCCTATTGTACCGATTCATAATTCATTGGAAAGGTACAGTGACTTTTTTTTTTTTTTTTCTTCCTTCTAAAATTAGAAAAGATAAAGTGAGGATATCATGGTCCTTTGATGGTTGTACTGGTGATTGGAGATGATCCCAGAGGGTAACAGTATCTCATTTTCCTCCTGTGTGTGAGCCGGAAGCAGTTGCAGACCTTCCATTCAGCGGTGACCATGAGGGAAGGCGTGTGCACTTTCTGCTGCGACTATGGACCTGGTCCATCCCTTCTAGTAACTTTTTCTCTCTCTAGTGAACTGAGGGTTGGGGCTGCCTCGCTCCTGGAAGGGCTGAGCTTTGATTTACGTTTGCTTTTATCCAGAAAAGACAATGCTATTTTCTGAATAAAAATTAAAATCTTAGGTAGCTTTACAGGTTGGAAAAAAACACGTAGTATCAGAACCTTAATTATTTCTTCTTCGAAATACTCCTCTGATTTAAAAAAGAACATATTTGCATAGTTATATTTTCTATTATTTAGGGTCTTTTTCAGTTATTTTATATGAACATTCGCATGGTTTGACTAAGTCCATATATTTGTCTTTTAAAATTATTATTTAATATTTGATCTCTTTATGTACTATTCTTTGCTTCTTAAGGACAGGATTGTTCCCAATTTGGTTGTTAAAAGTTTTCCTCCTGTCCTAAATATTCCTGAGAACATTTTATAGATTTTTTTCTTTTGAAGTATTTCCTTAATATACATTTTTCATTGCTAAGTTGAAATATGGTATTTCTTTAGAAAATAAATGTCTCTCTTAAAAGTCATTATGTAGCTTGGACCCCTTGCCCTTATTTATTAGAAGAACATTTTTGTTCTAATTTAGCTGGACATAATTACTTATAATAAGATGTGGTGTTGGTCCCGTTTACAGAATCAGGCACTCCACCTGCATATTAAATTGCCTTTTCTGTTACCCTGAAGAGTGACACTTCTTAGGACGCAGTCTGCCCTCCCAGGTTTTATCTGTCACACATACTTTGCAGAAAGTATTCTGTTCTCATCACAGAGTATGGCTTCTAAATAGTTAACTGCTAGGCAAGCACATGGTAGTGGCCAGAATTTTGAGAACTGAGAAGAGGGAAAAACCTTCCAGGGAGAAGCTGAGGGAAATTAGAAAAGTGCTAAATATGGTACCTGTAGAAATTTGATTGAAAACCAAAGAGCTGTCAATGACTACCTCCTGTTGCTGGCGGGGTCAGGAAGCTGCGTCCCAGGAGGCACATGGCTCTGATTTCTCTGCTTCAGCCTGGAGACAGGCCTGCTCCCGTCACTGGCAGATCCTGCCTTAGAGGCAGGGCGGTGAGAGTTGGCTTGTTTAAACAATTCTGTTTTTGTTTGTTTTTTCAAAGATTTTATTATGTCCAGAGAGAGAGGGAGAGAGACATCACTGTATGGTTGCCCTTCACCCGCCTCCAGCTGGGGACCTGGCTGGAGACCTGGCTTGCAACCTGGTTATGTGCCCTGGCTGGGGAATCGATCCAGCGACCTTTGGGTTCGCAGGCCAGCACCTTATCCACTGCGCTGCCAGCCAATGCAAACAATTCTGTTTTTAAATCCATGTAAACCCTTCTCCCATCCCTCAGAATAAGATCTACCTGGACAATCGGTTTATGGGCAAATAATTGGACCTTCTAACCTTTTCTTTAAAAACCATTTTCAGGCAAATAGAGTTAAACAGTTGTGAAAATGGATCTTTAAATATGGAAATAAATGATGATGAAGAAATCCTAATGAAAAAGAAGAGTTCCTTACATTTGAAATCTGCAGAGATCGATAGCAGCATATCAAATGAAGAGAATACAGATGACAATGTCACAGGTAAAAGCAGAATTAAATCTGAAGCAAACTGAACAATAGGATGTGGGCAGTTAGATTCATTGTTTGCGACGGGACGCTTGGTAGGCATTGAACTCTATGGACTGCATAGTAGGTAGCTCCTAGGGCAGATGTGCCAGCTGGATGACAGGTCACTCGGCAGTCAGCATCTGACAAGATCCTGAGAGCAGAAAGAAGAGAGATTTCGCCACTCACCGATCTTGGCCATGACATCCATGGGCTACAAGAAGCACAGGTGTCTGGACTGACTTTAATGGAGAATTGATTTCACTGGCCTGCTATTCTGAATCTCCAGATCCTTTGAACTTAGACTTTGCTATCGGGCTGCAGAATTCAAAGTGAGGACGGTTCAGGCTTCTGTCCTCCTGGTTTCTGGTGAGGCCCGAGGGCATCAGAGTTCACAGGCTTTCATCTGGCCTGCTTGGTGTTCAGCCCGCCAGCGCCCCTTTCAGACCGGCTAATCCCATTGGCCCCAAGCACTAACCCCACTTCGGATCAGTCCAAGACTGCTGTGATGGCATTCTTAATTGTGGTATAAATTGTTAGTAAGTATTCTTAAAATAAAGCTAAAGAAGTTTCTTCCTTATTTCCCTTGAAGTAAGAGGCCTCATTTTTCCAGACAAGGTGGGGAAGAAGAAGATGGGTTTTCATGACTGTTACTGTAAGGCAAGCTTTCTGCATATCACTGAAGTCTTGTCCCTTGAGCAAATAGCAAAGAGGGATAATTTCTCTTGAAATAGTATTGTTGTTTGACCCAGTAATTTTATTTCTAGCAATTTGTCCATAGGGGATAGACAGACGAAAGGACAAATCTCTGGACAGGGATGTTCTTCATGACGTTACAGTCAGTTCTTATTGTTCATGGTAGTTATGTTCTGTAGTCATTGCAGGCACTGAATCAGCAAATACTGAACCATTGCTCCTAGGGGAAATACAAAGATTAGGTTCTTACAAAACATTTGTTGTCAACATGTTTGCCGACCGATCAATACATACCCTTGTTTTATGTGTTTCTATTTAAAGACACCTTGTTTAATATATATTGTTGATCCAGTAACATTGAATCCATGGCCAGTAGCTGTACATGGCTCAGGTCTATCTAACACACGTATTTTCTTTGTAAGGCACGTCACAACTTTCTTGTGCTTAGGACACTAGACAGCGCTGCACCTGGCCCTTTTAAACAGTGAAGTCAACAACGAAATGCATAAAACAGCACTGAAAAAACACTTGTGTACAGTATGGGACCTGAAATAAGAAGTCAGAGAGTGTTACCTTGTTCAACCTTAGGGGACATACATGTCAGGCAACTCAATTTTTCACCACACTACAAAAGTGCCATAAGTATTGGTTTTCTTTTTCTTTTCTCTTTTTTTTTTTAATTTTTATTTATTATTTTTAGAGAGAGGGGAAGGGAGAGAGGCAGAGGGAGAGAGAAACATCAATTTATGGTTGCCTTTCACCTGCCTCCAGCCACAGACCTGGCTGGAGACCTGGTTATGTGCCCTGGCTGGGAATCAAACCAGCAGCATTGGTTTTCAAATTAAAAAAAAAAAAAAAAAAACTTTAGCAAGTAGGCCAATTCAGAATATACTAATAATGAGGAATGGCTGTTTTTTAAAGTGAAATTTTAGAAACCACATAAATGCCCTCCACATGAGCATGAGACAGTTTAACAGGGTCACCAGAGTCATGTCTTATAGAACATTCGATGATAATGAAAATATGCTTGCAACGTTGGTGAAAACAAGCAAGGTACAAATTACATATATTTCAATCCGATTGTGTGTGTGTGTGTGTGTGTGTGTGTGTACTGTTTCACTGATTTGTGTTTCTGTATACTTTTCTGTGTTTTAGAAATGTTTGACAATGAATGTATTCATTTTTATAATAATATGTTAGCAATAAAGTGTCTTTACTTTGTAGCCCATGGTGACATGATGAAGGAAGACAGAGAGGAAAAGTTGGGACATCACGTCTTGGCACGGTCTGGATCAAGCCCCTCACATAGCTCTCCAGAGCCCCGCTGGGAAGAAGGCCAAGAAGTTATCCCAACTTTCTTTAGTACCATGGACACCAGGTATTCCACAGTCTCTAAAATCACTGAAGTTGGGAACCTTCAAGAGAGTCAGTCCTGGTGCCCCTGGGTCCACCCAAGTACCTGCTTTGCCGGTTTCCTTGTCTGAGGTGGTGGAGGAGAAGGAACTGGATTGTGAACAGATTTTAGCTTGTTCTGAAGTCTTATCTTTGGAACATGATGTTATCACTAGACTGTATTAGAATAGAGAAACAGTCCCTGGGGCATGTGCAAGAAATCCGGACACATGATCTGCCCTGTACACAGGCTGCTGTTCTCATGACTGCCTCTGACTTGCACGGAGTGCTAATGCCGTGTTTCATTTTCCCTCCGTTTTATCACCAAATCGCTTAGCTTCAGTGACATTGAACTTCTGGAAGACAGCGGCATTCCCACGGAAGCATTCTTGGCATCGTGCTATGCTGTGGTTCCAGTACTGGGTAAGGTTGCTGCGTTGCCTTAAATTCACCCACCTCCGGAACCTGTCTCACCATCAGGATTTTGGGTTAGAGATCCCGAGCTATGTACACAGCAAGGTGACCCTTCTTAGCTGCCTCCTCCTGTCACCAGCCACGTACAGTTAAAACTTCGAGGCCTGAAGCATTGTTGCCTATTCTCATTTCAATTATGATTGAATATTGACTTCCAAGTAGTGTAATGAAATCAAGGGAATTCTGTTTTCTAGAAATCATCATTAAACATGAAAGTGAAAGTCATTGAGCAATAGACCTTCAAATCCATTGCTACTATGTGAAAAATTTCACTGGTTAAAAGTTTTCTTCAAAGATTAAAAAAATATATACATATAAATTTATTTAAGTTCAAATTACATTTACTTTTTATAGAGTCAGTAGTACTGGAATTGCTAACATGTTGAAATTTGCTACATGACCCTTTTAACTATGCATCTTTTTTTAAATCAAGGTATAACTTGCATAGAACTAAAATGTCATGATTCAGTGAGTCTTGACAAATGCACCTACTCATGTAATCTACATTCTTGTCAAGACCAAGAATGTTGTCATCACCCAAGAATGTTCCCTCTGCTAGTCAGTCCCCAACCCAGCAGGAGGCAACCATGTTGTTGTTGCTTTTCATCATCATAGATTAGTTTTACCTGTTCTAAAATCTCATGTATATAAAATCATATTATGTACCCTTTTGCAACTGACTTTTTCTTTCAGTATAATGTTTTCATCCTTGTAACGTGTATCAGCAGTCCATTCCTTTTTATTGCTAAGTAATAGTCTATTAAATGAATATAACAATTTGTTTAGTCATTCTTCTGTTGATAGACATGTGGGTAGTTTCTTGTTTGGGGATATTATAAGTGAAATTGCTCTGAACACATTTGTGTCCATGGGCATATGTTTTCCTTTCTCTGGAGCCAGTGCTGAGGAGCGGACTTGATGATTTGGAAGTTTAGCTTTATAAAGCCTGGTCACACAGTGTGTACCTCCAGCAGCAGTACGTACTGCCGCTGCTTCACAGTCGTCACCAGCACTTGGTGGTGTCAGCATTTTTGGTTTTGGCCATTCCGGCGAGTATTCATTGGTATCTTATCGTGGCTTTAATTTGCATTTCTATGATAACTAATGATGTTAAGCACTTTTTCATACAATTATATGAAAATCTTTCCTCCATTTTTAAAAGTTGGTTGATTTTCCTTTTATTATTGACTTCCAAGAGTTCTTTATATATTCTAACATTCCAGTGTATACAGACATACACATTATGAATATTTTCTCCCAGACAATGACTACCTATTTCTTAATCATGTCTTTTGAAGAGCAAAGTTTTTAATTTTCATGAAGTCCAATTTATCTGTTGTCTTTCTTTTATGGTTAGTACTTTCATTGTCCTATAAATCTTTGCTTATCCCCAAAGCTGTGCTTTCCTATGTTGTCTTCTATACTCTTTTTTTGTTGTTGTTGTTTCCATCTGTTGGTCTTCTTAGAATTAGTTTTTAAGCCCTGGCTGGTAGCTCAGTGGATAGGCACCAGCCTGCAAACCCAAAGGTCGCTGGTTTGATTCCCAGCCAGGGCACATAACCAGGTTGCAAGCTGGGTCTCCAGCCAGGTCCATGGCTAGAGGCAGGTGAAAGGCAACCAGACATTGATGCTTCTCTCCCTTTCTGCCTCCCTCCCTTCACCTCTCTCTAAAAATAATTAATTAATTAATTAATTAATTAATTAAAAAAAAGAATTAGCTTTTGTATAGGGTATGAAGGAAGTGTTGAGATTCTTTTTTATTATTCTTATTATGTCTGGTTGTATAAGAACCATTTGTTGAAAAACCATTTTTTTCCTTTTTATATTATTTTGGCAGCTTTGTTGAAAATCATTTGACCTAACAAGTATGGGTCTATTTCTGTTCTCCCTCTTCTGTCCCAATGATCTGTTTGTTATTCCTAATGCTAATACGCCAGTGTCCTAATTACTGTACAATTATGGTAAGGCTTAAAGTTAGATGATGAAAGTCTTCCAACTTTGTTCTTTTTTTTTTTTTCAAGATTGCTTTGGCAATTCTAGATCCTTTGCATGTCTACATAAGTTTTAGCTTTTCAGTTTCTGTTAAAAAGCCTGTTTGTATTTTGATTACGATTACATCACATCAACTGTAAGCCAATTAGGAAGGACCTGGCATCTTAAACATTGAGTCTTCTAATCCCTGAGCATGCTCTATCTTTCCAGTCACTCAGGTAATTGTCATTTTCACAACAGTGTATCATTTTTTAAGTGTAGAGGTCTTATACATATTTTATTAGGGATAAATTTTAGAATTTTATGTTTTTTTGATGCCATCATAAAAACTTGTATTTCAGTTGTTCATTGGCAGCATATAGATACCATTGACTGTTGTACATTGAGTTTTAATAATCATGAATGAATTAATTTTAAAATATATTTTCTGTATTTATTGAAATAATCTTTTTTTCCTATACTTTGTTGATGCAGTGATTTATATCATTTGGGTGGACACAAATCTACTACCTTGTTATTTATTTTCTATTAGATTGGCCAAAAAAATCCATTTAGTTTTTTCTGTAAAAAGCACATTATTCATTTTACCAGTAACTGCATTGATTTGGATACTTTGAGTATGCTGGCTGTCTCCCACTATTGGCTTCTAGTGGGGAGAGACCAAGGCTGCTGCTCAACCTCTTCCGATGCAGAAGACACCCCACAGCAAGGAATTCTTTAGCCAAAATGTCAGTAGTACAAGAAACTTTGCAAACCACTTTTGACATGTTTGATCAGCATGTCAGCTTCTCCTGCACAAGTCTTTTTTTTTTTTTTTTTTTTTTTTGCATTTCAGTTGCATTTTTACCTTTTTCAGAATAATAAAGCATAATACGCTGAAAATGTTGCCTATCTTCTTCCATCTTCGTTATTAATATGACTGCGCAAAAGTGAACCAATTTTAATGTTTTTTTAAAATGCACGCTGATATGACAGCTGTCACAATACAGCCTAACAAAATTGATTCAAGTGAAGTTAAAGACAACCAAACACTACTAGAGACATGAAATGGAAACAAACTAAACCAACCTAGTATTGGCGAGGTAAAACTAGTTTTAGCCAACCTAGTATTTGTCCTATCTGGTTTTTGTTCCTTTTTTACTCTTTTCTTAACTTTTAGCCAATTAGTGTTATTTTTTAGTATTTAATTTTATTTCCTCTTTGGCCTTTCATTTTCCTGTCTTTGTTCCTGCCTTTCTTTTGGATCTATCAAGTAGTTTTTAGAATTCCATCATATTTTCTCTTTTGGCTTTTTAGCTATACCCATTTATGTTATTTTTAAGTTATTCTTATTCAACAAAAGTATTTGACCCACAGATGTAATTTTAACTTTCATAGCAAGTACATAAAATAATAAAATGAAACATAAAACTAATTTTTATAATTTATTTTATCTAACCTAGAATATTCAAAATATCATCTCAATATGTAACCAATATCAAAGAATCATTAATAAGATATTTTGCATTCTTTTTTGGTACTAAATTTTTTTAACTCTGGTACATGTCTGACACTCACAGTACACCTTAGTTTGGACTAGCTTTAGTGTAAGTACTAAGGAGCCACAAATGATGGCTAGCACATTGGATGGTACAGCCCTAAGAATTACAAAATGTATGTTGAGTTTATAAGATTATTTTCACCTGCCATTTAGGACCTTGTTAGAATTACTCATCTCACAGTAGTATCCTAGAAGGCTTTCAAGCTTATATTTAGAAAATTATTTAAAGGCAAAAAATACAAGTTTTTTTTCGGTGGGGAAAGGGGGAACCTGCTAAATTTATTGCTACTATAAAAAATATTTCCCACTTGAAAAAAACTGCTTTTTCGAAGATGTTTTTTATTTTTCCTTTTAGACAAACTTGGCCCTACGGTGTTTGCTCCTGTTAAAATGGATCTTGTTGGAAATATTAAGGTGAATATTCTAGTCTCTGGGGAGACTCTACACTTGGAGGAAATAGTTGCATGAAATCTTGTTAAAAAATAAATGATTGTTGAGTTTGATCTCGGAATCAAGGTATGGGACAGCTGGGAGAAAGGTCTGGGGCAGGAAAAAAAAGAAGCTTCCAAAAAACTACTTTAAATCCCTGAGAACTGATTAATCTAGCTTAAGCCACACAAGAATTTGCAAACAAAAAAGCACATTCCCCAGCAAACATAAGGAAGAAAGTCACAGAGGCCACACTTACTTTGATTCCTGAGAGGCCTGCTTGGCAGACTTAAAAAGTCTCCGTTACTATGTCGATTTGCTTGGTGACTTTAGCATTTTGACCTTAGAGTGTCCCCCTTCTTTTCCCGCAGAAGGTGAATCAGAAGTATATAACCAACAAGGAGAAGTTTGCCACCCTGCAGAAGATCGTGCTGCATGAACTGGAGGCTGACCTGGCCCAGGTCCGGAACTCGGCCACAGAAGCCCTCTTGTGGCTGAAGAGGTGAGGCCACCGCAGAGGGTCTAGCAGCGAAATGGTTGCTATGGAAAGGAGGCTCCTTCTGAGCCAAGGATGAAACCTATTTGCACAGCTTTTTCTACAAGGTCTAACGACAAAAAAAAAAAAAAAAACCACGGCTGTTTTCTTTCTTTGCCCACCCTTATGGTGATAAACATTGTTAATAGTGATCAAGTTGATTGGTTGAGTTTTAAATCAGGGGATTGCCAACCTTAGGCACGTCAGAGTCACCTGGAGGGCTTGTGAAAACACAGCTGCTGTACCCTAAACCCCCAGTGTCCAATTCAGCAAGCCTGGAGTGGGCCCAGAACTTTCCTTCTTGGCAAATTCCCAGGTGGCACTGGAGCTGCAGTTCTGTGGGATCACAGTGAAAACTGCTGTTTAGCTGCATCTGATGAGAAGGTCCAGAGCAAGTGAGAGGGAAAAGGCAGGACGGAAACTCAGAACGGACTGCCCTATGGCCTAACTTGTTCCTTCTGTGCCCAAGATACTGTTGGAAAAGGAGCTGAGATCTGCCATTTCCTTCCACCCACTTAAGTGAACTTTGAAACTAATATTTCTTCCTCTTTTTTTTTTTTTTGTTTGTTTTTAGAGGTCTTAAATTTTTGAAAGGATTTTTAACAGAAGTGAAAAATGGAGAAAAGGATATCCAGACAGCCCTGAGTAAGTGTTCCTGGCATTCTGAGTGATCAGTTGAACAGGGTGTGGATTGGAGATTCCTAGAGGAAGAGACAGGGTGGAGGGGAATTTCTGCTTTTCAGGAACAGATTTTGTTTCTGTTTTGTTCATCATTATTGTTTCTTTCTTAAATACTGTGTTTAAGAAGAACCCATGAGATCGTCACCTGATGATCTAGATCTAACTTGTTAAAAGTTAGGCAACTTAAAGAAGAGCTAAATTAATGGAGAGCCATCTCTTAATAGGACAAACTAATATTTCAAAGAAATCAGTTCTTCCTAAATTAATCTTCAAATACAGTACAGTCCTCTAAACTATCTACAGAGAAGCTAGATTGGAAGGGGTGGGGAACCCAGGGACTTGGCTATGGACTGAGGTGGCTCTCATGCTCCTCACTGGCGCACAAGAGCCCATGGTTGAAGTGGCAGCGCTGGGACTGGGCTCAAGGCCTTGGTCAGGGGATCGGAACATGGTGCTTCATCAAACTGGGTGGGTAGGTGGATCCATCTATCTATTGGGCCAGTTTTGAAAAGCATTAAAGAGTTGGAAGGATCCTCACAGTGCTGGTAACAGAGTGGCTGAGCTCTCACTCTTGACCTATAGGAAATTCTTTCTGCACGAGCCCTGAGGCATGAAGTTGAGCGGGGGGAGAGGGGGGGTTGATATTCCATATTACTTTGAAGTCTTATATTATCACGATGTAGAGAAGTAGCACATGATCAACCCTAAGTAGCCATGATGATCAGTAGTGAAATAAATGACTTGGCTGCTCCTGTTGGGCAGGGGAGTCAGCATTCACTGCAGCATTTTGTCAGTCTCGGGGTGACCGTACCTCCTGTTGGTCCTCCTTCTGGCCCATGATGCCTGAGGGATTCTGTCCCCATGTGATTGGCCCAGGCTGTTTGGTCTAAAAACTTACCGATGTGCCATGAAGCAGTAAAAGCTGGTGTTTCTGTAACACTTCAGTCCATTTTTGCTGGTTAGGTAACCAGAATTCTGAAAGGCTAACATGCATGCCAAGACCACAAAGAGCTTGTGGAGTGTGTCCTTGTAAGAGGAAGGAAGAGAAGTTGCTCTAGCATTTCATGCACCATTGTACTAAACGTGACGTGCTCTGCGCTGTCCCCTCAGCCCAGGATAGCCTGTTGCCGCATTCCTCACCTCGGGGTGATCCCATAAATGTCAGGTAAACATCACCCCCAGAGCAGCAGTACCCTTGATTATGTATTTAATAGGAAAGACTATCACAGACAAGGAGAGCTATGTGAGCAAGTCCAAACTCATCATCAGAGATCCTCAGTGTCGTAATATAACTTGACAAATATTCTGAAAGTACTGTGGAACCTGAATCAAGTTGTGCTGGCTGTGGAAGTCCTCACGGCGTGTTTCTGCACAAGGTCTCGTGTCGATGGTGCCTGCGGTGAGCAAAGGGTTCTCTGGGTACTTTGTCTCACCTCTGCCCATTGGTTATTGAGTTCACATCTCTAGACAATTCGTTTTGCCTGAAGATGAGTCACTATAAAGAATTCAGAGGGTATTTTCCTAGCAGTGCTTTTTTTTTTAAAGTATTTCAGATATTTAACAAGTACCTACCACTTCACCAAATATATATAAATTAGTAAAGTACAGTGGCATATACCACACTTTGACCCATTAAGTACTCTCATTTTCTAGAGATCTTCATCCAGAATTTGCCGTTTGTCATTATTTAATGCATGTTTTTATACTTTTACTATATACTTATGTGTCTGTAAATAGTATCTAGTATTTTATTGCATATTTTAAACTCATATACATGATGTCACATTATGCACATTCTTCCTTTCTCACCCTGCATGATTTTCCTGTTTATTCACTGCTGATTTACTTCCGAACCCTCAGTGGCCCCGTCAGGACCCCTGAGCTATCTGCACAGCTGGGATGTTTGTCCCGACGTCCCGGGTGAAGGATCACTCCTCCCTTTCCCGGCTTCATATCTACCTCCCACACTCTCTTAAAACATGATTTGCATCTCTTCTTTGTCTTCACCACAATACCACAACCTGAAGTAATTTTACAAATTCTTATCAATTATGGATTTATGATAGAGAAACACTGTCTCGTGTTGTTTCCGCACAGAATAGTTGGCCACCAACAGTAATGAAAAGGTGGTTCCCGTAATCTCTGAATGCCTCGTAGCAGGTTCTGAGTTACCAGTAAAGAAATCACATGTGTGTTATTTCGATACACAGAATAAGGTCCGAATTATTTTAGGAAATGGCTGGAAAAGTCACATTTTTCATTTTCGTTATTTTGTCTCATAAAGGATAAACATCCATTTTTGGCAGGATGGTTTCATGTGATAAGAACGGCCCAAGTACTCATTGCTCATAGCTTCGTGACCTTGGGCGAGGGACTAGCTCTCTGGGTTTTCTGTTTCTACATTTGTGAAGGAAGAGAATTGGTCAAGGTGATTGTCAAAGCTTCCTGCTGAGAAATTTTGGCTCAGTCTCTGAGGAAGTGACACATCTCAAGGAACTGAGAGAGGGGTATCATTTATGTCTGTCAGAAGCCAAAAATACTTGCAGATTATAGAACACACATTATGCTAATGAATGGGTATTACCATGAAGATTAATGTACTTCATTATCTAACCTCTGGGTAACCAAAATAGGCCAGGCTTGGACTTCGTCTTATTTTAATGCAGCCTCACATCACAGGGATATTTGCAGCACTAGAAGCCAGCTAAGGGCTTTTGACAAATTTGTTTTTATGAGTTTAATTTGATTTGTTGCTGTTAATTGTAGCCGTAGTCTTGCTGGGCCTGAGTCAGATCCCAGCCCAAATTCTCTGACACCCTCCTCTCCTGTTCGACCCCCTGGCCCACTTATCTTCCTAGTGGGACTCTTGTCTGCCAAGGTGCAGATGCAGTAAGGAACAGCTGCCACCCGGAAGGGCCAGGAGTGGGACGCAGATCGGCTGCCCCACAGACACTCCCTCTCCCTTAGACTAGGCTGCCCGCCCGCGCTGTTAGATGCCCGGCACCTTGTTTCCGGCTGCCCTGTAGAAGGGGGCGTGGAGAAAGGCTTCTAGGCTTCTCTTAATGGCTGACTCAAATGGCAAAGCGCAGCAAAGGTATGACGTCCCTATGGTTGGCACAGCACTGGATCCAGGGCCTTTTACACGGGCACTGTCTGCTCGGGGGGCTTCGGAGCTGAAGGCTCAGGGACCTGCAGCTACATTTGCTGTGCATTATACAGAAATGGGAGTCTCTCCTTGTTACTTCCCTACCGTAACGC
The DNA here is from genome assembly GCA_004026585.1 of Noctilio leporinus. Classification (NCBI taxonomy): domain Eukaryota; kingdom Metazoa; phylum Chordata; class Mammalia; order Chiroptera; family Noctilionidae; genus Noctilio; species Noctilio leporinus. The sequence goes on along the minus strand of PVIW01003110.1, from coordinate 74,821 downwards.
CAGATCAGATTATCATGACTCTTAGCCAAAGAAAATAAATTACCTGTACAAGGAAAAGACTAGGAGAGTACACCCGACAGTGTCCACTGGGGATGTCTCTGAGAGGTTCTGTCGTCCCCCCTTTGTGTGTTTTCCATGTTTTTAACAGTAAGCATGTATGACGTGTGAAATCAGAAACAAGCAGTGTTATATATTTATAAAACTGTGCCTTAGGTGGGGAGTTCAGAATCCTTCATGTGACAGCCAAAGTCCTCAAAATCTGGCCTCAGCCACAGGGAACCGCTCCCCACCCTTGTTGTAATTTAAAATATTGTTATTTCCTTTGATAAATCTAAGCTTTCATTAAATGGTGCTGGAACTGGTACTTCTCAAACCTTTTGGTGTGCATAATCTTATAATTAGATTTCCCTTATTTCCGAGCCCCAAGGACCACGCTCAGCGTATATTAGAAAGGACGTGATGCTGTGAGCACGTAACTTCTGGTGAGATTGCCCCTCACAGAGCTCTTCCTCTTTTCCAAGATAACGCCTACGGGAAAACGCTGCGGCAGCACCACGGCTGGGTCGTTCGAGGGGTTTTCGCGGTAAGTAACCCTTCCGCCTCCCAGCAGCGTCGATGGCCGCAGCACCGTGGTTTCCGTCGTTTTGCGTGTGTGGTGTCTGTTTGCGTTGTTGTCCAGAATGAGAGCAGTGTTGCTTATTTAAGTCTATAGGCCTTTGTTGTGTGGGGAGTAGGTGGTAAACAGTGAGGAGCAGGAGGGCTGTTGCGGAGTCTGCTTTACCCACCCAGTTCCAGCGAAGCCCAGGTTTGGCTCCGCAGCTGTCGCCTTTCCCACCACCCGGCGGCGCGGAGGGTCGGACACGCAGAGGCAGCGCCGAGGAGCCGTGGGTGCAGCGCAGGGGTGGGTGCAGCGCGGGGAGAGCAGGGGTGGGTGCAGCGCAGGGGTGGGTGCAGCGCAGGGGGGAGGAAGCCATGGGTGCCTTCAGGCTCGTAGCTGCCCCTGCCACCCCTGTGTTCAGTTGTGTCCATTCTCAGGTTTTGATTCCGGTTCCTTAGTTGAGTGAATTTCATTGAGTGTTAACTGAATTGAGTGTGTCAACGGCTAGGCCTAGAATCCTCGTCTTACCCAATATTTCCATAGTGAAGGGGTTGTCTTCTTGGGTCTGCTCCTGTTGGCTCACCCCTTCCTCCCCAGCACGTAGAGGAGGATGCAGCCCGCTGGGAACAGCGCCGGGCACGGCCCAGCCTGTGCTGTGGGCAGCGTGCTGGCCCCTGCTGGCGGCAGCCCCGCGCTCTGTGGCTCCCCGGGGTCACTCTCAGGCAGATGCAGCCTGAGCAACAGCCTTGCAAGTGATGTTTTCTACTGATTGAAAGGACGGGAGACCTCATTTGCCTACAGTAAGAACTGTTTGGGTCATGATTATTAGGAGGCAGGTAAAGAAGGGGAGGAACCGATGGTGGAAGAAACCAAACCTTAGTGAAAAGGCAATCATTTTTGAAAGCGTGGAGCTGAATGGAAGGCAGACCAGTTGCAGCAGCCGGCTGCCCGATTACCTCCGGGGCATGTTTAGTCACCGTGGTATTAGCTACCATGCAGCCATCAGACACCCGCCGTGGACCACGCGTTGTGCCAGGGACGTCGTGTTTATGATTTTTGGTCGTCCTCAGGATTAACTCCCACCAGTTTATAAACTCAGTCCCCAAATCCCAAAGTGAGGCTCTGGCAGGGCCCAGGTCCAAACCCAGGTCTGGTCTCCAAAGGCTCATTCATGCCCATTTTCCGCATCACAGCTCCCGCATGAAGACAGCATAATTGAGAAGATGCTGGTATGTAATTAGCACACGTCACTCTCCCAGAGTAAATACGGGGATGGCTTGCAGGTGCCTGACACCCACGTCCCCTTGGTGAGATGACAAAGCAGAGAAACACTGAGTTGCACGTGTACAAGAAACATAAATGTATATTCTTTTTCAGCGTAAAGATAGTTAAATCCTGAAATATTAATGATCAAAGAGATATCAGCAAGAATGCAGCTATAGCAGAAAATGTATCATAAGCATGAGTCTTTAAAAGGACTTTTAAATTTATGATATTTTTCCCACTATATAGTAATTTAGACACATTGTCATACCTTGTAAAGATTACAGAAAGATAAAAAGGGAAAAAAATTTAAATTGTCCATATTCCCATCACTCCATAATAGCCATTTTTTAACATTTTTGTGTCTTACCTTCTTAGCTTTTTATATATTTTATATAGTTAAATATTCTATTTAATTTTATATATTATCTAAATATATATCTACTTACGGTATTTTTTATCTACATGTTTATATTAAATGTATATAATTATTTTTATTTTGTATACTTTGTTCATGCATGTAAATTTTTTTTGACATTTAGCTTGTAGTATAATTTTGTGTTCTCCACACCTTCCCACTTAGTAGATTCTATTGTGACTTTTTAAATGCCCAAAAATCTTTGAAAATCATTATTTTTAGTGATTGTACAATATTTTCCTTTTATGGAAGTACTATAATTTATTTTCTCAGTCCTCTGTGTTAGAAATTTAAGCTGTTTCTCAGTTTTTTATTGTAGATAAAACAGCATATGTTCATATGCATTTTTGACTAAAAAAAAAAAAAATATTCTCATAGGTTCCTAGAATTTGAATTGCTATGTCTAATGCTAATAATTACAACCACAACTTAGAATTTTGAGCATTTACCATGTACTGGGCATTGTTTTAAGAGCTTTATGTAGGTGAAGTTATTAATGTCATAACTCTGAGGCGGGTTCTCTTATTTTCTCTACTTATAGACAGAAAACCTGAGAGACGAAGAGGTGAGGGAATACATCCAAAGTTATAGAGCAATAAAATTTTGAAAGCTCTTGATATTATTGCCAGTAATTTCTAAAAGTTGCTGGTTTTTAAGAAAATAGATTATTTCAAACATTCGGCAACAGCTTTATCAGTAGAAAAGCTGGATTGCCCCTTTCAGCCTCTCTGCTCTTCTTGAAGTCATTCCTGCTTTGGAAAACTTACGGAGCTCTCTACGTGCTGATTGACTAGCAGAGGCAAATTCATTTAGCTGATGTTAGTTGCTCAGGGAAACATTTTTTACACTGAAGGAATTTGACTTATCAGCCAAATAGTGAGCTTTTATCTTCAAACAGTTATAATCCACGGAACTGATGCCCTGTCCAGGCTCTGCCTCCAGCATCATCGGTCAGTTGACCTTTAGGTTTTCTCTTAGGATGAGTCTTCTCATTGGTCCCAAGTAGACTTGGCTGCATCAGAGTCTTCTAGGAACCTTTGAGAAATTCCTGGGCTCCACTCTGGGAAAACTTACACATTTTTTTGTTTTATTTAAACATTTGTACATAAGGTTTGTTTTTTGTTTGTTTGTTTGTTTAATCAAAAGCCCAAAAAAAGTTCTAACAAAAAATAGCAGACCCTGTTGCCTGCGCCCTACTTCCCAGACTTACTGCAAAGAGGCCGCCACTGTCAACTGCTGTGGCCATTTCTTCTAATAGCTCCGTAACTTTAGGAATGTTTATTGTTCATTGAGGCCTTATCAGTTTTAGTTATTGAACATCAAGTTTCTGTTCTAGATTAGAATTTAGCTCTCTTGGAGCTCCCTATTGCTACCTCACTTCCCCTGCCTCCACCAGCCCTGCATGACAAATCAACAAGTTAACATTATGACAATGAGCAAGAATTCTAGAGGGTTTCTTTTTGTTTTTGTTTTTCTTTTAATTTTATTGTTGTTGTATTACATCCATCCCTTTTTTGCTCCCCTCTGTCCCCCTCCCCACCCACCCTTTCCCCTCGAAGTCAATCCACCCTGTTGTCCATGTCCATGGTTCCTTTATACTAGGTTCTTGTCTAAGCTGCTCCCCTTCTTTGCCTCTGCCTCCTAGAGGGTTTCTTTGTCCTTTCTTATATGTTTTATATTTTCCCTTGCACCATCAGATCTCTCAGATCACCATCACTCTAAACCCACAAATATATAATTATATATATATATATATATATATATATATATATATATATATATATATATTTTCCCCTTGGAGACTTCCATTTCAGAACTTCCTAAACTATTATTCCAATCTGAGTTCATCGTTCAGGCCGATTGTGCTGCTGTTGCCCTAAGACTTTTCCGCGGGAGTTTTTCTTGCATTGAGTAACCCCCTCACCCTAAATTCATTCCCCAGGTCCTGTTTCTTGTCTGATCTGTCGTTTTGGTGGTATCCATTCCCTAGCAGCTTCCTGAAGAAGGAATGAAGGCACCAACTTTTTGAGTGCCTGCATGCCTAAAAATGTCTTTATTCTGCCCTTTTTCCCCTAGACTGATGCTGTGATTGGTGTAGAATTGTAGGTTCATAATTTTATCTCAGAATTTTGAAGGCATACTTTACCGTCCTCCACCTTCCATTGTTACTATCGTAAAATGTAATGTCATTCTAATTCCTGTCCTGCTTTTTATTAATTGTTCCTCATCCTCTTCTGGATGCTTTTAGGGCCTTTTCTTTGTCTCTGCATTCTAAACTGTGATGACATTCCCTCTTTGGTTTTCATCGTTCATTATGCTGAGCACTAGGGCAAGCCTTTAAACCTGGAGTCTCAGACTCTTCAGTTCTGGGAGATTTTCTCAGATTATAATTTTGGATAGTGGCCTTTTCTTCACTCTCTGCACTCTCCCTTGTACCCCTGCCATTATTTGAGTATTTAATGCATGCCTGGCAGTGGGTTAGGTACGTCATACAAGTACATACGGGAAGCGTTCGGGAGTCGCGCCCAGGTCTTCTTCACTCGGCCTGCACTGTACCCAGTGTGTGACAACTGCCAGCCCCTCTCCAGCTGCAAGAATTGTGTGTGTTGGGGGGTGGGGGAGCTGATTCTCAAAGGCTTTCAAATTTAAAGTATAAGAATGCTCAAGAAAGAAACTGTAGAATGATAATTCAAGATTCTAAAAGTCTCCAGAGACCTCAGCAAAGCCAACCCCGTGGGTGCGGTGCGGCTGATTTTAGTGAGCTCAGGGAGCAGGAGGCCTGCAAGGGAAGGGAGTTATAAAAGCCCAGGGAATCTTCTGTCAGGGCCCCCGTGTGGTGTGATGGTGCAGGTGACAAAGCACAGAGACATCCTTGTAATCCTAAACTCAGGTCCGGGCCTGGTGGCTCATACGCAGTATGACCTTCATCTATAAAGTAGGGATACAAACTCTACAGGGTTCCTATGAAGATGGACTGGGATAAAATGCATTACAGCATAGTGCACAAGCAAACAACATGTGTGAGCTCCCTTCTTTTTTCGAAAACAGTCCATCAAGGGTGCAAAGAAAAACTTATCCACGTGGAGGGTAATGGGAGATACACAAAGAAACGTAGGTATAGGGTGAGGCCCACATAGGAGAGAGGTGCTTCGAAACACCGGCCAGGTGGGAACAAGGACTGTGGCAGCAACGTGCATACATGTAGATCCTGGGGGTCCGAGGGTCACACTCTGGATCACACTGTGAATGAAGGAGTTTCTCCTTAAACTTTTTATCTCAGTAGTGCCTGAATTGATGGCTTTATCCATCCTCAGATAGCCCAAGTACATACATGCTTTTTGTACCCTTAAAATAATTTGATTTGTAAATAATAAACTTCAGCGTAATAAAAACAACACTAAAATGCCAAAAAAAAATAATAATAATAATTTGATTTGGTACTTCAAAAAATTACAAATTATGGTCCACGAACTGGAAGGGGATAATCCCATTTTTTTCTTTTGCTCTTCTCAGCTGTGTGTGTGCGCGTGTGTGTGTGTGTGCGTTCACGCCTGTGCTCGGGCATAAGAGGAAAGATGCCAGAGAGACGTGCTGCGCCCTCTCACAGGCCGTTCTTTTACAGTTGGCTTTGAGGGCAGCTCCGTCCTACGAAGACTTTGTGGCCGCGTTAAGCATACAGGAGGGCGACCACCAGAAGGCAGCTTTCAGTGCTGGGATGCAGAGGGACCTCAGCCTCTACCTCCCTGCCATGGAGAAGCAGCTGGCGATCCTGGACACTCTGTACGAGGTGCACGGACTGGAGAGTGACGAGGTGGTATGACGTCTGCAGGGCCACCCCGCCTGCCTTCAGGGAGCCGGTTCGCTGCTGTGTTCTGTTGCCCCACTTACTTCCCAGCCGCAGCTTCAACCCTCTCCACCCCTGGCTCTGGGCCTGGAGAGGAGCAGGCAAAGCCTAGTGCTTTTATCTGTCATTTTTTAAATGCATATATGTTTTGTGTGTTTCAAAATCAAGGTGCTATCTATTTCAGTTAAAGGGCCTCCTGGAAACCAAACCATAGCTGTTAAGTAGGCTTGAGCAGCGAGTCACAAGAGCAGATTTGACGGATGAATTTGTCGGTACTGTTTCGTTTTGTTTTTAGCTTTGAGTTTTAATGCGCCACCCCGCCCACGCTGTGAGGGAGCCAATTCTGTATCAAGGACTATACCTCCTAGCCAGTGTTTCCATCAACTCAGAATTAGACTAAACATTTGGAGGGGGCTAAGCCCCTCCGTGGAAGCTGTCGGTGGGCTTGCCGCCCGGGACGTTCTTCCGAGAATCTCCTCGTGGACCCACGGGCGTGGGAGCCTGTGGGGTCCAGGTGTGACCTACGCCCACTCGTTCCCATGCTGCCCGTGCATTGTCTTAAGAGGACATCACAGCGAAACTGTGGCATTCAGGGAACAGTACCCAGTTTCAACAGTGAAGGATTCATTTGTTCACCATGATGCAGCTTCTAAGTAGAGGAACTGGTGATTTTTAGGTGGGATCCAGACCCCCTCTGCATCAAAAGCATATGGAGTGCTTGTCCCAAAAGTGAGTTCCCAGGCCTTACCCTGACCTGAAGAACCTGATCACATGGGTGGGACTCAGGACTCTTCATTTGAATACGCTGAAAAAGTGATTCTTGTGCACACAGACTTGAAGAACCATGAGATTAAATTCTAGTTTACAGAGCATCCAGTCTTCTGCATGAACTAAATGATGTGTCCTGTTTTCAAAGAGGGAGAGGCTATTGTGGATAGAAAACAGTTAAAGGGAGAGCGGAAGGTGAACCTGGTTTGCTCAGCGGCCTTCTCCATTGAACCCGTGTGGCACCCAGCCAGGCTTTGCAGGCGGGGACGGGGTTCCCAGCGTGTTCTCTGATCAATCATGATTTAATCACCAATCATGCACAGCAAGCTCAATGCAACTGCTTATCCATCTCAAAAGCTGTGGGACTGGGGCGAGGTGTAATGGTGGGGAGTCAGCCTTTCACAACACAACCTTGTGGTAGGTGTCCCCTGCAAAGAGGGACTCTGGGACTGTGGCTCTGGTCTCAGGAGGCCACGTAGCCTAGAGGGTGTGGGGGAGGAGCCACTGGCCTTCCCTGGAGAGACGCTTCCTCTGCGTGGCTGGAAGGGTGTCTGCCGAGGGGTCCCCAGGGTAGAAGGTGGTTCCTTAGAGGCGTGCAGGAGGCGTGCACCCGAGCAGCCCCGGTGTTGCCCTTCGCTGGTGAAGGGAGCCCCTCCCGAGCCAGAGAGGTTAACGTAGGGAGGGGGCTGATTTTGTCTTCTGTCGGTCTTTACGCAAGTGGGCATTTACTTAGCTGAAAGGAATGAAGCAGGTCCTCTGCTCACAGAAGGCTAAATCTCAGAAAAGCAGTATCACATGTTTTAAGGCTGGGGAGAAAAACAATGCTGGCACACACTGATTCCTTAGTATTCTGACACTTCCTGCTGCCATCTGCCAAGGTGTGTGTGTGTGCCGGCTCCCCCACCCGCCCCTCCCCTCTCCGGCTGGTGTGAAAATAGGAGCAGCATCGGGGCTCCTGCTGTGACAAAGCTTCTAAAGGGAAGGGGAAAACAGCCCATCTCTGCCTGTATCTTGAACAAAGGCCCGTTAGACATCTGCCATTGGGAGGGGACGCTGCCAGGAGGTTGCAAGTGTTGTGAAGTTGACCCTGTAACCACCTGCCGGTGCCCCCTGTCACGTCAGCTGCACTTGTGTGGAGAGGGAGTGGCACCCGGAAAATCCCTCGGATGAGCGCGGAGCTGTGAATGCACGCGCAGAAAGCTGCTCAGCGTGGCCCTTTCACTTTTCTGTGGGTACTGCTGCGGAGCTGACTCAGTTTTCTGGGAAGAAAGGTTTGATGTTATCTGAGATCACCGGCAACCCAGATTAGGATAGTTTGAGTAAATTACACTTTCTACTCGTCCTTTTTCCATCACCAGAGAAAGCGGTAAAGTGTTTTGATAGGTATTTTCCTCCCTGGAGCATATTAAGTTTGCCTAAGATATGTAGAGCCCTGACAGCCCTTCAACAGAAATAACTAGAAATTAAACCTCGCACTAGACAGTAAAGTCAGCTTGACCTGCAGCTTGGCAGAGCTTCCTCCTGAATCCACAGTATTTGCTTCCCTGGTTTAGTCAAAGTGCTAATTTGTGCTAATTTGCAGTCACTGTCTCGGAAGGGGACGAAGAGAAGAGATAATTAAGGCTTTTCCATAATCCAAGATTTGCGGACACCTAGGATCTTTCTCACCCTGACAGCGAGAGGGAGAAGACAAGGCCGGAACGTTTGTGCACCCAGCAGGCAGGCTTCCTGCTGTCATTGCTCCGACATCTCAGGTCCCTCTTCAAGAGCAACGTGTGGAGAGACCCTGAGGGAAAGGGTAAATGTCTGCCCAGCCTCCGGAGAAACAGTGAGCAACATCGGGCCCTGCCAGGGGCGCATCCACGCACAGTTGCCTCGGTCCGCACCCCTCCCCCAGGTGGACGCCAGGCTTTGTGCTGGTGGGATTGTGGGGGGTGTCCTGTCCATGGTGGCAACTGGTTTGTCCTTTGCGAAAGTGTTTGCTTATAGCGAATCCTGCTGAAAAATGTTAAGTCGGAGGGATCCCCTTGAGGGGAGGGAGGTGGCACAAAACCAGCTTGTGACTGACTGTCAGGTGGAGATGACCTTCTCCTCAGCTCCACAGGGAGTGTAGAAGTGGGGTTCGGGGCGGGGAGCAGGTCTTGCCAGGGATTGACTTGGAAAGGCTGTGTCCGTGAGGTTGTGTGAAAGTGGGCGGATGGCTATACCCCAAAACTTAGTGCTCTCACCTTATTTTTTGGAAAAGTGTTTTTAATTTAAAAAATGTGATGGGGACCAATAAATAGAATACATTTTTCTTTATTCAATTTGAAGTAAGTAAAAGAGCTGAAGTAAGGGGTATCTTATTAAGGAAGCGTAACCTGGTGGTGGAAATCACATGCATTTCAGGCAGGTAAGAGCTCCTGAAGGTCATGAGCAGTGTAAGATGACGTGAGACACTTTGGAGACTTTCTGAAGGAAAACTGTGTTTTCGTTTTTTGGGTTTTTTTTCTATCAAGCTGTTGCATCATGTCCTACAAGAAGTCAGTTACACAACGGTGCATTTCAGAATCACTGATTAAAATCAATTGCTTCTGATTTTAGTCATAGGTTGTACAACCCTTCCACTTCTCCACCCTCATGTTTCGTTTTCTTTTAAGGTGAACGAACTATCCACCTTCTTTATACTTTTGGATTTAGAATTTATAAGTAAAGGATATTTTAAAGTCATTGTTCTGTCAGCCGAGCTGATGTGCCAGGCCTTGGAGGACCTGCCTTCGGCTGCTCTTTGGTCCACGGATGCCGGTGCGAGCGGCAACCCTGTGTCCCATGACGTGCGGGTAGAATACGTTGTTCAGAGCTGTGTCCTGCTTCTGGGGGTCGCTTTGTAACCTGCAGTTGCTCACTCAGGGGTTTCACAATAACGACCGAAAATGCTCAGTAGCTGGCTCATGGTACTTGAAGACTGCTTACCTGGTGCAGGCTGTTAGGGGTCCTTTCAACAGCTGCACGCACGTACTGTTCACCAGCCCGTCTCCGTGAGTGTTCCCGCCATCCTGGTGCGGTCCGCAGGCCCGTGCACGGAGGCCGGCTGCGTGCCTTCCCCTGGCACCCTGCCCGAGGGCACCCCGGGGCGTGACTGAGCGGGTGTGGATGGACCGTTGATGCATGCATTGGTCGTGTCCCGCACTGTCTTCTTGTAGCCTTTCATTAAGAGGAAAACACGTTACCACTACTCTGTAATGCGAATGTTCCCAAACGCTCTGGGTACCCCTCTTTGAATCATTTCTCTTTCCGAGTGAACAAATGTTTTCAGCTAAACTACGTGAGAACACAAGAAAGAAACCCTGCTCGTTTAAGACATCCTCTCTATGACATGTACTTTAGGGTGTGGTCAGTATTTTCTCCCCGTACTTGATAAGCAGGAACCACCTGGGGAGGAGTGGTCCCCTTGCAAAACTGATCTTATCTGCACAGACTCCGTACCTGCTGTTACCTCTCTGTAGGTACGTATGGCGTCAGGGATGACAAGAAGGGTGAGCTCGAAGTCATTTCTGTTGCTTCCCAGAAGGCTAATGAGCCAGTCCCATGGCTTGTCTGATATGTGAGTTCCCCGTGTCATGACAGCTTCACTAGAATGTCAGTAAACAGCCCAACTACCTCACGTGAAATTGGCTGTGGACAATCTGTGTCAGATGAGACATGTGTTAAGGTTGATTTGATCTGGTTAATGGATTGAACAAAATGATGTCTCTATAAAGAAGAAACACATTACACCAGATGCCAAAGGCTATAATGTACATAGATTTCCTTGGATTAATTTTTTAAAATCGATGTTTAATTCCATACCCCCAGTATTCTTATCCTGAATGTTTGTGGTCTCATAAATCCATGCACTTTGAATATCTGTCACAGGCAGTCTTTGTTATTTGTTCTTGTCCTTCAACATTTTGAGCATCATAATGACAGTAGAAAGCAAGTGTCAAGTGGTTTGTTGATTTCTTCATTCGAACGGACCTTTACTTGGAACATAATGTGTTGGAGCCTTTTAGGACCAATCAATGAACGAAGATTTTGTGTTCCGTGTTTCATGTAAAACTCTGTCCAAGTTCTTACTCTGTAACTTGTGGGGAGAGGGAACAAGGGAGGATTTTACGTTTTTTGCAAAAATGTTTGAAAACATCTGTCAGATTTTATATTCGTTAGTTATAATAAACTTATTTTTTAAGTATTTTATCAAGTGCTTCTCTTAGAGGTTTTCGTGTAGTTTCTTAAGATAAGTAAGGCCAGATTACACACCTTTTCTCCCCTAAAGACTAAAAAATGAGCTACCAAAATATATTCAAACGTAAAAAGTAAGCACCCCTAAATTCTCCAGCCATGAAGCAAGGGCAGGGGCCCTTGTCATTATACTTTGAAGTTCAAAAGATGATCACCTAAAAAGAAAAAACAAAACAGATTTTCCAGCAAGAATGGAAAGAGCTCCCAATCACATTGGGGGAATTTGCAAAATCCAGAGTTCTCATTAAAATCTCAGGTTTTGGAAAGAAGGCGATTGGAGAGTTGGGTAGGATGGGTCGCCTTACCTCTTCCTCTGAGTGGGGCTGGCACGTGTGTTCACGGATGTGTCAGAAGAGGGAGTGTCACTGGGGAAAGATGGGTAAAACATGGGACAAAAAACCCTGCTCATCCCTGAATTAAGAGAAACACCTAAATCCTGAGAATCTTCTCCCCCATGATATGGTAAATGTGTCTCTTCTCCATTTGGAATTCCCCCTGGTGCAGGACCTGATGTGAACATTAGAAAACAGAGCAGAGTCCAGTCCCTGAAACAAAACCTATATACATGGCTCCTCCTTCGCCATGCAGGGCTTGGGGTTGGCTGGTATGCACTGGTATGGCTGTGCTAGCTATTAAAATAAATGGCCTGAACTTGGCAAATGTCTTAAACATTAGCAAATTTGAATAAGATGACTTGGCAACTATGCAAGCATGCTACAGCCAGCAGAGGGAATGGAGTAAGGAAAAGATGAAACCAATTGAGAAGAAGAGCTAATCTAAGGAACAAAATTCCTAAGGTTGTATTGTGCTCCCAAAGAACTTTAAAAGAACATGAATTCAGCTCAGATATGAACTGATTAAACAATGGAATGAGATAGAAAGGGAGTTAATGGAGACAACTTGATCAAAATAACACTTATAGAACAAATAAATGAATTAGAAATAGCAAGAAATGTGGTCGAGCACCAAATTGATAACCAGAAAAGACTTGAGTGAGCTACAGTAGGTAAAGGATTTTTAAAAGATTAATTTTTGAGAGGATAATTGTAGGAAGACAAAGATATTCTAACATATGTGCAATTGGTGACAAAAAAGGAACTACAGTATCGAAAGATATAATACAGAAAAGTTCCCTGAGATTGGCCTTCAGATTGAAAAAGCACTGGACACCAAAGCATATCCTGGTAAAGTTAATGGGCTAAAAGAATGAAAAGAGAATTCTTCATTATTCTGGCAGGAAATGCAGGTCACCAAAGGGTCTGAAACTTCCACAAGATTTCATGACAATGGAGGGATGTCTCTCAAGTTCTGAATAGGAAAAAAAGTGACCTAAGTATATTATTGACAGCCAAGTTGTCAAATATAACATTGGGTACTCTTAAGCACCCATGTGACTTTCTTAAGGCAACTATCTGACAGGAGAAATGACCTAAATAACTTGATAATGGAGAAGCTTATAGTAAAATGATTGGTGGGAGCATTGAATTATACAAAGAACCAAGACCAAACTAGGAATTATAGTCATATTATGATTGTAATATGATGCATATTACAAATATTATAAACCTTAATAATATGACATAAATTGGAAGTGAGGAAGGAAGATCATAAGAGTGGCAATCTCACTTTTATAGCAGAGTTGATATCTAAAAGGAAAAGAAAATCATAATAGCTAACCTTAATTTTTTGGTAATAAAAAACTTGAATGGATTTTTAAACACCTGTTAGGATAAAGAAATATTTTATCCTAACATTTATTAACATGATAAATAAAAATAAGTATGTCTCTACATATTTATTTAAAATATCCTTTATCCTTTTATCAGTATCTGTGTGTTTTAAAAAATAGAAATGACATTCACCTAAAGTTAGTGATGATTATTTTAAATGAATATTGATTTTGTTTTACTCCTCTTTGTACTTTACTATATTGCTTGACTTTTGTTTCATAACCATGCTATCTTTTTATTATAAAAAAGTATTGGAAAAACAAACTTAAAAAGCACTCTAGCTCTGGCTTGTGGCACAGTGGATAAGGCGCCGCCCTGTGAACCCAAAGGTCTCTGGTTCGATTCCCAGCCAGGGCACGTAACCAAAGTTGCAGGCCAGGTCTCCATTCAGGTCCATGGCTGGAGGCACATGAAGGGCAACAACCATACACTGATGTCTCGCTCCCTCTCTGCCTCTCTCCCTTCCCCTCTCTAAAAATAATAAAATATATATTTTAAAAACACTGTGTATAGTGTTGGCGGATCATTGGTTTACGCTGCTACTTGTAATGACATTTGCTTTATAACGCCTACTGAGGCACCTGAATTAAATTATTAATCTCACCACACTTCCTTTTTTTCCCCCAGTGGTGACTTTTCACCTGTAAGCGTCTGTTCTTTTACTCACGCAAACATTTTTCTCACCCCATTTTACACACCCTGTAAGTTTTGCGTTCGATATGGCTAATGGGAAAAACAGAATGCCCGAATCGGACCTGGTGACTTGCCCAGCACGTCTGAAACCAATGGAAAGGTGGAAAAGAAGCTCTCTGGCCTGACTGACTGTCATCTTACCAAGGAAGCCAGAAAGCCTCAGCAACAGGGGAATTTTGCACATGAATTGGCTGCACTCCATCTGAGGAGCTGAAAGGATTCTTTCTCTGTGCTGTGAGTCTGGAAATGAGACGTCAGCCCCTTCCCTACCCAAGTGAAGTTGCTGGGCAATAGAGCTGTAGGACTGTGTAAGTGTCTGCGGATCAAACGCAGCTGCAGCCACCGCCGCTGAGGGAGGCAAAGCATTCAGTATGGGTTGGCTTTAAGGCCCGTTCAGGATGTCGGTAGAAATCCGTGGAAGCCCTACCTTGTACTGGGGCGTGTGTGGGAGCAACCCGAGACCCTTTCTCCCTCTCTGTCACACAGAGTTCTATAAAAGCCCAAATTCTTGACTTAGTATAAAAAGGATCACTGGATTAGAGAGCTGAAAGACTCCATCTGTCATGGGGGTCATAACAGCTGTGGCAATAATATCAGATCAGGAGTTGTGCCTAACCTGCATAGCACAGCGTTGCACACATGGTAGGAATTCCGAGTGGTGGCGGGCATGTTAATAGTTGTTACTGTTAGAACGGGAGGTATAGCTCCATCATGCCTGGACTTCTCCTGGCTGGGTCTGCATTTTCTTATTTGGACCCCTGACCCTGATCTCACGGAGGATGTGCTGCCGCCCCTAGGACAGGGTCCCCACTCTGCACAGAATGTCTTGCCGTCTCCAGGGAGAAGACCTTCACTGAATGATGTTTCCAGTAGGCCGAGACACTCTGTCTTGACCTGAGCCCTAGAGCCAGCGGTGATCTTCACAGCTGTTTGCCGGTTAGAGGATCCAGGAGAAGGCTAATGGGCAGTAGAGTGGACCTGACGCTATCCATAGGTGCCATCCCGCCCCACTTCAGAAGAATCTAATCTGCTTTTCTGCCCTGATCTGAAGCGCACGCATTTCTCTGAGTGGCTGCCCCTTTGCTACTCTGAGTTCTGGTTGGGCTGCCAACCATGGTGCTGAGCACTCCAACCAAGCAGTGTGGGCCTGTGCTCTAGCATAGGACCACCCTGGAACTTCCCTGGGACCGTGTATTTAGACCCTGGAAAAGAGTACCACTCTAATGAACTGTATGTTTGTGCACCAACCCCCCCCAAGTTCGGATGTTGAAACTCTAGGTATTGGTGGTGGTTCTACTACATTGTAAATGTATTCAATGCCGCTGAATTGTCTCATTAAAAATTATTAAAATGGCAAATTTTGTTCTATATTTTTACCACAATTTCTAAAAGTTAATAAGGTAATATACCAAAAATCACTGCACAAGTTGTACGTTTTGAATCGTATATTTAAATTTTATACTTGTATGCTTAATGGGTGAATTGTATGGTATGTGAATTATATCTCAATAAAACTTTTATTTCTGGTAAAATTTCTTGTAGAAACTGATAAGCGAACTCTAAAATTTATATAGAAATGTAAAGGACCTAAAACAACCAAAACAATATTGCAACTTAACCAAGTTGGAGGGCTTATCATTAGCTAATTATAAGGCTTCTTATAAAGCTGTAGTAACCAAAATGAGAAAGACCTACGAACAAGAGAGAGTTTAGAAGTAAACCCTCACTTACATAGACAATTAACTTTGGTCCAAGTCCCAAAGCAATTCAATGGTGAAAGGAAGTCAAAAGGTTCGGGAACTACTGCCTACCTATATGGGAAAAAGATGAACCTTCACCCATACCTCATACCACACACAAAATAATTTAAGGTAGATCCTATAACTGAATGTAAAAGTGAAAAGTCGAAAGGTTTACAAGGAAAGATAGAGCAGTATCTTTGTGAATTTGAGGTGGAGAGATTTCTTAAGACACCAAAAGCATTCATTACAAATGTACACAAATCATATTTAATTAAAAAAGGTAAGCAAGGCCCTGGCTAGTGTGGCTCAGTGGATTGGCACTAGCCTGTGAACCCAAAGGTCACTGGTTCGATTCCCAGTCAGGGCACATAACCAGGTTGCAAGCCAGGTCTCCAGCCTGGTCCCCAGCTGGAGGCAGGTGAAAGGCAACCATACATTGATGTTTCTCTCCCTTTCTTCCTCCCTTCCTGCCCTTCTCTCTGAAAAATAATGAATAAAATCTTTTTTTTAAAGTTAAAGAAAAAATTTTTTAAGTTAAGTAAAACACATGTTTTCAGAAACAACAAGGTAAAAACAGTAGGATCAACATAAGGTCAGAATAGCCAGGTCAAAAGAGCAAGTTCCGGAAATGAAGAATTCTCACAGATCAGTTAGAAAATACACAGAAAACAGAAAAAATTACAAAGGATAAGACTAGATGATTCTCAAAGGAGGAACTACAGATGGCTATAAAGGGGGTGAGTTGATGAGTGTAGTTTTCTTTGTTATTGGACATCCAGGGTTTTTGTCTGGGTATTACTTGTTCATTCTTTATATCATTTTACTCTTGGGTGTTTATATTTTTGAGTTATATTGGTTGTATGCATAGCAAATATCTTCTCATAAATGGTGGTCTGTCTTTTCACTTTGTATTTCACGTCTTTTGTTTTAAAACAAATTCTTAATTTTAATATAATGAAATGTCCATTTTTCTTTCATGATTAGAGTTCGTTGGGTTTGGTTTAGAAAATAATTACAAATATCGCTAAACCATCATGCGATATTTTCCCTATAATTTAATAGGAGTCTTGTTGTTGTTGTTGTTGTTGTTGTTTTAGGTCATTAAGCCATCTGGAAATTCTTTGTGCATGGACTGTGGTTTGGATTAACTTCATCTTTTCCTTAGGGCTAGTCACTTGTCGCCACTCCAGTGGGCCTCTCCTTTTCCTATCATTTACATGACATGACCATCAGATATAAATGAGATTAATGGTAGACTCTGTACTATTCCATTTCCCTAATTGTCGCTCTCTGGGCCAATACCACACTTTTTTTAAAGAAAGTGTTGATGTCTGTTGGAATCAGTACCCCCCTGTGCTTCCCTCTTTTAAAAAGAGTTGGCTATTCTTCATGCTTCAATCTTCTGTATGAATTTAAGGATGATCTTGTCAAGCTTTAAAAAATATCTTTTTGGAATTTTTACTATAATTATAGTAAATTGATTAAATGATTTTGGGGGAAACTCCTGTTGCATCTTTTGTTATATTTATTTCTGCATACCTTATACCTTATTGTTGCCATTGAAAAATATATTCTTTTAAAAAGTATGTTTTCTAATTTTTGTTCCTGGTGAATAGCAATGTTCCTGGTTTTACATGTGTATTGCATTCAACAACCTTGATAAACCCGTATCTCTTAGCAGTTTAGAGATTCTTTTGTATTTCTCTTTTCTTTTTCAATCCTTATAACTTTTATTTCTTTTTCTTGTCTTATTGCACTAGTGAAAAGCTTCAGTGCAATGTTGAATAGAAATGGTGATAGAATAAATCATTGTGTTCCTGCCCTGAAAGAGAATGCTTTGATCATTTTACAATTACATATAATTTTTGCTCTGTAATTTTGAAAACTACTATAATTTTCATAGCTGCCATTTACCAGGCTAAGGAACTCACTTTCTACTTCTAATTTGCTATTGGTGTTAATTATGAAAAATGCTAAGTATTATCCAAAGTTTTTCTCCTTTATTAATATGATCATAATGGTTTTCACCTTTTACCAGTTAATACGGTAAATGTCAATAGTTCACTTTCTAATTTTAACCATCTGTGCATCTTTGCATTCCTAGGATGAATCCAGCTGGGTAATGATGTACTTTTAATAGGCATTTCTGGATTCAGTTGATTAACATTTAATTGAGGATTTTTGCATCTATATTTAGAAGTGAGATTAGCCCTTAATTATTACTTTCTTGTTCTCTCGTTATTTGATTTTGCACCAGAATTATTTTACTTCATAGAATGAGGTGGGCAGTGTTCTTTCATTTTAGATTCACTGGAACACATTGTTTAAGGTAATGATTATCTGTTCTTTGAAGTTTGGGTCTGACTGGGAAAATCTTCCGGATTAAATGGGTTGTTTTATTTTATTCATTCCTTTTTTTTTTTTTTTAAATGGAGGAGGGTGGAATTTAAACCTTCTGATTTAAGTAATAGGTCTAACCAAAAATTATATTTCTTCTTGATTAGTTTCATGAAGTTACATTTTTCTCATAAATTGTGCGTTTGGTGTATTTTGCAATTTACTAGTTATGCACGTCAAGTAGAATCGTGTACATGTGGCCATTAAGAGCTTACCCTGGGAAGACCTAACAAGAAGCCAACTAGGTCTGACCCCACTTTCTCCTAGAGGCAGGGGCTCCCACTCAGACTTACCTTCCCACGGGACCAGTAGCTCCCCTCCTTTGTCTGGGGGGTCTTCAACTTCCCACAGCCTCCCTAGGTCTCCAGGGGCTGGGCAACGGGCTTTCTCAGCAGCCTCTATAACCACCAAGCCCTTGTATCCAGATTGGGTGACAAGCTCATCACCCAGGCCCTGACCTGACCCGCCGTGCAGCCATGGAGGACAGCGAACCACAGATTGGGTCGCCTCTTGCTGACCCTTGGGTGGTGGGTTTTCCCTCAAAACAACTTATTTCTTATCTTGGATTGTGTCATGTTGTGGAATTCACCCGAGCTCAGGGAGCTGCCAGGTGGTGACTGAAGGGAACTGCCTTGCACGGTACAGGTACACTGTTCTTAGTGTCGTAGTTACAGCTCCACTATTCTGTAGTTGAAATCTCCACGTGTCATTCCTAATTATTTGTGCCTTCTCTCTGTGCGTCTGATTCTCTGTCTCTGACCATCAAGCACACTAAAGGCTTATTGTGGTTGTTTTTTACTTTTACTCCGGAATAATGTCAGCTTTACAGAAAAGTTAAAGAAGGATAATACGGAGTTCCTGTATAACCTTTACCCACCTTTCCTAATGTTAACATCTCATGTAACCTTCCACATTGGTTTAAAAATTAACATTAGTAAAAATATCTTAGTACAACTGCTATGGCTCCACTACAGACATTATTCAGGTTTTACCAATCTTTTCACTAGTGCCTTTTTCTGTTCCAGATTCAATCCAGAATACAACCCCGCATTTAATGTCATCGTATTTAACTTTTAAAAACTCAACTCTGCCCTGGCTGATGTGGCTCAGTGGATTGGCACAGGCTTTCGAACCCGAAGGTTGCTGGCTCGATTCCCAGTCAGGGCATACAACCAGGTTGCAGGTCAGGTCTCCAGCCAGGTCCCCAGCTGGAGGCAGGTGAAAGGCAACCATACAGTGACATTTCTCTCCCTTTCTTCCTCCCTCCCTGCCCTTCTCTCTAAAAATAATGGATAAAAAAAAAATTTTAATAA
Organism: Noctilio leporinus; assembly: GCA_004026585.1. Taxonomy (NCBI): domain Eukaryota; kingdom Metazoa; phylum Chordata; class Mammalia; order Chiroptera; family Noctilionidae; genus Noctilio; species Noctilio leporinus. Next base: position 55,795 of record PVIW01003110.1, on the reverse strand, counting down.
GCATAAATTTTAAAATAAATACAAAAAATAAAAACTTGATTGTATTGAGTAAAATTTATGTATCATAAAAATTCACCCATTTAAAATGTATGATTCAATGGTTTTTATTGTATTTTCAAAGTTGGGCAGTCTTCCCCGTAATCTAATTTTAGAATATTTTTATCACCTACAACAGGAACTCCGTACCCATTAAAGAGGCACTTCTTATTCTCCCTCCTCCCTCAGCAACCACTGATCTGCTTTCTTTATGAACTTTTCTATTCTGGACCTCTCATTTAAGTGGAATCAGAGAATATGTGGTCTTCTACAATCTGCCAGCGATGTCTGAAGGTTCCAACTTTTTCACATCTTCTGTTTTTTAAAAAAATATTATAGCTATTTTAGGGGCTATGAAATGGTATCACATGGTTTTGATTTGCATTTCCCTAGTGACAAATGATGTTGAGTATCTTTTTATGGTATTATTGGTCATTCGTAGATCTTCACTAGAGAAATGTCTATTCAAATCCTTTGCTCAATTTTTAATTTAGTTATTTTCTCCTTATTGGGTCATAAAAGTTCTTTATATTCTAGATACAAGACTTATCAGGTGAATGATCTTCAAATAGTTTCTCTCAGTCTATGGGTTTTGTCTCTTCCTTTTTTTTTTTTTTTATGGTATAATTTGAAGCATAGAAGTCAATATTTTGATGACGTTCAGTTTATACTGCTTTTTTTTTTTTTTTTTTTTTTTTTTTTTTTTTTTTTTTTTTTTTTTTTTTTTTTTTTTTTTTTTTTTTTTTTTTTTTTTTTTTTTTTTTTTTTTTTTTTTTTTTTTTTTTTTTTTTTAATTTTGTTGTTTGTGTATTTGGTATTGAATTTAAGAAGTCATTGACTAACCCAAGATTGTGAAGGTATATGCCTGGGTTTTCTTCTAAGAGTTTCATAGTCTTAGATCTACAATTCATTTTGAGTTAATTGTTACATGATGTGAGGTAGGGGTCCAATTTCATTCTTTTGCATGAGAATAGCTAGTTCTCCCAGCAGCATTGATAAAAAGGACTGATCTTCCCCATTGAATTTTCTTGACACATTTGTCAAAAATCAGTTCTCTATTACTGTAACAGTTTATTAATGCCACCACATCTTTAGTTCCATATCTTTGTAGCAAGTTTCAAGTCCTCCAACTTTTTCTTTTTTTCAAGATTGTTCTGGCTATTCTGAGCCAGTGTATTTTACCTTATTTATTTATTTATTTAAGATTTTATTTATTATTTTTAGAGAGAGAAGTAGGGAGAGAGAGAGGGAGAGAAACATCAATGTGTGGTTGCCTTTCATCTGCCTCCAACTACGGACCCGGCTAGAGACCTGGCTTGCAACCTGGTTGTGTGCCCTGGCTGGGAATTGAACCAGCGACCTTTGGGTTCACATGTCGGCGCCTTATCCACTGTGCCACCAGCCAGGGCATATTTTACATTTTTGATTTTAACATTTTTTTGTTTTTTGATTTTTCTCTCTTTTTTCTTACTTTTCAAACTCATTCATTTCCTTTTTTATTATATCCCTGCTTCTGCTTTCCTGGACTTACCACAGCTATTTTATAACTGGAAAATGGACATTTCTCTTATTATTTTTCAGGGTATCTTTTTTCTAATGTATGTAATTATGGCTGAAAATGACTCAAGTTCTCCTTCAGCTGCATCCCAGGTTTTACATGTTGTTGTGACTGTCTTTTAGAGCTAAGTATGTACCCATTTCACTTGTTTCTTTTTTGACATATAAACTACTTAGAAGTGTGTTTTTATGTCTTTTGAGGGGTTTTCTTTTTGCTTACTAATTTCAAATGGTAGAACACTGTAGTCAGAAAACCTTGACTTTTTCAGTATATCCTAAATCAAAATAGATTGCATTGTTCCAGTCTTCCATAATCTGTTGACGTCTGCCACATTCTAAATGTGGGTTTGTCTATTTTCCATCTCATTCTTTCAATTACACTATTGGGCTTGGTGCATAGGACCTCAGAACTGTGGCATAATCCTAGTGAATTCATGTTTTCTTGTTGCAGAGGCCTTCTTTGTCCCTCCAAAGTTCAAATTTTTTAAGTCTATTTTGTTTGCTATCAACATAATTACACTATCTTCTGGCCTCTGGTGTGGCTACTGAGTAATGTGATGTCAATTTTATTTATTTATTTTTTATATTTTTTAAGATTTTATTTATTATTTTTCAGAGAGAGGGGAAGGGAAAGAAGCAGAGAGGGAGAGAAACATCAATGTGTGGTTGCCTTTCACCTGCCTCCAGCTACGGACCTGGCTAGAGACCTGGCTTGCAACCTGGTTATGTTGCCCTGGCTGGGAATCGAACCAGTGACCTTTGGGTTCACAGGCTGGTACCTTATCCACTGTGCCACCAGCCAGGGCCCTGTGATGTCAATTTTAAAAATGTGTATCTGTTTACTGGTATTTTGCCATTCCATTATTTGCAGTCTTTCTGAGTTTATATTTTAAGCCTATCTATTATGAACAGCATATGGGTGCATATTCGTGTCTATTTTTAAATTCATGAGTTGAGGGCCTATCATTTGACAGTAGTTTTCCAAGCACTTGACATACATTAATACATTTAATCCTCACAGACACACCATCAATGTTGGTACCATTAATATTCCCACTTTACAGAGGAGGAACCTGAGGCATAGGAATAGTGACATTGTGACGAGGCAGAATGAACATTAGAGAGGAAATAACACCAGGAATTGTAAGAGGCAGGCCCAGTTGAAGGATGGGAAGTGTTCTTGGGAGATCAGGGTTTCAGCACACAGTAACCAGGAAATCAAACTACCAGGTGTTCCATCCAGCTAATAGGTGATAGTGCTGGGATCGGACCTGGCAATCTAGCTCCAGATCCTGTGCTCACAACTGTCATCCAACAGTGCCTTTCCCGGGTGTTGCAGCCAAGTGAAGACCAGACAACACAGGCTATTACTAGTTATTCAGAATAGTCAATGGAAATCAGAGTCGTGGGCGAGATACAACATGGTCTTCCTTTAATTGTAAGGCATTTATCAGTGGCACAAGGTTAGGACTGTAGTGCTCTTGGAGTAGGTCATCGTCCCTTTTCTGTGTCCTGGCTGCAGCAGGGACAGGGCAATTACTCAGACTGAGAGAATGTCTGAAAGCTGCATCCCATTCACAGCCAGTAACACGGCCTGAAATCTGATAGTAAGAGTTTCCTGGCCACGAGAATGCCAATCTGTTAAAAGATCATTCTGGGATTCCTTATGAAAAGTTCTAGACAGAAATTCATTTTGTAATTGGTAAAATTACTATATGGACCCAGATATTGCAAATTAAACTGAAGGATAATCTTTCTTTGAGACTGTTATGATCACCAAAGGAGAGGACAGTGGGGAAAAATTGTGAGAGGCTTTGAAATAAACAAAGAGGTTACTTGGTGTCTTCAGTGGAGAACTGCATTGTCGGAGATCACTCCCTCCTGAGTTTTCTGTGCCTTTTATTTCCTTCGAGCTTCTTTATAAAAAACTGATGGTAATACAAATTATTCTCATACATAGAAATAAAAATTGTGTCCTAATATACCAAGAATATACTACCATTCCAGTGAAATGCAATTGATAATCACACCGTGGCTATTACCCAATTTTGCATCTATTTGTGCATTCATTTCCAATCAACTCTAAAAGTGTAGTACTTTGAATTCTGCTTTATAGCATCTTACCGATTCCCTCTTTAATGAAAGAGTTGAATAAAGTACTTAATAGTTCATTTCCTATTTGTATAAGCATTCGGATTTTACCTTTTTTAAAAAATTATTTTGCCTGTTATTATACTTACCTATTTTATATTTCCCCGCTCCTTTGCTTTCACACTTTCTCTGGTAAAATGCATGTCTTGTAACAGAGCCTGCTAGCCACCTCCATAGTAGCCATTCTCCTTTTCTCCCTTAGCAGTAAAACTCTGGGAAATGCATCCTCCTGAAAAGTGACATTTCTGAGTTTCCCTCACAGGAAGGAAACAATAATGAGAAGAAGATGTTGGTTGGGACTTCTGGGAAGGCTCATTAAAAGAGTACTAATGGCCCTGGCTGGAGGCACAGTGGATAAGGCAATGGCCTGCAAACCCAAAGGATGCTGGTTCAATTCCCAGCCAGGGCACATAACCAGGTTGCAAGCCAGGTCTCCAGCCAGGTCTCCAGCCAGATCCGTAGGTAGCTGGAAGCAGGTGAAAGGCAACCATACATTGATGTTTCTCTCCCTCTCTGCCTCTCTTCCTTCCTCTCTCTCTAAAAATAATAAAATCTAAAAAAAAAAAAAAAAAAAAAGAGTACTAATAATGACAGTAGTCCTGTGTTGTTCTTGCCTCCTTCCCTCCTTCATCCTGCTTGTGAGGTGGGCATGGGTCGCTGGACCACCAGAGACCATCTTGGACAGGGCAACTTGGAGGATGGAGGCCAAATCTGGCCTCCTCTCTCAGCCTCCAGATTTCACTGGCTTTAGGCAAGATTTTTTTATTAGTAGCTGGATGCAACATCTAACTGATACTCCTTAAATCTTTTAACATACAAACTTGATTAATAATAGCTAAAGTTAATATCGCTGTCCAGTTCTTGGCCAAGGACCACTATTATAAGAGCTTGGATATATACCCAAATTTCTCACATTTTAAAAAACTTCTTGTTGAATCTTTGTACCATCTCCCACTACACATTTATTTTTTCCTCAAAGTCTTAAAAGTTCACAATATCTCAATAGCTTCATCCGTTTTTACAGATGAGGAAAATAGGGTTCCTAGGGATTAGGCAACCTTCCCCAAGATCATGCAATTAGCAAGCAGCGAGGTCATGATTTTAAGGCTCCTAACTAATACCTACTCTTTTGTGTCACAAATCTTAGCTGCACTCTTCCGATGGGCTGCTTTCCGGGTGGATGGCCGAGGACACACACACTCCCAGGAGGGGCGATGCAGGAGGACAGCATGTGTTGTCACCCAGATCATCGTATCTCTTTAAACAAAGGTATCCTAAGTGATCAACCTGTTCGTATAACACTTGCAGCTTCTGGTTTAGCAAATCACCTGGTTACATGCCCGTTCCCAGAGGTAATCCCCATCCTCCGTGGAGCCCTGGACCAGCGCCCCTGGGACAGCTTTCCCAGGGATGAGCTAACATAACGGGGTCCTAACGAGTCTCAGCAGACAAAACAGAGGCAGAACTATAAACAGCCTCACAAAGGGGAAAGGGAAAAACATTCAAACAACTCTTTTGCCATCTTAAAGTCTGTGTGGGTCTCTCTCTGCACCAACGAGGCATTGCTGAAAAGGAAGTTGTGTGTGTTGTACTGAAGGGAGGCCAAGAACGTGTTAGAAATGGAACGTGTTCGGACTCTATCGTAGCAGAAAGTGAGGGCAAGAAGGGAAATGACTGAACAGCATAGAATATCAAAGTGTTTGCATGAATAAAATAAGAAATGAAACAAATCAAATTACTTTGTTTCTTGGGCATGTAGAAAAGGAAAATGTTTACCAGCCAAATGTTAAATGGACGTGATTTGATGGCAAATGTAGCCAAACTAAGCAACCCAGACCTTCCTCAAGTGCTAGATTCAAGCCTTTGAGAGGGATGAAGAAATGATTCTGAAAACCAAGGTTCAGAGATGCAGAAACAAAATTCCGCAGGAATCTTTCTGGCCAGAGGGCAGCGATGCTGAAGTAAATCCTCCTCCTGAACCTTATGGGACACTTGAGTCACAATGACTTACTTATGTAGATTTTTAATTTTTGCTGACCTTTCCATTTAATTTTTTCCCCAAACTCCAGTTCCAATGAAATAAACTTTGTCATAAGCTTCGCTCAGGCTCATACCTGCTACCTATCCCGCCCACCTCCAGGTATCACCTTTCTTGAGTGTGTATCGGAGGTGGGGGAATAGCATTCACCCCTCCTAAGTTGACCTCCTGGTGTTGCTTCTCCAGACCCTAGGGTTCTATCACCTCTCCCATCACCTCCTCGACAAATCACACCCTTTGCCCACCACCTCCTGGCACTTGGGGTCTGCAGCCCCCTTAATACAAGCAACTAACTTGGGCTTGAATAGTAAAAGTGGGCCAGCCACCCTCATTCGATTTCTGCCTAATTCCCCAAATCATAGACCCACAAGGCTGTGCAGGGGAAGCAGATTTACTGGAGGGCAGGGCTAATGAAAAGGACTCACAACATGGCAGCAAATAAAAGGTAAACTCATATGTTAAAGCCACAGTAGAATAAAAGCCACCGAGGACTTGGGAACAGGGTCAGTGGAAGAACCGACTTGAGCAAGAGAATCTAGGGTGGGCTCTGCAGTTCCACATTGGCATTGCAGCCTGCTTGGGGTGTCATTAGTCCTCTTCCTATCAACACACATCTCCCAACGACTAACAGTGGTTCGGAGAAAGCAAAGTCTAGATTTCGTATAAAGGAAGAGAAACATGTGTCTGAAGCCAGTGAAGACTACACAACTCTGTTCAGGAGTGAGGATGCAGTTTAATGTCTTTCTCCCAAACTACACCCAAAGGCAACATCCCACAAAGCGGGTTCAGGCAGCCCTGATGTTTCTTCCCCCTCCAGCTACACAAAAGACCTGACTGAAGTTCTGGAAGGAACTGTCCCTGGAGCCTGGCTACCACCCTCCAGGAGGTGCCTCACAGAGCCCTGCCTGAGTGGGAGGGAGGCAGGGTGACTGATGGTCTTCCTGTCTAAGCAAAGGACTTTTACGGACTTTTCCTGGGTTCCAGCCACTTCCACAGGTGCCCCTTCCAGGACTAATTTCCACTGCTTTCGTGGCACACCCTCTGCATTAGTTAGTAAGGTGACTGAAACAGACCTGGTGCATGACCTTCTCCTCTAAATCTGTGGTTCCCAAATGGGGGCAGGTTTGCCCTCCAGGGAACATTTATTTGGCAGTGTCTGCAGGTGCAGGTGTTAGGGTGTCACAGTGGTGGGGGGGGAGCGGAGGGAGATGCTATTGGCTAATGAATAGAGACCAAGGATGTCGCAAAACATCTGACAAGTCACAAGGCATTCCCCTGGGAAAGAATCATCCAGCTCCAAATGTCAACAGTGCTGCTGTTGAGAAACCCTCCTCTATATGCTTGGAAAAAGAGAGAGAGAGAGATGTCTCCTCATCTATGACCAGTCCTCACCCTGCTCGCATGCTCACATCACTCCTGAATTTTTTACTTTTAAAATTAGCTCTTCTTCCTACAAATCATTCCCAAGAGGCAGCTGAAGAATAATAATGGCAGTTTCTGGGTTCTTACCATGTGCAAGCTTCTGGGATAACGACTTTACATACTTTATCTCCCTTTACAGAAAAGAAAACTGAGGCTTGGGGCAATTAAGTTGCAGGGGTACATAAACCTTGTCATCACAGAGGCAGGAAGCAACCCTAAAATGTCTGCTCATTACTCAGTGCCTTTCAGAGAAAAAGCAGCAGTATTCATTCAATTCATTGAGCAATTGTATTATACACAGAATTCTATTTTTCCTCATGAGAATTTTTCATATTCTGACAAAAAGTATTTGTTGAGTAATTATAACTTTGCAATTATGGTCATCCATCACTTGCAGCAAATTTGTAGATGGACTTAAAAAGAGATGGATTTTTAAACTCCCACCTCTCCAAAAAGAAGAAAAGCTATGTACTTTCTGTAGTTTAATCTCATTTAAGGAATCAGTCTCTTCATTTTTGGAACTTCCAGACTAATGTACATGCTTTAAATGACAGAACCAGGTATAACCGCAAGAAGCTTGCTTTGTCTTGAGATCCCTATATTTAAAGAAAAGAAAAAAGAAAGAAGGAAGGGGAGGGGGGAGAAAGCAACGTTTTATAACATTTTCAATAGCATATTGAATTTTTTACATCTCCACCAGAGGACATGCTCACTGTGGGGAAGGGAGGGAGGTAAACATTGACCACGAGAGAGAAACAGTGACTGGTTGCCTCCTGTATGCGCCCTGAATGTGCCCCGACCAGGAATCAAGCCCACAACTTTTCAGTGTACCGGATGAGGCCCCAACCAGCTAAGCCACACCAGCCAGGGTGCATCCATGCCTCTGTCTCCTCCATTGTCCTGTGTATTAGTTTTCTACTCCTGCATGACAAATGAAACCAAACAGCAATTTAAGGCAACCCCCATCTATTAGCTCACTGTTCTATAAGTTAGAAATTCGGGCACAACCCCGACATAACTGGGTTTCCTGCTCAGGGTCTCCCAAGGCTGAAATCATGGTAGCAATTGGATGGATGTTGTCTGGAAGCTCCGTGGAAAGTCCACTTTCAAGTTCATTCAGGTCTTGGGCAGAATTCACTTCCTTGCAGTTGTAAGACTGAAGTCTCATTCTTTTGCTGGCTGTGGTGCTCAGCTCCTAGATACCGCTCTCTGGTCCTTGCCAGGTGTCCCCCTTCATCTCCAAAGTCATTAGGAGAGCATCTCCCTGATGATGAATTAACTCTGTGCTTTGAACCTCTCGCCAGGAAGAGCCCAGCGCCCAATGGTCTCACCTGATTAGGTCAGGCGCACAGAGGACAATCTCCCAGTCTTAAAGTTACTTGATATGAGATCTTAATTACATGGGCAAAACCCCTTAGAGCAGTATCTAGATTAGTGTTTGATCGAATAATTGGGAGGGTGTGGACATCAGGAGGGCAGGAACCTTGGGGGTCTTAGAATCCTGCCTAGTTTACAGTGTATAAATTCTTTGATGGCAGGAATAAAAGATAAAAGCAAAGCAGGCCTTGTGCATCTTTGTCTGGTATCAAATAGATGTTTCATAAATCTTCACTGAACTGAGTTGTTTTAAAGGAACTGGGAAATTATAAAGTCAGGAAGCTGTTACAGGGGAGCATTAACTTCCAGGGAAGGTTGGCTGCCTCAGAAAAAAAGATCAGATAAAATGCAATGCTCAGGATGTCTTTGGGCTGATCACCACCATCCTAACCTCTGGCTCGACCAAAAGATTAAGTCCTATTTCTACTTTTACTGTAGGAAGGCAGCTTTGATTTACTAAGGTAAGTCAAAGAGAACAGAATTCCTATTTCGGAAATAGGCAAGAGAAAACGTTCGGGATTCCCATCTATAGTATTGAGGAAAGGATGTGTTCGCAAGCACTCCCCTTGGCTAATCTAGCAGCTCTTTGAAGGTGGAACTATATTTGTATTACTAGGGCCAGCACAGTGCCTGGTTCCGAAGACGAACTTGAAAGCTAAAAGGTGATGGAATGTTTGTAGAATGAACGCCATTTTAACGTGTCCCCGCTGGTCGCTATTCAATTCCCGCCAGCCAGGGCCACGTGCGATGCATTTTCTGCAACCCCAGCAAACCTGCCCTGTCCGGCGGCCAGGGAGCTTTCGACAGGTGCAATGGGCGGGCCCTGTGCTCTTGTTTTAAAATTTACTCTCTCTTCTTCCAAACTAGCAGCGGATCATTTTAGGTTACTCAATATGAAGTGAAGCTAGATAATATTCAAGACAGTCGTATGAGACTTATTTCTAAGAAATCCTCAGCTTTACGTTAACAACAAAACACACTAGCGTTTCATCTTCCTTTCCAAATAGACGTGCACATCAGTGTCAAGAAAACGTATTTAGGAAACACATTTCTTTACTTCCATCGGAGGGCAGACCTTTCATCCTGAAAACGAAAAGCTCCGTTTCCCCTTCGATGTTCTCAGCCCTTCCGCTGCTAATCGGAGAGAAGGGACAAGTTATCTGCGACTCTGCGGGTGTCCCCTGCGTTGAAATCACGTTCGGAAAATACTTTCCTAGCCTTTTAACTCCAACTAAACGCTAACGGAGTACCAGCCCTCTCCGCTTCACCGCCCCCGGGAAAGCCGCGGATATGGGGCCCGCGCTGTGACGTCACCCGGATCAATCGCCTGGGCGCAGGTCTCAGTCTCCGCTGATAGGCTGGCGCCCAGGACGTCAGGGTCCGGGGTGGCCCCGGTCGCGCGAGGGCCCCAGGATGTTCCAAATTCCTTTATTTAAAAAAAAAAACTGGGGTGTGGGGTTGCGGTGGCCGCGGAGCGCCTGGCTCCTCCAGCCCCGCCCCGCCGCAGCCCGCGCCAGCTGCCCCCGCGGCCGAAAGGGGGCGGGCGGGGAGGCGGGCCGAGGAGGAGCCGGGTGCGGCGCCACTGGGTCCCTGGCCACCGCCCACCCCGGGACACACAGCTTGTAAACAGAGCCCGCCGGGAGGAGCCCCGGGACCGGTGGGATCCCGCGCTGCCCGGGCCGAGAGCCGGCGGAGCTGCGCGCTGCCTCCCGGAGGGCGCGGGAGGAGGGCGGGCGGCGGGCGGAGGGGGCGGCGGGCGGCGGCCCGAGGCGGAGCGGCGCGGCGCGGCGGCCAGGATGGATTTCCAGCAGCTAGCCGACGTTGCGGAGAAATGGTGCTCCAACACGCCCTTCGAGCTCATTGCCACGGAGGAGACCGAGCGCCGGATGGATTTCTACGCCGACCCCGGAGTCTCCTTCTACGTGCTTTGTCCGGACAACGGCTGCGGAGACAATTTTGTGAGTGCTTGTGGGAGGGACCTCGGTGGCGCCCGGGAGGGTGGCCGAGAAGCGGCCAGGCGCCCGAGCTCCCGCCCGCCCCGGAGGCGGTAGCCGCAAGGTGGAGGGGCGTAACCGCTCGCCGCCTTGCGCGGGGCGGTGGGACGCTCAGCCCGGGGAGCCCCGCTGGGCGCGGCGGTGTCAGCGCGCCGGGTGGGGCCGGTGGGCGGCGGGCAGGGGCGCCTTAGGCTCGGGGGAGCGGGGCTGGGGCGGGCTGTTAGGGGGACGCAACCCCGAGGCCCGTGCGCGGTGCTTGGCTCGGAGCATCTCCGGGGCGTCCCGCGTCGCACCAGCCGGGCTCAGGGCGCACGGACCCTCCGGCGGGATCCAGAGTCCGGAGCTTCCTACACACCCAGGCGTCCGGTCCGGCTGACTAATCCCGTTCCCTGCCATAGCGCAGACACAAGTCCTCCGGTTGTCTCCTTCTGGGGCACCCTCCCCCCACCCCAGGTTATTCCCTGCGCTGCGTGCTTGGACACAAAGCCTCTGTCCGTCCACACTAGCGATGCCCCATCTTCTGGACCTTCTTTGCGGAATTACACCCCGGATCTTAAAATCGCACTCGCGTGTGCGCATGCACACACACGCACGCGCGCGCGTACACACACACACACACACACACACTTGGGCACGCCTATCCCGGCGCTTGCATTGCTCCTCTGTGCGCTGCTGAGCGGGTTCTGTCCGACTGAGGCGCGGGCCGCGGTTCCCCAAGACCCTTTGGTTTGACCAGCTGAGAGCGAATTACCCATCCCTGCCCTTGCCCGGTACTCAGGGGGACCCACGCCTGGAACGGCTGCGTCCACATCTTTGACTTCGCCTCGTGCGCCCACTTGGGATCTTGGCGCTGGTCGTTTAGGAAGGGGCCGCGGAAGGCAGGGAGGTGGGAAGGCTGGGCCAGGGTGGCCCTCTATGAAGTGCTTGTAAGAACAGGGAGAAATAATGGTCCCCCAAATGTAAGATGGAGGCGGCTTTGGGCTCCGGTTACCGTGTGGTCATCGGCGTGAGCCTGGAGCCGCCCCTGCGGACGAGGTGGGGTGGCGCCGAGAGGCCGCCTGGCCCTGGCTCCTCAGGTGGGGTGAGGCGAAGCTGGGGCTGGGAAGTTCTCGAAGGAGTTCGAGAGACTGCTAGATCGCCCTGCTAGGTCCCAGAGAGGGGGCCCCGGTAATGGAGCACTCCCCTTCCACCCCCTCCACCCCCAACCGCAGAGGGGAAGAACCATCTCAAGGAGGGATGCCCTTGGGCGACAGCCAGGCTTGAGTTCTGGGCGTGTGACTCAGCTCAGTTGCGGTCACCCAGCTCACTTCACGCATCCGAAAACATGGGTGTAATACCCGCGCCCCAGCGATTATTGGGTAAAGCACTTAAGAGTCTCTATTTACAGCAGGGACCCCACAAATTTGAATCAGAGGGTGGATCTGGGGTTCCCTGAGTTTGGTGCTTGTCTCTTTTTAAAGAGCGTCAATGCTCTCACCTGGACAATGAGATAAATCACAACACCTCCATCACAGGTACTGGTGAAGAGCAGTTAAGCTTGAAATGTATGTAAGAACACTGTTAACTGCACTCAGAGTATGTTATGTGTTATTGGGAGGAGTGAAAGGTCATTAACTAGCGATTTTCTCCATTGCAAACATGTGAGAAAGCCCCCAGGAAAGAGTGGAATGGGTACCAGGAACCAGCTCGCCGCCATGGTAGGGTTTTGGTAGGAGCTCCTCCTGCCCAGCAGCCTGTCCTCATCCTGCGGCCAAGGCAAGGATCTCTGGAGGTTGTGGTTCTTCTGGAGAGAGTTCCACCAGCCTTCCTGCTGGAACTGAAGGACACACCAGGACTACTCCACTCCTAGGAGATTAAGTGGGTGGAGACAATGCTAAGTCATTCTCTTGCCTTGAGTCTGTACATATATGGAGCCATTCAGCATGTCTGCCAGGCCTTTTCAAGACCACCCACGTTTTCAGTGTTTTCCCACTGGTACAAGTAAGGTGCTCGAACGTATCCGGTTGCTGCCATTTAAATCAGATAGGGTAGGGAAGAAAGAAGATGGGAAAAGTAATTCCGTGGGTACACCTTCCCAGTTTCTAGAGATGGTAATGGACAAGATGCCAACTACGGGAGTTTTCTCAGCCTCGAAGTCTGCTCCCTCTGCCCCGGGCCAGGTTTGTCAAGCTGCTGTTTGCCTCCAGTTCAAGGAACTGAGGCCCAAAGTCAAGGTCCTAACTCTTGTTTTTCCTTTCCCAGGAAAATCTGTTAAGCATTGAAAGGAGTTTGAAATGATTGGAGTTACTATAAGCTGAAGGGTTTCTTGATAAGAATATTTACGTGACATTCCTCAAAATGTTTTCACATCATTCACTCCACAAGCATCTATGGAGGGCTGATTGTGCGTCAGGCCAGGGCTTACCTAACATACCAGCAGGGCCTCTGTCCTCATGCCTCGGGACTATTGTACCCATCTAAGACTGTGTGGCTTAGTGGTTTGGAGCAGGCAGGCTCTGGGGTCAGGCTACTTGGGGTTACACCCCAGCCCACCAGGTCTAATTGTATGTCTTGGTGGAAGTTATTTAACCTCTCTACTCATGATTTCCACATCTGTAAACAGGGATGATAATATTAGTACTTTGCTACCTGGCTTGTTTGGAACAGGGCATGATGATATTAGTGACTCTTTGGCAGGGACTCTGGATCTATTTCAAGTATAATCCATATCATGTCCCCACCTCTCCTCACCTCACCTAAACTGGCTTCCCACAACTTTTACCGTGAACCCTAAGCCCTCACCCTGACCCTCACCCACATGTGATCTGTCTCCTACCTCCCTTCTGACCTCATCTTGAACCATTCATCCACCTCTCTTGCTTGCCAGGTTCCTGCCACACTGGCCTTTCTGGTTTTCAGATGTGCCAAGCTCAGGCAGGGCCTTTGCACTTGCTGTTCCCTCTGCCTAGAACATTCTTTGCCCACATCTTTTGTGTGGGTAGCTCCTGCATGCCGTCCAGCCCTGGGAGAAGGCCTCTGACCATGTCCTCCTGCGCCTCACCCTCTTGTAGACTTACTGTAGCACTCATGAGTATTTAGTAGCCTTTTTTTCTGTACTAATAGCTTATTTTCCGCCTCCCCCACTAGACTGGGAAGCTTTGTGAGAGCCGTGACTTTGTCTAAGTCATCACTGTATCCCAACACTGGGAACAGCGTCAGACACTTGCCTGGTGTCCTGGGTGCTCAATCCGGAAGAATGAATGAATGAATGACAGTCTCCTGGAGAAGGCAGGTGTTAAACATCAAGGATGACAGCATCAAAGGACAATAATAACGATTACCACTTACTTGCCGTTTGCTGGGTATCAGGCGGTGCTCTAAGCACTTAGCATATGTGAACTTTCATCTTAATGGGCCAGCAAGGCACTCTATCACCTCTATTTTATGGATGAGGAAGCAGAAGCACAGTGAGGTTTACTAACTTCCCCACAGATTTTAAGAGGCAGAGCAGCTGGAACTGCAGCCCTGCCCTGCAAATAGCAGCACAGGAGTGACACCTGGGGACCCAATTCAGATGTGGGTTCGAGGGCAGCTTCTTCTTGAGCCTCACAAAATTCTCTGCGGGTGGTAGTCTTATCCCCACTTTATAGGAGAGGAAACTGAGGCTCAGTGGCTTTAAAGGGGTCTTCCTAGACTGTACCACTAGCAAGGGCCAGGGCCAGGACGTGAGCCCAAGCCCAGAGGCGTGTTCTTTCCATCATACACACTGTCTCCCAGGCAGGATCAGGCCAGCAGCTCCAGAGGCCTAGGAACAAGGATTCCTTTGGTTTTCCTTCCACCCTGGCAGCTCCTGATTCCCTTGTGCACTCTCCCCTCTTCTCGCCTCCTAGGCCATCCAGTCCATGCTATTGCTTTCCAAATGCTGCCCTGATTCGGGCCTCTCCCTGGAGCTGGCCCAGGAGGTCAGGTCCTGGGATAAAATGAAGCTTCCAGTGTCCTGCCTGCTGGGAGTTCAAGGACTTCCAGACAGGTGGTATGCTCCCCTGCCAACTTGGAATGTCCCAAGGGCTCTGCCAGGTATGAAGTGCAGGCTGTTGGCAGACAGTAATGGACCAGCTGGACAGAGGGGCACATGTGTACGTGTGCCGAGCTCCTGGGCATGCCACTGCTTTCTCCTGCCCTCAGCCTGGGAGAGAGGGGCTCTCTAAACTGAAAGCACTGCCCTGTCCCTCCCTGGGCCTGGGTGCTAATGACTGGACAAGGGGAAGGCTCCCCTGCTGCCCACCTTTTTCTGCCAACCCGTTAAAATGTGTTTGGATCTAAAATTTTGTGTAGTTTCATCATTCCTCCATACAAAAACAAAGATAGCAGTTGTCATAGTATTAAAGAAAAAGGCTTTATTTATAGAAAAACTCTGTGATTTAACTTTATATGTGTGCTTATGGCTATATCTATATTTTCCCCCCATTTTCATTCTAGGTATGTCTCTCTTATTAACTACGTGACCAAGTAACAACCTTTTAATTTTGGAGAAGAAAAGATAACTTGTTTAAATGAGATTGCATTGTGTGTTATGGTGGTATCATGGAGAAAATGCACTTTCTTATCTAATTTAAACTCTACTCTTAGTTTCCTCGTCTGTCAGAGAGGGGTCATCATACCTACATACTGTGAGGATTCAGTGGGGAATGGTGGTAGACTAGATGGCTTTCCACAAAGGATGCATTATTTATACAGGGAAACTATTTCAGGAAAAAAAGATACGTCCTTCATATATTCGTAGAATGGTTAATCCTGAGGAGGCTAAAGTTATGCTAATGTGAGTCCAAACAGATGGACTCCTGCTAATGAGAGTCAGTCTACAGGTATCTCCACTAGTCTTTATAACCACCCTGAGAGTGTTGTATTTTGTGTGTCTTAGAAATGAAGGAGCTATGGTTCGGTTCGGGTGGGCGGCAGGCACACCTGGTGATGCCCCGGCTCTGTCTCGTGCTCCATGCATGTGTGACCACCGACAAGTTGCCTAACCTCTCTGAGCCTCACTAATATCCTTGGTAAAACAGATCAACATAAGAATAGGTGATGGGTCCGGCCAGCCATGCTCCTCCTACCCTGTACAGAAATACGTTGGGTGGCCCGAGAGGGCTTGTGGCTTTCATATCATGCCATCTTTCCCATGGGCAAGCAGTCCATTTGGAATTAAGCTGCTGAAAATGGGTCCCCGGTACTGATGGTGGCAGAAAATTCTCAAGGCAGGACGGCCGTGAGCGAGGCCCATGCCAATGGCCCTGTGTGCTCAGAAGGCTGTCTGTGGGGTTGAATGACCTTGGTGATCTAATACCATTTTGAAATAAACTGGGCATTGCCATCTTCATCATAGGAAACAGGTGCTCATGTTCCTGTCGGTGGATGGCACGGTCTTAAGCTGGACCAGCTTTGACAATGAGCTCCGGCCCAACTGGGTAACAGAGAGAAGGGCCTAGGTGGCCTGTTTGTTCTAAATCCAAGTTCCCACCAGGGACTTTCAATTCCTGTCGAGGGAAATTGGCAGGAAAGGGTAGGCTGCTGGGGGGTAGGGGGGTTGGGTTGGGGAGGGTGGGGCACGTCTCTGCAACCATGCTGTCCTGAGATGTGGACTTGGTGTTTGTTAGTCAGTAATGACGTTTAGGTTTTCAATGTAATGCTCCTTCCTACCCCCATCTGCTCTGCTTCTGGTTCTCAAGGTGTGTGCAGCCCCAGAATCCATAGCGTGAGCATCACCTGGGAACCTGCTGGAAACACAAATCCACAGCCCTGCCCCCATCAGACGGTCCCAGGTGGGACCCAGCAATTGTGATGTCATAAACCTCCAGGTGACTGTTACAGACCAGAGCTGGAGATCAGTGCTTTCCTCTCCCTCACAGAGCCTTTGATTGGCATTTCTCCTGCTACAACTTGAGGTCTGTGATCTGCCCTGGTGGAAAGCAAAGCCATTCCATACCTATGTCTATATTTGTCCAGGAACTTCTGTACCGTTGTTCAAGGCCGCAAGTTCTCTGGCCCTTGTTATAGTTTTTGCACAGCCAACGTATGAGCTTAGTTGTACATGCTTGAAATCGTGGTGGCCAGGCCCTGTGGTCAGGAATCCAGGTCTTTGGTCGCCCATTTGTCTCTGTACAAGACTGGACCTGTCTTCCGGAGCATCCGCCCACCACCTGACACACTTCCTACCCTTCCCTGGTGTTGGAAAGGGTCCCTCCACTTTTCCAAAGAGGTAACCATCCAGCCCACAGCACCTCTTAGCTCTCTCAAGAGCTCTGTTTTGTCTGTGGGCGCTGTCTCCCAGCACAGATTGCCTTCTGCCTTTGCACGGATCTCTGGAGGCAAATCTGTATCCTATTGGAGCAAGAGGCCAGGCCTGTTTACAAGGGCAAGAATTTAGTCACAACTGTTTTTTAAACCCACAAAACCAACACAGCAGGAAATCCAGGGTGAGTTAGCCAAATGAGGCAAGTTTAAGCAGACTGGACAGAAAATCCTCTATGGGGTGTTAACATCTTCCTTCTCCAACCTACCTTCATAAATCAGCACCTGCAGAAGTGAAGTCATGTGACCTGTGGCAGGAACCAACTCTTTGTGAGGTTAGAGATGCCCTAACAAGACTTCACAAAGAACTGATTTCCAAGCAGAGGTGGAGGCTACACTGCCGTTCTGAGAGCGTTTGAGTGATACTCACTTTCCTTAGTTTACTTTGCGAAGTCCAAATGCACTTTAAAAATAAAAACAAGGTTTCCATGGACACACCTACTTCTGAATGAACTGTAACCCAAGTTGCCTTGGATAAGTGCTCTCCGCGATGCCACATGAAGTGTCTGCTTTGGTCAGCATGCCAGCGTAGTCATGGGGCAGGTGGAAAGGTCACCCCCAGCCACCCCCATTCTCCTGCAGACTCAAAGGGTTAAGAGAGGACTGGGTTTGCCAGGCATTGAGCAGCAGTGGCATGCCAGCTAGGCCTGGGCCGGGCACTTCTTAAACTTACTCCTTTTTCTCTCATCCCCAAGAGTAGGGGAGACAGGCGTAAAGGTTTCCCACTGTGTGGGGCTGGGTGATAATCTTGAACTTGGATAGGAATTTGAAATACGCTTTTTCATTTTTGAACACAAACACGGCTGTGGAGCAGACCTGTGGTTAAAGTGGGTTATTGTTCTGGCTGAATCCCTGTTGATTAAGAATCAAGTTCAGTAACGGGGACGAAAGTACCTGGTACGATTCTACGCTTGTACCGCGGAAGACCCTGGTGACATAAATGGCATTTCAGTGGCCTGGCAACGTTAGGGGTCTCCAGTTCATAGGAAACCGGGTTTGAGCTTTTCTGTAAAGGGCGTGAATCTAGAAGTTACGTTTATCAGCTGGAGGCAGGAACAGCTGTGGAGTCTGCCGGCGCAGGGCGGTTGTATGCGGAAATGGACCTTTGCATTACACAACAGAGATGGGCTGTAAGGGTGACACAGTGGCACCTCATTAGTCCCCCTTAGACCTGAGCAGCATTTTATGTCTATAGAGCTAGTTCTTGGAAATGCTGCCGTGAGGAGGAAGACAGTGAGTGACCTGTGTTTATTGAGTGATGGGATGAAACTTTCTGAGTGACACCCTAATCATTGGTATTAATGGGAGGGAGTAATGATGTGCCTGACACGAACCATTTCTCACACGAAGTGTCATCTCCTGCTGCCCAGGCCCTGCTTCTTTTTCCCCTCTGCTAGTGTCTTCCTCTCTCCCATAGCTCTACACTTGAAACACCCAAAAAACTAGTGTTGAGCTGTCATTAATCAGTCCCCTCTCATCAGTCAGTTTGGATACCTGATGGATACCCTGCTGTTACCCTGGGAGCCCAGTGCCTGTCCTTTCTGCATGTAGATCTCTCCAGCCTGTTTCTTGGGCTTCTTCCAAATCCTAGGACAATTATGGGAGAGACTTGTCTAGTCTCACAGATGTGCTAAAATGGACATCATCCCATGGGAAACAAAATAAAAAAAAAAAACTTGTCTAGCCTTAAGAAAACAAAAACCAACCAACCAAACAAAAAACCTAGAGCCAGTTTCCTCTTGGTACGTGTTAACATTGGGAAGTGATGCTTGGGTGTGATCCTTCTTTAAAGCATTTTAAGGGAAGGTGAAGTCTTTTTCCTCCAGGTGACGTTGATGACGTTTCTGCGTTCTCCTAAATTCACTTCATTCAGAAGTAAATGGACTGTTACCCCCACTCACAGGCTAACCTGGGTGAAAACGTCTTAGGCTAAGGCAGGCAATGGTTGCAAACTATACCAGAGGCAAAGCTAAGGATCCTGCAACCTCTCGGTTTCTCCTCACTCCTGTTTTAGCCTGCACCGGGAGGGGAGCAATGGACATCACAGGTGAGGGAGTATCGACCGCCTGCCCTTTTATACGTGTAAGCAGATGTGATGGCCAATTGAGCAGGGGAATGATGGAACAAAAAGCACAGGGTTTCTATAGTGTGTGCGTTTTCTGATCCCTTTCAGTGCAGACAAATCAAGAAGGAACATACGCTTCTGGAATGGAGGCCCCCTTCAGATGTACGTAATTAAACAAGAAAAAGTGTGGCGTTTCTGTCTTGCGCTGAGTGTCATGACCCTGTTTGTGTTTTCTCCTTTCCCGGCTGCCTGGGGGCGCCCAGCACGTGTGGAGCGAGAGCGAGGACTGCCTGCCTTTCCTGCAGCTAGCCCAGGACTACATCTCTTCCTGCGGCAAGAAGACGCTCCAGGAAGTCTTGGAAAAAGTCTTCAAGTCTTTCAGACCTGTAGGTGGCTGCTTGGCTGCAAGAGCCTTTTTGTTTTCTACTGCGGCTGTGCTTTGAATATTGTGGATTGTGGGGCAAATGGGGAAAACTCGGAATGACTAATTGTTTTTCTCTGTCTGCCTGGAGGCTTAAAGATAGCAGCTAGTGGAGGGTGGCTGAGGGCGGGAGGGAGCGGGCAACAGGATGTGACACAGCTGTTAAGTGAAGGGATGACAGTTATTTCTAGCATCACTTGAGTTAAGAGGCTCTGCTTGGGTGGGAAGCAAACAGAGCCTTCTTGAGGCAACTGAGTATTCTGTCCTTACCCAGTAGACTTCAAACCACACAGCTTGGAGGTGCTGTGCAGGCTGGATGCATGTCTGGGTAATGGGAAGGAGAGCATTGCATGCTGGGTCTCTTTCTCTCCTTCTTCATAAACTCATTCTCGAGACTTGCTCCCCCTGCCGCCCTTAGGATTTAGAAATCTACATGTTTGTGGCCAGCTGACCATTTGTCTTCATGCTTGCCGAAAAACATATAAACTGAATACTCCTATTTTGAAAGTTTCCTGTTTCCCTTTATCATTATTGGAAGGTAAATTCAGTGTCATGACACGTCCCCCAAGTTCAGCGCCATGCCCACTGTGCTTCACACATACAGTGACATTTGTTATAGGATTTCTATTCATTTCTCCTTCCAATCTGTTAAAACCGTATCTACTTCTCTGCGGACATGTTCAAGCCTGTCTTTTATTTCTCTGAGCCTCACAGGCGTGGTTGAGTAATAAACCGTGTCTGCTGTTGCGGTCTTTCCAGGTTTGGGAGTCAGTTTGTCACCAGTTGCTTCCGCCCCTTCTCACTCCTGCTGTGTGTGTCCCTGTGCAGGACTACCTCTGTGTGCTGGTGCCTGTATTTGTAAATTTATACATAGGAATAAATTGAGGCCTAAGAGGAGAGTACCTTCCTTCAGAGAGGATTTTTATTTCCTTCTGCTGGGGCTCAGGGGCACTACTGGTCTAGGGACATCCTCGGACAATTTAAAATGTGTCCATTTTGGAAGTCTGCAGGTCATGGGAAGCCAGACTGCAGTCTGCCTTCTTCTGGTGTGTCCTTGCCCTAAGAGCTGCCTTAGCCCCTCTCACCCACCCCCTCATTTCGGGCTGCTGAACAAAATAGCACAGACTGGGATGGCTTAGAAACAACAGAAATGTATTTCTCGCAGTCTGGAGGCTGGGAAGTCCAAGGCCAGGTTGCCAGTAGATTCGGTGTCTGGCGAGGGCCTGCTTCCTAGACAGGCGGCCATCTGCAGCCTCGCGCAGTGGGAGGAGGAAGGCATCTCTGTGGCCTGTTGTAAGGGTGCCAGTCGGTCCCGCTGATGAGGCAGCCTAATCTCCTCCCAAAGGCCCCACCTCCTAACACCATCAGCTCAAGGGTTAGAATTTCAACGTAGGAATCCTGGGGAGACCCAGACATTCAGATGGTAACAAAGGTCTCCTAGGCCTCCGAGGTCCCCACTTACATTGTGGGTGGTTTATCACCACTTGCCTCTTCAGAAGACCCTGGGTTTGACTTGGGTGCCCCCAGCTCTTAGAGGAGGCCAACAATGCAGTGAGGTTTTCAGCTCTTTCTTCTAGGGCAGCAAATACCCTCAGGACAAAAGCAGGTGTTTCTGTTAGGTTTACTTCTCTCGGTTCCAATTCTGCAATGTAGGGAAGAAGGCATTTTTTCATATTTCGTCTTTGGGGTTCTCTATGGAAGAGTTGGTCCCAATCATTTAATCCCCTATTACAAGACTTGGAACTTTGGTGTCTTGTCCCTCTGTCTGATTTACATCAGTTGTCCAACCAATTCATGTCTCTATTGGATATGTAATTAATTTATTGTTGCCCCATTTTTCCCGCATTGCTCTCCCCTGCCCCACCCCACCCCACCCCCTCTCCCACAGTCAGTCCCCACCTTGTTGTCCATGTCCGTGGGTCATTTATATTAATTCCTTGGCTAAACTCGATTCCTTTTAAATGTTTAAAAATTTCCTAAGTCAGTTTGGCTCATTCAAAATAGATGGTTTTGACTTTAAAATACTGCTCTATTTCACTTTCATGTTCAATATGTATTTACTGAGCACGTGCTAGGCACTTGGACCACTTGCTGTGCCGTTGCTGGCACATGGATCAAACATGAAAATCTTAGCCTTCGTGGGGCTTACATCCTAGTGGCAGGGAAGACGAGGGAGCTAAGGACAACGTAGAACGTGTTAGCAATCAGTGCCAGGGAGAAAAAGAAGTAAGTCGGGGAACAAGGGTAGGAAGTGTTGGAGATACTTAAATTCCGATCAGGGGAGCAGGAAGGCTTCACTCAGAAGGTAACATTTGAGTTAAACTTGAAGTAAGATGTGAGCCATGAGGAGACCTAGGGGAAGAGCTTTCCAGGCCAATAGGACAGCAGGTAGAGGCCAAGGCCGCAGGGGAGAGACACCCATGCCCAGGGAACAAGGAGGAGCTGGTGTGGCCAAGTGGAGGCAACTGGGGTCAGGGGCAGCTCAGGGACTTGTAGTCACAGGGCTTGGGCTTTTACTCCAGTGTGATGGGAGCCATTGGAGGAGTTTAGCACAAGAGGCATCGACTTTCATTGTGAGAGGCTCCCTCTGGTTGCTCTTCACCAAGTCTGCAGCTGTATTTTGGCAACCAGGCAGCCACATGCAAACGGAGAAAGAAAAAAGGCAGTCCCCCGGAATTCAGATGCCTACCTGAAAACAATTCGATTGGCTGAATAGTTTCTTTCGTTCCCAGCTGCTTCCTGTCCTGGGGACACAGATTTGATTCATGTGAGGCTTCCCGGGTTCCTTTCCAAAGCAGGGCCTCAGGTCATGGGCAGGGATGATGCCCCCAGGGAAGGAGGCCTTGACCTGGCACAGCGCCCCGCCTTTGTGGGGAAGCTTTTGCATGTTGGGTGCCCTCTGGCTTGGCCGGTTTACCTTCTCAGGGTTAGTGACCATGAAGTGCAGATGGGGACTCGGGTTTCTGCAGGCCAGGGTGTGCCCTGGGTAGGATGGGAGGGAGTGTCACAGACCAGGTGAAGGACTGCTGGAGACAAGTGGAAGACTTTCAGTCACCCTCTCCATGTATGCTTTATACAAGGGAACAGTTGTGTCCAGAAATAAGGCACAGGGAGGGGTCTTGTGTTGTAGCGAAAGTATTTGCTGAAGTAACACATACCGCAGTGCTACAAGGTGATCAAGCGGGTAAGCTTCTGCTCACCATTTCCCTGGGAATTCCTGGTAACCTTTCCTTTCCTGCAGCTGCTTTTTGTTTACAGTCGGGAGCAATGTCTTGGCCCTCATCTTAGAATAGCCTCAGTCATGGCTTTGAATCTTTCTCATCTCAGCCATCCCCTGCCCTGTGCAGTCTCTCTGGGAAGATAAGGACCCCATCTGTTGACAGCCTGCTGCTGCCTTTCGAAGCATCAAACAGAGTCAATTAAGTTTGCTGACACCTCTGTGCGCCTGCATGCCTGGGGACCCGCACTGTGGAGCCTCCACCATGCCTGGCCTCCTGCAGGCCCGGGGACCCGCACTGTGGAGCCTCCACCATGCCTGGCCTCCTGCATGCCCGGGGACCCGCACTGTGGAGCCTCCACCATGTCTGGCCTCCTGCAGGCCCGAGGACCCGCACTGTGGAGCCTCCACCATGTCTGGCCTCCTGCATGCCCGGGGACCCCACATTGTGGAGCCTCCACAATGCCTGGCCTCCTGCAGGCCCGGGGACCCCGCAACGTGGAGCCTCCACAGTGCCTGGCCTCCTGCAGGCCCGGGGACCCCACAACATGGAGCCTCCACAGTGCCTGGCCTCCTGCATGCCCGGGGACCCGCACTGTGGAGCCTCCACCATGTCTGGCCTCCTGCATGCCCGGGGACCCCACACTGTGGAGCCTCCACAGTGCCTGGCCTCCTGCAGGCCCGGGGACCCCGCACCGTGGAGCCTCCACAGTGCCTGGCCTCCTGCAGTGCCGAGCAGACCACTTCAGCACTCTGTAGACTGCGCTTTCTCCCCTTTTTCCTGTGTGCCTTCCTGGCACGGAAAGACTCCCTATCATCTGGATTTGAAAGGGAAGAACAATGTTATTTTTTGCCATCCTACTCTTTTTCCCTCTACTTTTTCATCCCATTCTCAACCCAGCGTACCTGGGTTGGCCACAGCGTTGCTTTGGCGCTTGAAGGGCAGGGCACAGTGGCCTGCTCTTGCCCTCCGGAGCTGCCTCTGCGGTGGGAGAGACAGCCACAGGCACGTGCAGAGAGACTCCGTTGCAGGACCTAGTGTTTAGTTTGGTCCAGACGCGCTGCCAGCTCCCCGCTGTGCAGAACACGCCGAGAGTTTTATTCCCTGCTCCGTGTGCGCCCCTCTGCTGGTGTGAACTTCAGGGTGCTGTTTGCGGTCTCTTTCCCCAGGTACGTGGGATCAGGACAACTCGTTGATTAGAAACCCAAGGTCTGGGACAGTGATTTAAATCCCAGCTGTGCCACGTGATGGCCGTGTCCCCATCTTTAAAATGGGTGCCAGACCAGTTTGTCTTGTGGATTCTTAGGGAGCTTCAAAGTCAGACTAAGAACGTAATGGCCCACGGTGGATGAGCCACCCTGCGTGGCTGTGGTTGCCATTCCTGGATCATCACTGCTGTCAGGAAAAGCTTGTTAGGTGGATCTGTGAGTCCGGGTGGCCGCATTTGCTGCACTGCAGGCGCTCCTGCTCGTACCTGGTATCGTTCCCTTTCTACTGGAACTTCATACCCTAATGGTACATGCATGCAGGTGACAGTGCCAAGCGGGCGGTCGCCGCCATCCGTGAGCAGGCAGATTTATCCGTGTTGCGAGACCAGTAACAAGTGGCTTCAGAGATGCCCATCAGTAGCCTCGATAAATGTGAATTGGACAGTCTCTGGAGTCCTGTATTTTTCTTGTTTGCATGGCCCTCCGTTGGCAGTTGCTGGTCATCGCATGGTCGAATTAGATCCTAAAATAGTGGTTATGGTTCTAAATAATGGTGATTATGCCACTCATTTTTCTCCTCCGTGCTTTTGTATTTTTTATTTAGCAATGCCTGACCGACTTCCCCCTGGTCAAAACCAGTTCATGACAGAAGACAGAGTGTTTCATTTCCATGAGCTGCAAAAGCAAACCTTGTCTTTGCCCTCCCGCCTTCTCTCAAAGTTTGGTTCTGTTTTCCTGGAGTAGGAGAGTGTTTTTTCTTCCTCTGCTTACTAGCAGCGTGGACATACGGGTCACAAGGGCCCTGTTGCTGTGACGGGTTGTGTGCTGTTCTGGTCGCCGTTACTTTGCTGGCGCTATGTGGAGTCAGAGCCCTGGTTCCCCCGTGTTTTGCTGTCACTGACCCTGGTCCCTGGAGATGCTGTGTGACTCCATGTGTTTTCCTCGCAAGGCAGTGACCCGTCCGCCAGGAAAATCCCCTGAAGTCTGGCATGCTGGCGAGAACAGGATGTTTTCAGTTTGCCACTGTCGGCTGGAGAGCCAGGACCAAAGCCCACGGGGGGCCCTTTGTGACCTAGGAAAAGCCCAGCTCTTGCGTCCTCTCTCATCTGATCGAGAGCTTAGAAGAGGAAGAATTCATGGGACGCTGCTCATCGATCAGAAAGTCTGATAAGAAAAGACGATGCACACGTAGGGTTTTAGTAAAAGACATTGAGTTGACAATTTAAGTTCGATTCAGGCTTTGGTTCTTTGCTCACGTTAAAAACGTTCCAGCTCTTGTCCTTTTTAGAAAGGACAGTGGCCCCTAAAAGTTAGAGAGTACCTACCCCTCTTACTCATCTGTCATCTTGCCACCTGCCTCTTGTTTTCCTGGAATCAAGAAGACAGGCTGACCAGGAGCCTGTCATGGGTCTCTTGCAACCGCCAGCATCGTGGATCATTAAGATAATTATTAATGCTTTAGCATCTCTGTACTCAGCCTGTGGTTACAGAACCAGCAGTGACCCCATCCCCTGGGGTTTGTTTGAAATGCAGAAGCTCCGGTCCCACCGGAGACCCCCCCGAATCAGAAGGTACATGCTCCGTAGCTCCCTGGGCGAAGCAGCCACAGTGAAGCAGGATTGCTGCTTCAAGGAACCCTCTGGAAGTTCACAGGGGCCTCTGAAACCGCTGGGCACTAACGGCGCCAGAGCCCTCAGCCCCCACTGGTTGACGGTGCTCTCAGGCATGCAGCCCCTTCCCTTTATAGAGCCACTGTAGCCCACTATGTCGAGTGACTGTCCCCTTTGGAGTCAGCAGATGCTACATGCCAGCTGTACACGGCTTCAGCTAGCTAACACCACTTTCCAAAAGACCCTGAGTTAGTCCTACAAGTTGTTTGATACACTCTGGGGTCTAGAGAACTTTCATTCTCAAGGGTTGGCATCTCGCTTTCCAGTACAATCGGATTTGGACAGAGGGGCCCCACAGTTCTTGTGTGGCTGTAGGTTGTTCGAAGGAACCTCGGTGGACCACAAGACCTGGACATGCCAATACTTGTCCACAGTGAGCAAAAACATCTTATCTTAGTCAATTGAAAAAAAAAATTCCTGAAATACGAATTAATAATTATAACCATCAGCAGTTTAAATGTACCAGACAAGATTTCTTGGCCTATCTCCTTTTCCGTATAAGAACGTGTGGGCTGGGTAAAAGCAAGGACTCCAGAATTCCCACCCGTCTGTTTGCACTCCTGTCCCTGATGTTTCTTGACTGTTTAGAATTTGGGTCTGGGAGTTAAATTTAGACTTACCCACCATAGACGGAAATGGAGTTGGGCAGGGAATGCTAGGCGATTACATGTCTGTGTGATGTCATGTGGAATCCCAGGCAGATTCTAGTGCCGGTGCTTTTTCTATTCTCTATAAAGCTTCTAAACCTTGTAGACTCGTAGGTGTAGATGTTAACATTGCGCATGGGATTTTTAGAAAGGTGTTACCCAGTGGAGACCTTGGGTGCCTCCAGCTGTAGGAGCAGCAATGACAGCTGGAGGGGAGTATCCTGCGTAGCCTGGTGGTTAGGTGTGTGAAGTCAGCAGCTCAGGGACCTGGGTTTGAATCCTGGCTCTGACACTTACCTCGATAACTCTGGGCAGGTGACACTCAACCTCTCTAGATCTCAGGCATAAAAAGCGGGATAATAATAGCACCTACTCCGTAGGGTTATTATGAGAACAAAAGGAATTAATATATGTAAAGCTGCTTAAGACAGTGCCTAAGAGATAATAAGTTAACCACTTATTATTAAATCTGAAAAATGACAGAACTGATGAGTTCAGCGGAATGCTGGATGTAAGCCTGACAATCAAACGAGGAGGCTAATCAACTGCGTTTCTTACGCAGCATCTCACCTCCCGCAGCACTAATGAACAGGCAGGCGGTGTACCCTGGCAGCCATGGTGCCCCCTGAGCGACCCAACTGGGAAGCAAGGTCATATGACATAACTAGGTAACCCACAGCACGGAAGGGAGCCAGTGGTAGGAGGAAGGAGTGGTTCCCTTCTCCCAAGCACATGTGAGATTGTTACAAACTATTCGGACGCAGAAGCTGTGCTCCTGCCATGGCTCCAGGTCTCTTTGAACCAGCTGCGGTCCTCAGAGCTCTGAGGAGAAAGCACGTGTCCGAAGTCGACTGTACCTGCCCTGGCAGGCCACATGCATAATATGACCAGCATCACCTGGCAGATGATTTTCGCCCTGAGCATGTTCATAGAGCCCCGTGAGACCTGCAAAAAGTTTGAGCATTTCAGAGTCAAGGATTATTTGGATCAGGACTCTGCTTATCCTTTTCTCATTTAAACAGTTGGGAAGCCTCGGGAAGAAGGAGGTGCAGGAGCCAGGGTACTGGGGAGGCCACGCACTGTAAACAGAGTGGCTGGCCTTCTGTTAGAATCTTAATGCAGTTCGAGTTTAAATCATATGGCCTTTGGATGAAGCCGCCTCAAAGTGATCAATGAAATAAGGGGTCACCTTGGCCGCATGCACACTGTTGATCCCATTGAGGAGCCAGGGGTTAGGTACCCACAATCCCAGACAAGGTGCAAGAGTGCCCAAGGTCATAGCTTCTGCCAACACCAGAGCTTTTTGTTCATGTTGATCTGGCCCGGCAAACAGCACTCAGTTTCTAACCAAAGACTAGCCAGCGCTTTAAGAGTGTGTTTACTGTGTATTATTGTGAATTTCCCTGGTGATAATTTGTGTTTGGAAAACACAAAAAAGATTGAAAAGGAAAAATGTTATCTATAATCACACTGTCTATAAAAATATGCTCTTAAAAATGTAGATGTATTTCGTTGAAGTCTTTTTTCCAATGTATTTGTGTATAAATTTACTTATTTACAAATTTTATTATTTTTAGAGAGAGGGGAAGGGAGGAAAGCAGAGAGGGAGAGAAACATCAATGTATGGTTGCCTTTCACCTGCCTCTAGCTACAGACCTAGCTGGAGACCTGGCTTGCAACCTGGTTATGTGCCCTAGCTGAGAATCGAACCAGTGACCTTTTGCAGGCTGATGCCTTATCCACTGGACCACCAGCCAGGGCCTTTGTGTATAAATTTAAAGAAACATATATCATAATGAAAACAATGTTATCATGTATTTTTTAGACTTATGAGCATATTTTATATCATTCAGTTATTTAAAATACTATTTTAAGTGACTATGTAAGATCCTATCTTCTAGGCCCACCATAATTTGTTTAACCGCTTTGTTGAACATTTTAGTTTCCACATTTCTGTTTGTGTGTTAAAAATAATAGGAGCATGCTTTTAGAGGAGAATTAAGGGGAATAGATTTTTGACATCTTGATGAGAAAGCACTGTTCATTGCACTACTGCTATCATCCCAGATATACATGCATGTGCATAGATATTATATCTTTGTGCATAGGTGGTAGGTGGTATGTTTTGATGCTTAAAAGTAGAGAACCTCTAGGCTCCCCAATAATATGGAGCCCTTTGGGTACCAATCCACTGAAGGATTGAGATTTCCATCTAATCAGTCTATCCACATAATTGTAGGGTAGTTGGCTCCTATGTTAAAACCGTAGCTGCTGTGCTAAGTCCTGTTAAGTGCTGTCGAATGTGGAGTCTGTGTCTTTGGTGATCTGCCTGCTGGGGCCCTTTGATGTTCACAGCTGCTTCTCTTCTCTCCCCTGCAGTTACTGGGGCTTCCGGATGCAGATGACGATGCATTTGAAGAGTACAGTGCCGATGTGGAGGAGGAGGAACCAGAGGCAGACCACCCCCAAATGGGGGTCAGTCAGCAGTAAACTTGCCAGGGCTCCCATCTGACTAGGAGTGAGCCCCCGGTGGTACCCAAAGTGGGGTCATGGGCTCCTGGGTTAGCTCTTCGAAACAGGACATCTGACTCCCAGCTTCCAAAATAACATGAGACACCTTTATGACAACCACAAACTATCCGGGATGAGCTGTGCTCAGCAGTGACCTGCATTTTACTCCCGTTTCAGAGGGTTTCGATGGCGCTGTCTCCGTAGCCTTGGCCATTTTGAATTTAGAGTCCATTTTGTGACTGACCGTTCTCTCCTGAGTTTCTGTTGGAGCACTGACACGCGCTGACTCGAGTGTAGAGAGTCTGAATGTATGAAGGATGTGTTTTGAGTCCTCACAGGCGACTTGGCCGAGGGGAAGCACGGCAGAGAAGAAACGCGGTCTGCACTTTTTACGTACCTTGTAAGTGTTGTAAGTGAGGGGTTTTGCTTATGAAGCATGAGTTATCATACCTAGTCATTACACTGCACAAGGGCAAGTCCAAGGGCAGAAGAGGGTCACCACTTAGTTTTGCGGGTAGAGAGTCAGGGAGGCAGAGAGCCCTGGAGTGTGCTGCCATCATCCAGTTACCTGGATATGCCCCGTCTGGTTCATGGTTGTAGAATCATACCTGCATTGTCAGTTATTTTAAAACATGCTGATTCCAAAGCCACTTTTAAAGTGTTCACAGTGGAAACTATAAATGGGGTGACATCAGTTCCTGATTTCTTTAAAATGTTTATAAGCCGTCCCACACATGAACTGAAATGAAACATTTACCTTCTCTCTGTAATGAGATGGCAACTTGTTAAACCATAAACCCATCCAGAATCCAAGGGCCACTTCCACTTTGAAGCCATAAATTGAATGGGAAAATAAACCAGGAGAACATTTTTTAAAAAACAGGATGGAATCCTTTTTTATTAACCTTTTATTCCTTTTTTTTTTAAAAAAAATAAAAGTCAAGTAAAGGATTCCACTGTATAATTTATTTAAAAATTGTAATCACGTGCTTCAAGGAACCTAATGGCAATGACTTTAAAGTGATACGAAGGTGGGAACCTTCTCCTCATCACAGGTTAGTGCGGCTCAGAGAGGAACGTTTTAATGATCAAAATACTCAGACAACTCACAGAAACAAAGGTCACCCTTCAGCCAGCCTCATGGGGGCATCCTTTGTCACGCTCACATGGACTTATTTAAAATATTCATTTTCTTGGACCCTTCTGCATCTCTGGTTCTAACAATATGGGATAACAAATACTGCTTTTACCACATTTCACTGAAGGTAGCATCGGGGGTGAAGATGTTTTTTAACAGGGCTACCTGTTGGGTTGTCAAAGTTCTCATTAGAAAAAGAAAAAGGGAACAAAGGTGGCGGCCACAGAGCTTCTGGGAGTTTGTCAATCTTTCAGGCCAGTCGGTGGAAACCCTGTCGCAGTGTTTTTTGCCTGATTGGTGCTGTGAAGAGTGTGATCAAATTGCGTACTGCGGTTTTCAGTCATTGGGTCAACTAACAGTGGTTCCCATTCGCACGTC
The DNA here is from genome assembly GCA_004026585.1 of Noctilio leporinus. NCBI lineage: Eukaryota > Metazoa > Chordata > Mammalia > Chiroptera > Noctilionidae > Noctilio > Noctilio leporinus. Next base: position 25,640 of record PVIW01003110.1, on the reverse strand, counting down.
ATCAGCCACGTTCTTTCTTGTCTTGGGAAAACGTCATCAAGGTTAATTTCAAGTAAAATGAGTGTCCTTCCAGGGAGCCTATTAACCAAACAAACTGTGATGTTTCACCCGGCGGAATGAGGATGCCCTGGGCCTTGCTCCCTCGCCTGGGTTCTGAGCTGCCCCAGACCCATGCGCAGGTGTTTGGGAAGCTGCACCTGCTGCACAGGTGTGGTCACCTTTGAAAACAAGGGCCCCTGCAGAGGACATGAACATGCTTGACTAGCCTGCTCCATTCAGAGGTGAACGGAAATTGTGTACGTGGCCAAGGCCTAACATTTAAATAGGCACATGTTTGAACATGGAATGGACATTGACATAAAATGTATTTCATCAAAAAACTTTAGGTTTTGACCACCTGCATTTTTGGTGTTCTTATGTGGCTATTCTACCATTCGTTTGGGTTGGGGAGAAGTCTGGTCTTTACTTTGCCCAGGGGTTGGGGGTAACATCGCTGCAGGTTGTTTGCTTTTCTGGCAGAACCCCAAAAGGCATTAGCCAGTCAGATTGTTTCCTCAAGAGCTTCCTTGTCCCTCCACATCCCCGCCGGTGCTCGTTGACACACGTTCGGGTCGCATGTGGTCATTGTTTGCTCTGTGCAGCATTGCCCTGGTCGGTCGGCAGGTCAGGCAGCCTGCGGCTTCCGTGAGGGAAATGGTTCCATGGCTGGACAAGTTTGGACTGTCACAGACATGTAACCGCACTTACCAGGAGGTGACATTCGTGGCACAGTGGGAGGAGCGCTGACCCAGGAGTTACAAGAGGTACCTGGGTTCTAGTGCCAACCCTGTCCGTGGCCGTGTGACCTTGGGCAAGTCACTTACCTAGCCTGAAACCAGGGATGCTTGCCCTTCCTGCTTGAACCACTGTTTTTCCATAACTGCCTTACAATGTATGTGGGTACAAAGAGCAACCGTGGAGGAGGCTTGAAGGGAAATGAGTAGGAAATATATTCAGAATCTCACTGTCCTAGGATTCTGGCCATGGGGCTACCTTAGACCAAGTTTCCATGGGTCTGTGAGCATCCAAGCCCCTGGGACCTGATCCTGATGAAACTGTACCTGGGTGAGAGTCAGGCCCCGGAAGGTACCAAAAACAGGCTTATCTCTGTCATAAGTGCTCTGCCTGGGGAAGGCATAGTTCTGCCTGTGCTCTGGCAGACTGGCTTTGCAATGTCCTCACGTGAGGACATTGCATGAAGAAGAGCTGGAAAAGTGTGACTTTCCCTTTCCTTGCCATCTCGTTCCTGGTTCAGTAGAGAGAAAGCGAGTGCATGTGTGAGAGTCTGTGTGCGTGTGTGTGTGTGAGAGAGAGGGAGAGAGAGCATCGAGGTGTGAGCATAGGGGAAGGAGGGCTGTGGATCGCTGTGAAAGCATGCCTGCCCATGATAACCCTACACAGCCTGGATGCTGGATTTCCATGAATCATAGGGACATGTCCCTGATGGCCATTGATTACTTTTCTCTGATAATCATACTGAGTGGACTTTGGGGAATCGGAGAGGGCATTATGGAGCCAGGGAGGGACGTGAGACCCCACACAGCGCCTGCTGTTCTCCAGATTCAGTTACACTGAGAACAGCATGCAGTCCTTTTTGTCTTTTGGTGACTGGAACACAAAGAGTCTCTTCCTTAGTAATTCTCCTGTGTCCTGGTGCAGTGTTAGGATCCCAGGGTACTTAAGTGAAGAGCTCTCACCTCTCAAAGTGACTGTCATTTTTCATGTGTAAACAGAAGCCACCCTCTAGCACAATTACGTCTCTAGAGTTGTTTCTGTTTCATAAGAGCACAAAGTGTGTGGACCCAGGGGGGCTGGATACCAGAGCATCACCGGACTCTGCCTTGTTTATGAAATGGACAGGTTGGGAAACTGGTATGAGCCACTCCAATTCGCCATGATTTGAGAGGCAGGTAGAAGTAGGTGGGACTTACATCTGGGGTGGAAGATGAAGAAGGGGGAATGAATGGGAGAATGAGGGTCTGATCCTTTTTAAAAATAAAATGAAAAGCCAGGAGGTAGTTGTCACTTAAGGTCCAGGAAGACTCTTTTTATGGCTCAGCTGCTTGGGAGCCTGCGTGTTGAGAGGCAGTGGCTTTGCGGCTTTGAAGATGCTCCCCAGCCAAGGAGACAGCAATTGTCCCACAAATCTGGTGGAGTCCTTGTCCTAGATAAGCCGGCTGTCAGCCAGGCAGGCCTGTCTTTCCAAAGTGCTGTCAGCCGCAGAGGAGACCTTGGGTCAGGAATGGTCCTCTACAGGCCTGAGGGCGAAGCCCAGCTCCCCCGCTCAGCTTCAGGGCTGTAGAAAGAGTTAAAACTCAAGTGAGTCTCATATCCCACCTGCTTAGTCCGAAGGTTACCAGAGAAGCCTACAGTTTTCTTTTCTTTCTTTTTATTATTTTTTTAAGTTAAAAACTAATCCTCTTCCATAAGGACTCAATCACTTATCTTGGTTTTGTAATATCAGATATTACACCATGAAAGGCTGAAGCCTCTTAGATTTATGCAGAATAACACTGAAACTTGCCAGGATGCCAGTAACCTCTGGTATCCATAGCAACTTGGTGTCCATGGTAAAACATCTATAGCTCACATTCATTGGGCAAATTGCTAATACTATGTCGTCTTTGATGTATTTTTTTTTTTTTTTTAATTTGGATTGCAAAACTAGAGGACCGATGACCATTTTGTGTTAGAGACCCCATGGAAAGCCTTAGGAGGCGACAGCGGTCTACCCAGTTAAAAGTGGGCCCCAGGACACATAAAAAGAAACATTTAATTCACTGAGAACTGTGTATTCAAGTTGTTTAGTGCCTCAGAGAAAGCTGACAGTCTGTTCTTTATAAAACAGCCTTTCCCTGTTTTTTTTTGTTTTTTTTTTTTTTTTCTTTTGTTAGATTTCCTTTTGACTTGAAGTACCTTCTGGTAGCTAGGCAGAGGAAGGGAGGGAGCAGTACTTGGTACGTGTGGTGTGGCGGCTTTATAGGGGAGAAAATAGTCAATTCTAAACAAATCTGGAACTGCCCAGGAGCCAATCTTCATTTGTGTATGAAAGCAGTTTAGCTGACTTAGAAGAAGCAAAAGCAAGGAAGAATTTGGGGCACCAGCTTTCTTAGGTAAAAAAAAAAAAAAAAGGATTGTCAAGCAAGGTGTGTATGTTTTCTTTGCCTTTATCTTGCCTTTCAAAGAAATCTCTTATAAATGACAAGACTGTGAAATGGGTTGCCAAACATTGTTGCCCTTTGTTAGATGCTTCCAGCAGTGTGAATCCTCAACTGAACCCTGTACACATCTCTGCTCCTTTCTCCCAAGAGAGGGCCTCATCCAATGATGTAATTACCATACGCTTGCTATTAAAGAGTCTTCCAAACGCTGCTGAGGGTCGCCTCTTTCTTACTCCCTGCACGGTGCGTGGCTGGTCCTGTGATCAAATCCAGGAACAAGGAAGAAGAACCACTTGGCTCGCTTTGTGGTTGGCATTGTTGAGGCTGCTGGTGGTTGGGGGTTGCAAGGTGGGGGGCTGGGTAGAAAGGAGGTGGTTATAGGAACCACTGACACGATGCAAATGTTAATAATTGATGTGTTTGAAGACATGACTATATCTCTTCTGATGCTGTCAGTAATTTTCCACTCCTCAAACTGGTCCTTTAGGTTTATAGGTGAAAACCCTAGTGTTTTCTCTCCTCGTTTGGACTCCTTTGTAACACCACTTAAAAACCTGTGATCCCTCTATGATGGTGTCGACCCCGTTTCCCCACAACTTCTCTTCCAGTTACTGTCACTTGGTAAATGATAGCATTTAAGGAATAAATCTGGAAGTTGGTGGTCAGTCCCATTATTTGATTTTCTTTCCTCAAATGAAAAAGTCTCCCTGGATTGTTAAATTAGATTTGAGATGGTCTTAATAGGCCTTCATATTATGTGTATGTATGTGTGTGTATTTCTAGTAACTTAATGGGTGGTTCTTCGTTTTCGACTTAGCGGTTGTCAGAGATCTTGCCGGAGGGTGGACCAGCCATGAGCCAGCATCACACCCCTTGCTCCGCCCCGTTCCAACCTGGATGGAGTGGCAACGTGGTCTCCTCCAGACAAAGCCTTCTTATGGGAGGGATTCCCTGTTGTCTTAGTTGGTCACTCACAGGCATAGTTTTTTTTGTTTTTTTTTTTTAAGATTTTATTATTTTTAGGGAGAGGCAGAGAGGGAGAGAGACATCAATGTATGGCTGCCTTTCACCTGCCTCCAGCTACAGACCTGGCTGGAGACCTGGTTTGCAACCTGGTTATGTGCCCTGGCTGGGGAATCGAACCAGCGACCTTTGGATTTGCAGACCTGCACCTTATCCACTGTGCCATCAGCCAGGTGTCACAGGCATACTTTTTAAAATACACGTTGGCTTCTTAATCTAAGCAGGGCATACGTGTTAGGAAGACCCACATTTGGCCTTTGCAGAGCTTCCAGACGGTCAGCTGGGATAGAGGTGGTGTGATGTGGGCATGTCACCTCTCCCTGTGCCCCATCTTTGTTTCCTCGTCTGTAACAATAAGACTTTGGACTCATTTCCAAGTTTCTTCCAGGTACCGTACGTTGTCTTGGCCGGTGGTGTAGGGAGAGTGGGAAGCAAAGTTCATGAGGAAAGTACCGTCTCATGAAACCCGGCCGGGTGGCCAGAATGTGGCTGCCCTAAATTCCTCCGATTTTAAACCCGCCTTCCCCAGGACAACCCCAGCCAAATAGTGGCCTCAAAGCTGACGTCTCCTAACTAATTCTTTCTCCTGACTGCCTCCATTCCCCCTCTTTTGGCAATCAATAACAGGAAAGAAAAACGACAACAATCTAGGAAGATCCTGGGGTGTTTCGTTTAGGGACATAGTGAATGTTTCCTGTTTCCTTTAGGGCTGAGTCTCCACAGTCAAGTCAGGCCAGGTGGGACACCTCATTGTCCCCAGGGTTCGTTGTGGACCTCAGAGAGGCAGAAAGTCAGCAAAGCCGCGGCCCCCACCCCCACCCCAGCACCAGTGTTTGGACCCTGCACTTGCTGTGGGTGTGCAGGTCTTCATCCTCCCTTTGCCTTGCCGGCCGCCCTGCAGAGTGAGCCAGGGTGAGCAAACCTTCTGTCCTCCTTTTGGCCTCAGCCATCGGCATTGGGAAACTCAAGAAATTCATCCTGAAATCGCAGCTACCCTAACTTTCCCTCTCAGTTCCGGAGTAGGCAAAATAAATACTTTTATCTCTGGCCCGCCCTTTGTCCTCGGTGGAGTAGGAAACGGACATTTCCAGGAGTCTGGGGAAACTGTAACGGGGCAGCTGGAAAATAAGGTAGGCATTTCCTATCAGGCCCCAGGTAAAGAAGCAGCGATTATTTATTCCTTTTTTTTTTTTCCCCCTAGGAAAATGGGGCACTAGCACAGGTTTAGAAACCAGCCATAAAATTAAGTGGGTCCTTTGGGATGCTTTTTAATTGGAAACCTCTAGAGGTCAGTGCCACATAAAGAAAGGGCTCCCCGGTTGTAGGTAGGCTGCTGCCCACTTCCTGGGAGCGCGGGGGTGCTGGCGGACCCCTAGACATAAACCCGAACGTTTGCCTCAGGTGGATTGCCCTCCCTTCTCCTCCAGCTTTTTCTGCAGCTCCTACATCCCCCGTGCATGCTGTCAGTTCAATAAGCCCAGTTTATTGACTGATCCATGGAGCGTGGCATTTAGCTCTCACTCCCCACGGGCTGGGGAGATGCCAGAGAGGACAGACATCTCATCTGCTCCCTGTGCTGATTAGTAGCCAGCAGCCTTTGCTAAACCTACAACTTGCAGCCCTGCTCCAGGGTGCTGTGGGCAGGAGCCCAAAGCAGGCACTCCCAGAGGCTTGCTTAGACCAGGAGTGTTGGGGAAGGGTGTGAGCATCTGCAGGACATCAGGCCAGAACTGATGTTGCAGGAGCCCCTAACCCTGGTCAGCACCCCAGGGGCTCCAGGGCGCAAGATGACTGAAGTCTTTGAGAACACTAGAGGCCAAAGCCAAACCCAGAAGTGGCCTTGGGAGCTCCGGGTTGCTCCCACAGTGACCCCGGGGTTTCCTGTTAGCCCAAAAAGAAACAGAAGAGGTGGGCCAACGGGTCTGTTGGCATAGTGACTGGTAAATGGGGGCCGGTAGGCAGTGCAAGGCCACAGCAAAACCAGTGTGTTCCCTTTGTGTGCTCTGTGTCCTAGGCCTTGTACCCTGAACAGCCCTTTATAAGGCCATTACAGACTCTTCTAGTGACAGAAGAGGCTGTTACAGACTCCTCTGAGAAAGGGCTTTTATCCAAGCTTATCTGGAAATAACCAGGAGCAAATGTTCTCTCTGTGTCAGACCGGGGCCTGAGAGCAGGAAAGGCGCTCTCCCCGTCTGCTCGCACCTGGTAACGGGAAGATTGACCATCACGGACCCACCACTTCCCACTCCTTATTGCTCCCCGAGCCATCCAAACACTCCAGCCTGCCTTCTAGAACTTTCCTTTCCCCCTTGGTGCCGAGGCAGCGGCGCACACCCTCCGGACCCTGCCCCGGCTGCGTAATTACCATGCTTGTCTTGGAACTGCGTGGTGTAGAGGGAGCGCATGGAAGCTGGCGAACACGCTAAAGAGGCCAGTGTGATTCACTGCGGGCTCATCCGTGTGTTGGGCTGATGGCTGCCGCTGTTGCCTCCACAGAGGTAGGGAAAGAAAAGCCGGCCACATCCGCATCCTGTAGGAAATGCTGGTGCCTCAGACCTGCTTGCCTTGATTCTAAGATCCTAGCGGCACCACTCCAGCCCCGTGGCCTGGTGGGTGTGAGTGGGCTCTAGGTGACCGGCTACAGGGAGAGGGGACGGGCCAACCCCAGGAGCGATGATGCATCTCGGTTTTCTAAATTCTGCACCCGGGAGAGGAAGGAGAGCGGAAACTGTGAGTCAACGTTAACCTTTGAACATGCACACTCTCCAAGGAGCATGCGGCTGTACGGATTCTGGAAGAGGGGGGATGAAGCAAAGTTGGTTTTCTGGATGTGACGCTTGCTTCTCTATGATGAGAATGTAAATCTAATGACTGGAGAGTATGGGAGCTACTGTCTCCCCCCAAACCTCACTCTGCTGTCGGATTTCAAGTTGAATGCGCCCTAGTGAGAGCTGTCTGCAGTCCACCTTTCCCTCCACACCCACCGCCCTCCACTCTCCCACCTTACTGGGACACCGGGCCCTTTATAATTCAAAGTTCACCTACATTTCGTATGGAGAGAGAATTCAGTCCTTTACAGCACTACCACTACTGCACTGCTACTTCAGTAGCGTGAGCTTCATATTTGCAAGTGGCCTTAACTTTCGCACTTGGTACTCGGAGCAAAATCCCCGTATGAAAAATAAGTATGACCTGACTGTGCCTTTTATAAGCTGGCTTGTACAGTATAGGCAGAGAAGGGGGCATCTGGTGATTGAGCTACCCTACCCTGATGTCTTCTGATGTCTCCTTCCTTCAAAGACTATTTCTGACTCCTCTGGCCAGCTCCCAAATGACTCCTGGAACTGGTTACAAAAAGGGCTAAACGAGATCATATTAGTGGTTTGCTGGAAAAGTCGAGCCACTTCTGGGGATGGGTGGGAGGCATCTCCGTACACACCCGTAAGCTTTGGGAAGAGACATGGTCTCTAGCAGCAAGCCAAAAGTGCCATCTCACTCAGTGCCCATGAACTCATCCAACCCATCCACATGGTGTTTCTTCAGGACTCTGGCCAACCCTTTGCCTAATGCACGAAAGCAAATTTCCTGGGTGGTGAGGGGTGAGGAACTTCAAACCCAGCTCTCACCCCACCCTCTGCCGCTCTAGAACATGCAAACAAAATTTGCCATGTGCTCTTGGAAATTCCATTTGGGGACTAGGGTTGGTGACTCAGGATAGGACTTGACAGAAGAAAACAAACGCTGAGTCGAGTATGCTGCTAGCTACTTAGAGTTCACTGCCCTGGGGACAGTTTTGCCGGTGGCCGAGGTAGAGTGCTACAATATAATATAACCTGCGTTGTGACACAGGTGTGGAGTAGGGCTGGGAAGTACAACCACCTTAGTCTATTCGTCTGTTGTCAAGACAATGGCACTTTTGTGAATTCCCTAGAAATAGGGCTGTTCATCTGACCCTGCAGTGTGTGCTCTGCTTTGGAACAGTGATGTCACAGGGAGGCAGACACTAGGGGATTCATTCCCTTGGGCAGGGTGACTAATTCCCTTTCCCACCCTTTGAAGAGTGACTGATGTCATCCATCTGCCCCAAACCAGCCTGCGATGAGGACATTAACTGCAGACTCAAGTTCACAATTCTCTAGTTCTGATGCTTACCTTGGGGATTTCCACCCTCCTCAAATTTCCGCCTGAGTGTTCAGGGGTAGTCCTTGGGGTGTCTCATGTGTGTTTCATTTTTAGTGACACCTGGTGCTCTCCTTTCTGGCCTTAATTGCAGCATCGCTGCTAATGCCGCAGAACTCCACAATGGTAGCTGGTTGTCAGTGCCCATGGCCCAGTCGTGTCCATCAAATGTGCCACTTGGCTGCCACCACCTACCTGCCAGTGTTGGTCCTGAGGCTGCCAGTGGGGGGCCGAGAGGCACTGGATGTGGGGACCAAGGTGCTGTCACCAGTGATGGTGCTGCCCTGGTGACAGCTCTTTCGGTTTTTATCCATCTTTTTTTCTAGCCACTGATCAAAGGATCATGAAGCTCCAAAGTTGGCCATTGCTTTGAGCGATCGTTTACCAGGGAATGGGAACAGGACTGGGTGGATAACACAGGCCTCTGTGCCCCCACCCCCTGACCCTGAACAACCTTCCAGCAAGTGTCATCAGTGGACAGGAGAGTCACAAAGTAGACACCACCCTAGACACATCTCAGTGGGAAGACAAGAACATGGGCTATGGCCCTCGTGTTTCTGCACGATTTCCAACCTAGGATGTAGGTGGGCCCAGATAGGAAACACCCAGTTTCTGGTGGCACGTGCTACTCTCCAGGGCCACCTGCCTACACACTGAAATGGATCCGTTCCAGCAGGATGGTCCAGAGCCGGAAAATGCCCATTTGCCTCCCAGGCAGTGCTGAGAGACTGGTGCGACCTTGCTTTATTCATGTGTCTTAGTGAGCTAGAGCTGCTCCAACCATAGGCGGGGTGACTTATAAACAACAGACATTTACTTCCTCCGGTCTAGAGGCTGGAAGTCCAAGGTCAAGGCACCAACAGGTTCAGAGTCTGGCGAGAGTCTGCTTCTTGGTTCACATGTCTTCACAGGGTGGAGGGGTGAGGAAGCTCTATGGGGTCTCTCTTTTAAGGGCTCTAATCCCAGCCATGAGGGACTGGGTCCCCATGACCCAATCATCTTCGAAGACCACCCCTCCAAATGCCTTCACACTGATGATCAGGTTTCCACATGTGGATTTTGCGGGGAGGCAAATATTCAGTCTATTGTACAAAGGCAACTTGGTTTCTGCACCTGGAACTGTATACACCCAGCTTCCTGTCACCTGTTCTCCAAGTCACAGGAACTCTGGGACTCTAAGGCCTCTTTTCCAACATGCTCTCTTTAGGAGACTCATCCGAGAATACCATCCCTCAGCGGGCCCCACAATTTCATGGATGCCAAGGGGATGGGAGGGTTCCTAAGGCCTCACAGAGCTGGTCCGCTGGGCTGGGTGGAAGCTGTTGGCACAGCCAGCCTTTGAGACCCATTATCCTCGGGACCCTATTTGTTCCTCGAGTCCACCTTCCTTTCTTTCCACTTACTTGAACCCACAGGGGCTTGTTTCCTGCTCGTGGGTTCCCACCCCCCTCTTCCCCACCCTTCCCACAGCAGCCATGCCCTCGTCCCTTGTGACTTGCTCCAGCAGGCGTTGGCTACCAGGTGTGGTCACCCCAGCCACAGACTCGACCCTTCTGTTGCAGCCCCCAGGGCAGACTGAGTGACGGGTCCCTGTTTCCAAAGGGGAGAGCAGGGATTTCCATCGGAGAGCTGCATGAGCTCCCACCCCAGCTCAGAGCCGGGCCACTGGGTGGCAGGACTGGGCTCTGATTGGGACCAGCTCGCACCTGTAGCGACAGCTTCCAGCAGGGTCTGCGTTGAGCTCAGGGAGCCCCAAGTCATGGTAACCTGGCCACAAGGACACAGCTGAAATCACTCTCTAAGGGGGTGATAAAAGAATCAGGTTCATTTACTCGCCGGTCAAAACAAACAAGGCTGAGCTGCCGGCACGTCCTGTGAAGCTAACGGCAGCTGTCTGCCGCAGGGGCTGTGCTGATGGCCCGTGCATCCAGGCTCCTGGGCTTGCACGGCTGCCTGCCAGCCACATCGGCTTCTCTCCTGAGATTATTCTCGCCCCGCGCCTGCAGCCAGCCCAGTGCAGACAGTATGGCATGGCCAGAAGCTGTTCAGCCCGCCAGCCAGCAGCAGCCCGAGAAAGACTCCTATTTATAGGGAAGGCCGCTGAGAAGCAGCCTGAGCCCCAACAGACACCAAAGGGCGGGGCTGTCCCCAAAGGAAGGGGTTGCTCTGCCACGCACCATGGGAGGGTGGCCGTGGCGTGCTGTCAGGTGAGTTGACGGCAGTTGCCTGTGAGTTCCATGTGTTAACAGCTGACTTTGGCCAAATGCAGGGAGCAGCCTTGGGTTTGGATTTTGCAGAATGAATTGCACCAAAAGCCAAGGGCTGTCCAGCCTCGTTGGCTTAAGTACAGAAATGGCCGCAAGCCAGGGGTGGTTATTTGGTTCTGGCTGCCCGTCTTTCAGGGCATCTTAATTGCTTGATGCTGCAGAACGAGCAGCCAGGGCCAGCGTAGGGCAATAGTCACGGTGGTCGTCCAGGTAGCCTTCGAGCCTTCCCCGGGGACTTGGGCAGGCCCACCGGAAGGAGCGGCAGCGTGCTGTGCTGGGCGGTTTCAGGGAAAAGCAGAAAGGGCCGCCCGGGGCCCTGCAGGGGTGTGATGCTGGCTTCCTTACGCAGCCTTCAGCTCTGCACCCGGTGTGGCCCCTGACCAGACCGGAGAAGGCGGAGTAACCAAGCTGGTAGTTGGGAGGGCGCGTTCTCAGGCAAATTGTGAGACTTCTAGTCCACTAACTTATCTCTCCGGCCCTCAGATGTTTCACTAGTCGTTGGTGATAAATAATCCAATAGAAAAGTGAACCAAGGGCGGAGGGAGACAACTCACTGAAAAACAACCATAAACGGCCCGTAAATACAGGCTTCACCTGTCAAAGGCTCCCCCTACCTCGTGCTTGCCACTGCGCCCTGTGTGACCTGTGACTCTACCTCTCTGCCTGGCTGAACTCCTCTGATGGTCTCTGGCTCCTCAACTTGCCTTCTCTTCACATTTTGCCGTTAGCTCCCCATTGCTTTAAGCGTCATGGTGACAGGGAAGCTGAGTGGTTCCTGCCACCCTTCTGAGCCCCATTCTGCAAACTCCAGCCCAGGCAGACCCAGGCCCCTTATCCATTTGGGAGCCTTCAACACGTGCACACTTTCTAATTTAATTCCCAGAAGGCAGGCGGGCAGGGTGGGGCCAAAGTAGGTTTCCACTTGGGAGTGCGCGAAGCACAGTTGATTCTTGCATTGTTTTCCACACAAACGGCTGTGCACCTGCTTTTGCCTCACCTGGTATTTTTTTATCGTTATCCCAGCCATCCTGACAGGTGAGAAGATGGAGGTTTAAAGAGGTAAAATAACCTGCCCAAAATCACCCAGATGAGAAGTGTCTCGGTGTTCCACGGCTGCGTGCCACAACATCACACATCCATGATCTCCCTGTTGCTGCGCGCCAGGAACCTGGGCACATGCCAGCGCAGTGATCTGTCTCCGGGTCTCGTGGGCTAGCCTGGGTGTCAGCTAGCACTGGGGGGTCACCTGAAAGCTCAGCAAGGGACTCAGTAGTTGTTGATAGGACTCAGTTCCTTTTGAGCGGTTGGACTGAGGGCTTCAGTCCCTTGCTGACTGTTGGCTGGAGGCCACTTTCAATGCCCTGCCACATGGTCCTGCGTGACGTGGCTGTTCACTCCGTCAGGGCGTGTGGGCTGAGAAGGCAGAGCCTCCGTTCTCTTACAACCTCATCTCTGAAGCAACACCCCATCCCCGTCACCGTGTCCTGCTGGTAAGAGGGAAGTAGCTAGGCCCCCCGCACACGAGGGGAGGGAGCACACAGGGCACAGAGCAGGAGGGAGACTCCTGGGGGCCCTCTCAGAAGCAACCCGCCGCAGGAAGCAACATTTGGGGATTTAACTCAGGTCTTGGGGTTCTTCCTTCTATGCAGGTCTGGCCACTAGACGGCTGTCTAAAAGGGTAACATAATATCACTTTCCTCACCGGACTCCATCAACTGAAAAAATCTTTTAGCCAGAAATATTGAGTAACCTGACTTTAACAAGCCACACATAGGACTTGCAGATGAACACGCTTTTCCCAAGCAGTGTTACTTAAAGCTCAGCAGCTGAAGCGACGGCGGAAGGAGCAAACGGTGCCCTGTTCTAAAAGCAGCCGGTAACGGCTGGGGTCGCTCTGAACCAGCCCTGCATCCTTAGGCCCAATAATGGCCAATGGGCCGTTAGTGGATGCTGTCACTCTGGGGAAGGAGGTGGGTCAGAGAAACTGGAGAAAACTAGCCACCACTGTGTCACCGGCCTTTTCTCTGAGCCACCTGCTTCCAAAGTCACACCAGTGGACACAGCTTCCACACATCCCACAGCTTCTGTGGGATGGACCTGCCCCTGACGGACAAACGTTCCTTCTGTGACAACAGCTGGGAGAGAGAATGCGTGTCAGCCCTCTCTTCCTACCTCCCCCACGGCTGCCCCCTGAGCACTGCTGGCAGGGACTGTACTCAGCACTGTGGCTTCTCCACATCCTGATGACGGTGACAGGCATCCCTCTGCCCCGCAACTATTTCTGTGGCTGCTGCAGCTCCTGCCCCCACTCCTCAGAATGACCCCTCCAGATCCCGTGGCCCCTAATGATCTCATCACTGAGACCTTCTGGCTTTAGCTTAACCCAGATGGGTGTGTTTACTTAATAACTACTTACTAAGGACTTACCGTAGGCAGGTATTCTTCTAAGCACAGTAAAAGAGAGATTTCTTGTATGTGTGTACGTATAGACGTAGGTACCTATGACATAGAGGCTCAGAGCATGGCTCTGAGGTGAGGTACAGCCTGCCTCTTAGTAACAGTGACTCTACTTGAGCAAGTTACTTAAACTTCCTGGGCCTTTGTTTCCTCTTCTGTAATATGGAGATCACTATTTCTGTCTGGTGGAAGTGTTGTGAGAATTGAGTGAAATAATTTGTGTGTAACACTTAGTACCGTGTCCAGCCCGTGTGTCTTGTGCACAGCTGTGTCCTGCATACCTGGCACAAGGCCTGGCATGTGGTGAGTGCCCATACCCACTTATGCAATGGGTTGATAAGTGAATAAAGAATACTGCAGGAAATGACAATATGTATCTAACGCAACTCCGCAAGGAGCTCAAAGATCTCTCAATATCCTCTAACTCAGTTCCGAAGTCCACCTTGGATGATGGGTGACAGGTTTGACCATGTAGTTAGGCATTGGACTGAGGCCTGAAGGGTTAACCTTCCCCTGCCTAAGATGGGCAGTAGAACTGGCGTGGCCATCAGGTAGAGATTGAGATTCCTAGACTCTCCACTTACTACTACATATCCGGTATGTTGAGACACTCTTCCGAGCCTGGCCACCTGAGCAAATAGGGAATAACCCTCTGAATGCAGACTTTCTCATTCCTTGTGACTGGGACGCATTGTAGAAAAAAATAAGTCAGTTATCCCAGGCCTTGGTGCTGAGCAAATGGTGAGCAAACGTCAGCTGCCTGCTACTTGGGGGCCCAAGGTCTATCATCCGAATGTCCCTCCAGCGTCCCTCCAGCACCCCTGCAGGTGGTTTTCCTGCCTGGTGAGGTCATCTGCTTAATGGTAACCAGCGGCCATTCTGGGAGAATGATGATAACAAATCTCAGTAGCAGGTGATCTGGCTTCTAGTCCCAGCTGCATTTGCCATGTGACTTTGGACATGTTTTCTTAACCTTTCTGCACTTTCATTTTCTCACCTGGAACGAGGGGGATGTGACACTTAGCAAGGATGTAATGGGGATGTACGACAAAGGTTCCCAGCACCGTTCCCACAGAATGCTTGTGGCATTTGCCACAAGCTGGCATTTATCATGCCGTGTGGTGGCAGGACTCAGGAAAATCTTCCAGTCCCCTCCCCTCCCCCATAGTCTGGCCTAATTCCCATCCGCATGTTGGGCGAAGCCACGATCTTCAAGATTGATCTTTGGTCAGGCCAGCCTCAGTGGGGTGGAACTGAAACACATGAAACCGGTGAGTGGAGCTTTCTCGTCAGAGCATAGCTTGCCCTGCAACATTTTGCAATGGTCTCCCGTGCATCTCCATAAACCCCAGAGCCTCCTAGAACTTGGTGTAGAAGCAACCGAACAAACAAAAACCACAGTACTGAAGTATTCTACATGGTCTCTGACAAAATAATAATATCAGTACATTATCATAATATAAATGCTAGATATTGTTATTATTACTGATCAGTCTACAGCAGAGGTCCTCAAACTTGAGCTTGTATCAGAATCACCTAGAAATCTCCTTTTAAAAGAAAAAAACTTTAGTTCCTGGCTGGTGGCACAGTGGATAAGGCACTGACCTGCATACCCAAGAGTCACTGGTTCAATTCCTAGTCAGGGCACATAACCAGGTTGCAAGCCAAACCTCCAGCCAGGTCCCCAGCTAGAGGCAGGTGAAAGGCAACCATACTTTGATGTTTCTCTCCCTTTCTTCCTCCCTCCCTTCATCTCTCTCTAAAATTAATGATGAATATCTATAAATAAATAAAACAATTAAGTGGCATATTGTAACCCATGATGTTGTACAATCCTCATTGCCAAGACATTAAATAAGGTTTAATTATTACTTCCAGAGAAGGGGGAAGGGAGGAAGAAAGAGAGGAGAGAAATATTGATGTGAGAGGGAAACTTCGGTTGGTTGCCTCTCATAAATGCCCTAACTGAGGCTGAACCTGAATGCCAGGTGTGTGCCCTGACCTGGAATTGAACTGGAGATTTTTTGCTTTTTGGGGTGATGCCCAACCAACTGATCCACACTGGTTAGGGCTCACCTAGTGAATTTCCGTTCTGACTCATGCAGTTCAATCCAATCCTGATGTCATGATCTCAGAAGTCTGCCTTCTCAATAGATATTTTTTATTTATCAACTTATTGTTCCACTTATTTATGCATTTATTGGTTGATTCTTGTATGTACCCTGACTGGAGAGTGAACCCACAACCTTGGTGTATCGGGACAAAGCTCTAACTTGAGTTACCCAGTCAGAGCTCCATAAATGTTTTTTATTTTTTATTATGGATGGGATTAGACTGGTGTCTGATCATTGTTAACTTGGAAATATGACTAATAGATGAAGGGTTTTTTAACTGGACTGCTCTTGTATTCTTATTCATTATTGCTATTTACCCAAAGAGCCTGATATGCCAGATGGATGCTTAATGAATGATCTAATGACTGGATCTGAAACACCATATTCAGGTTCAAGAGAACCATGGTCCTAGGAGGGAGGCTCATGAAGGTCTCATTCTGTCATCCATGAACCTTTGCGATTAGCATACGTTTGACGAGGCCTGATCAGATGCTAAAGGCTGTACAGTACCACTTGATTCCAAAGGAATTTCCCCGCCTCCTGAGTTTAGCATGTTTTCTATAAGAACTCATTTGGGGGAAAACTCTGTCCTACTTGTTCCAATTTAGATTTCCTCACTTCGGCACAATTATGATTTATTTAAAATGTAATAATAGATAGGGTAAGTCTTGACAACTGAAAAGCCGTGTGTCTAGGAATCATGTGAAAGAAAGAAGAAAAGGGAGAAAGGAATGCTAAGAAAGAAAATTTAGTAAGACATTCACGATTGATGTGAAACACAGTTTCCATAATGAGCTAAAGAAAACCTCTAGGTTGCCTCCTAGAGATGCAATTTCCTGCTGTCTGCTCAGCAGGTTTGTCTGCATTAAAAACAAAACTCAGTTTAAACGTCAAAGTAAAAACTCAACATTCCGGGCAGACATAGGGACTACTTGCTTTGAACAAGTGACAGCAGTCAGTCTTGTAGAGTGAGTGGGTCCAGAGAAAGTTTTTGAAACAACGACTGTAGTGCCAGCTGGCACCTGGGACCTATGGAATGAAATAAGTGCTTCAAAAGAAAGAAAAAGGAGAGATTAGAAGAAGGAAGAAGAAAAGCAGCAGCAGCCACCACACATCCATTTCTGTTGGTTAATGTCAGATTTTACTCATTAGTCCTAATAGGCCCACAAGTGAGGTTACGCTTATTTGGGCATTTCTAGCGGAAAAGTGTTCAGTCCGTGAAAAGCCTCAGTGGTGCCCTTATGGGTGTGGCTCAGTGGGTCAGGCATTGTCCGCAAAGCGAAAGGTCACTGGTTTGATTCCCAGTCGGGGCACAGGCCTGGGTTGTGGGTTTGATCCCGTGTTGGGACACATGCAAGAGGCAGCTGATCAATGTTTCTCTCTTACATTGCTGCTTCTCTCCCTCTTTTTCTCCCTCCCCTCTCTCTAAAAATAAATAAAATCTATTTTAAAAAAGAAAGAGAAGGCTCGGTGGGTGGGTTATAAAGGATACTGCTTTCATTTTGGTACAAAATTAGCCTGAGCTGAAATAACGCCACCCAGATAATTCATGCTGCCTGCCCAGGCCCAGCTCTGCCCTCGCTTTTGGTGGGGTGGCGGGATAGCATGGTGGGCAGCCTCGGCCCTAACCACCAGCCAAACCCACACCAGAGCAGGGGTGGGACAGGATGCAGGTGATGACTTGATATAGGTGAATGGTTAAGAGTTGAGGCGCTAGCACCAGAAAGACCTAGGTTCAAATATCAAATCACCCTCTTACTATGTGACCCTGGCCCTCAGCCTCCAAATGCCTTAGAAATAACATGGGTCTATTATAAAGATTCAATCATGGCTTAGGTCATTGTGTGGCATGTGACAGGCAGTCAGCAAATGGTACCTGTGATTACTGACTGGCAACCTTGGTCTTAGTCTTAGCATTAGGATGGGCAGTTTAAAGAGGAAAGAAGGTGGATTAAGAGCAGTTCTCAGATACATGCACTTTTAAGCATCAACTCAAGAATTAACTTATATAACTACATGTTTTACATACATTTACATAATTGACAAAAAATTAAAATATTCTTAACAGATAAACTATTCCCACAAATCAACACTATTATTCCAGTATTATTAAAAAAAAAATCCTGAATAGGACAATCTACAGAAGAAATGTTAACAGTCCAACCACACTAATAATTAAAGAAATACAAACTTCTTTAGTTTTTAAAATTAAAATACAAATAATATTTATGCCTACCAAACAGACAGACATTCTAAAGAAAAAAATGCTCAAGACTGAGTGATTAAAATGAAGTGAGATAAGCAAAGCCATTTGAGAGTATCAGGAACCTTAGAAAAGTATTCCCTGGATCCCAATGTTTTCATTTATATAACTATCTTAATAAAAATAATAAAAAATGAGGCCAATATTTTGTATACAAAAATGTGCATCACAACATTAATTATAATAGTAAAAATGAGAGAAAAAACCTAAATGTCAAAAAAGAAAATTGTTTAATAAACTCATGTATGGCCATATGAGACAGTATTATGCAGCTATTAATAAACTCTGTAATTGAAAAAAAAAAAAAAAAAAGCAGTTCTCAGATGAATTGGTACCAGATCATGAAATGTGTCAAAATGACAGTCTCACTCTCTATGTAGGGCGGTCCAATTGGACATCCTGTGCTTTCCCATATACTACAGCAACGACCACATGAACTATTAAGCACTTGAAATTTGGCTGAAAGAAGTAAGCTTTCAAAGTCAGTTCATTTAAATTTAAGTAGCCATATATGGTCTGTAGTAACCATGCAGGGCAGCACAGCTCTATATGATTAAAATTGCCAAATCTATGTGAGAAAGGGCAAACATTGAGAGAGAAGAGTTAAATGTAAATATAAAGAAAGTGGGAGCTCATAGGATTGAAAATGGCAGAAAGAACCACATTTTTAGGGAAGGATGGACATAATCGTTGTTATATCCCATTAGCATAAAAACAAGCAGAATAGGAAACATTTATAAACCTTAGAAGTCAAACAGTCCAGTTTTGAGAGCCATCTGATAAACTGTAATTTCATTGAAATGAAACAGGTTGATCTTGGACTTGGAATTAACAATAAAAACGTGGGTGCCATTTGATAAGCAGCCATGATGAACAAATGAGCTGGCATCAGATTTAATTGTGGAAACCCATCGAGCAGAGCAAAGTTTGTTGAATGTCTTCCTCAAAGCGCATGTTGAGTCCATACAGGTGAGCGTCATTTTTAGGGAGAAAGGTAATAGAGCATGAGCAGCAAACACAAGGCCTGAGGGCTGAATCCAGCCCTCTGCCTTATTTTATCAGGCCTGGCACATTCAGCCTGGCTCCTTATTTCTACCCGGCTCACTTAACTGTTAAGGAGAACTTACATTTATACAGCCCTAAAATTACCCTCGGCCCTTTGAAGGCAATCATGAAGCTTATGTGGCCCCCTGGTGAAAATGAGTTTGATACCCCTGTATAGAGGAAGCAATGCTTGTGTAATTCACCGCTAGGTTGGCAACGAATTCACTCATTGGCAGCCTAATGAAAAATCACAGATGGGGAGAAATTAATAAAGCTGGCATGTTTTTTGTTCCTATTGGCACAATCCACAATATAGGTATAAATGGTGTGTGTTCAGTAATAACTCAAATGTGTCACAGACATTGAAAGAAATGTCTAGTGACTATGGTTGGTTTAAATACTAGGATCATTAAAATTCAGCAGGTCAAGGGTACAATATTAAAATACGTAATATTTTAAAAAGCATTGGAATACATTACATGGAGATCTCCTATGTTTGAAGTAAAAGTGGCCCTACATTGAGAATGAAAGTATGTAATTTTGAGACCTGGTTATTAATTGGGAGTCTCCAACAAGTTCCCTGCATACTCTGTGGCTCATGGTTTCCATACATGTGAAAATGGGTTTGAAAACAATTTGGAAAATTATAAACCACTGTGCAAATGAAAAGTGTTATCATCATCATCATCATCATCTTGACTTTCTCAACAATCCCCTGAGGGAGCAAGTTGACCACTTTACAAATGAAGAAACTGAAGCTGAGCATGGGTTGAAGGACTTGCCCAAGGTCACATATCCCCTTAGAGGAAAAATTTGCCCATTCAGCATTCTTGTCACTGTAACTCGGCATTATCATACCCATAACTCAGCATTTCATGTCACCATGAACTGCCATTTCATTACTCTACACCATGACTTAACATTTCATTGCATCATGACTTGGCATTTTATATCACCATGAATCAGCATTTCTTTTCTCTACACTATGACTCAGCATTTCATGGTACCATGATTCAACCTTTCATGACACCAGGACTCACCATTTACAGACAACATGACATCATTTCATGGTACCATTAATTAGCATTTCTTTTCTCTACATTATGAGTCAGAATTTCACAAAATCATGACTTAGGATCCCTGTACACATGATTCAGCATTCTTATCATGATTATTATGCATTTGTGAGACCATGACACAGCATTTCATATCATCATGGCTCAGCATTTCCTTTCTCTGTATTGCGATGCCACATTTCACAAAACTATGTCAGTATTCCTTGACACCATAGCTCAACGCTATATAACACCATGGCTCAGCAATTGAGGAAACCATAACTCAGCATATCATGGTGCCATGACTGAGTCTGGTACATGACACAGCATTTTACAAAGCCATGACTTAGCATTTCATGACACCATGACTGTTTCTTGACACCCTGATTCTACACGTGACTATCTTTGAGTGCTATGAGGTGACTGCCCCCCTTTTTTGTCATTATTCAGCATGAAAATTGATAACTTGTCAGAATGGAAATAATCATACAATTTAGGATTAGATTGCTATCTATTCTAGCATTAGTACAAATATGAGCCCATGAAGTATTCATGAAATGAAACTTCAGAAGTTAATTTCTATTACATGCCTCCTTTTCTTGGGGAGGCAGAAATTGAATTTCAATAAATTCGGCATCCCTCCTGCCCCCCTCTTAGATTTTCCTGAGAAGTTGTGTAGTACCAGCACCTGAGAGTCACAGTTTGTCTTAATGGGCATCTATCAGTGACAAAGGGGACAAGGAAGCCAGTACCAATGTCCAGGACCAGAGTTTGGAAGGAGTTTCAAGACCACCTCTGCCACATTATGTATATCTTCCCAAAGCATTTTTCATGGGTTCCACCTGGGCCTCTCTACACTTTCAGAGTTTTGGATGGTGATGGGTTTGGGTTAGTGATTTTGCTTGTTGATTTACTGCTGAGTGACCCCTTGTTCCCTCCCATCCCTGCTTTCTCATCGCGTGAGTTTAGTGCCACTCTTGGGCACCTGCTAACACAGCATCTCTCATAGAGAATTCAGTAAAGTCTACAGACATCTTCTCTGCCATCTTGCCACTTTCACAAATCTACACACTCCAATCCCTTCCACCTTCCAGATCTTTCTGTCACCCCTCACCCTGGCTGAATCTCAGTCTGCATTGGAGAGCGGAGCACAGCACCCTCTGGGACCCATCAGTGTCCGTGCACCCCTTCTTCTCTGCTCTCCTTCCCCACTGGGAAAATTCCAGGTGGGGTGTGGGAGTGGTGATAGGGAGAGACAATGTTCCCTCATCACGTTTTCTTCCAAAGCTGTTTTTCATGCCACAGGTGTTTCTTGTTTTTCTTGAGGCTTTGGCTGTTGAAAAGCAAAAGCCAAGAACTGACTTTTTAATGTATTTCTCAGCTTTCTACAGTGGTTTGTCATCACTGGGGCAGGCTGGGTGCCAGGCTGACTGATGGGGAAAAGACACAGGGTAGAAGGATGGAAGGAAGGGGAGGAACATTTAGGAGAACATCAGTCTAACGCCTGACCACACCAGGGAAAGCAAAATGCTGCACCCGACTAGGACATTGCAGCTTTCTGCAGCCAAGGTTTGGGAACCTGTTTCACATGCCAGTGTCTGGTGAATACTTTTGCCCTGGAAGCCTACATAATCTCTGGGATGATTTGGATTTTGTAGAGGAAACGGTGCACACTTCCCCACCCAGACGGCCCGGTCATGGACCTAGTCAAAGTAATAACCAACCAGCAAATAGTGCCTGTCTCTGATCTGATGCTGACATAAGTGTCAGATGTGCTTGCGGGGCTGCCACTCATCCCTGTGGCTGCCCAAGAGTCTTCCCCTGACCAGTGAACCATGGCTGTGTCTCTAGGAATGAGCGCATGCTCAGCCCAAGCTGGGGTTGGAGGCTTACCCTGCTGCCAGCCTTAGCAAGACCATGTATTGAGCTTTCTGGGCTTCCTGGTCTGGTCCCCCTGGTCTACCTGCCAATTCTCACTTGCAGAGTGTGTGGCTAATGTAACTCCTATGACAGATGGTCAGGATCACCTTCCAGGGAAGAAGGGCCACTACACTGTTTCTGGAGCAAACATACTGCAACTTGCAAATCCCTGCTCCACATGCATGAAAACACTGTCAATGAACTTCAGGCAGAAACATCTTTCTTAGAGTGGGTTCTGTGCAAAAGTGAGAAATATCACATGGAAATAGAACTCTGTGGTGGAATTCAGCAGGCCAACTTCTCAGGGTCTTTCCTATACAGCTGTATATTGTAATGCCCACGACACAGGTATGATAAGCAATATTGATGAATTCACTTGGCCCCGAATACTCTCTGACACAGCTTCCTGGACTATTGTCAGGCGGGTCACCCACTGAGAAAGGCTGTGACAGTGCACACTGCTCTCGTTCCAGTCTGTTATTCTGCGGTTCTGACCGTGGCAGTTTGCGGTTAGAGAAAATAATATCTTGTAGAAGCTGAGAGGCTAAGAAGCAGCAACATGGACTCTGTCAAGGCAACAGCTCATCACTTCCAGTAAATATCCAGGTAAAAATAAAAAATCAATGGCTGGGTGATTGCCATTGTTCACATCAGCGCTGGGTCATCTGGCTTTGTCACTCTTCATCCAAGCTCCAAGTTGCTTTTTCACTTGTACTTGGTTTTTTTGGGAAACACAGGCATAACCTTCTTAGCAGCTTTACAAGAAGGTAGGTGTCACCTCAAAGGCTTTTTGGGTGACAAACCAGTAGCCGATTCGTTATGAAGTGAATTCACCCTCCTAATGTGTAGCACCTACTATGTACTGGGCTCTACAGAAAAGGCACAGTTAAATAAGGCAAAGTCCCAGCTTTTTAATGTCTTCTGGGTGGTCCCTTAGGTCTTCAGCCATTTATGTTCTATGAAATATGACAGTAACGCGTTCATAGATAAAAGAACCCATCTGGCAAGGAGCGGAGTAAGAGCAGGGTCCAGGGTGGGTGCTAGGGGGGAAGACACTGTTCCATGGCAGCGGAATCAGGCGGGGAACATCATTACTTCATTTCCATTTAATTTCAGTGAACTTCTTGGAAGAGGCGGTATTTCGAAAGATCAAACGTAAGACGTGTTGTTGAGCGTATGAGGATCCAGCCTTGGAGATGTTAGCATAGCGAATGGATCCAGCAGCGTCCATTGAGGTCTCCGAAGCAGCGATGCTGGGTATTTATTCTAAATGTCTTTGTTCACGGTTGGGGACAGCATCTCCTGTATTCCCTGGCTTCTTCTGCTGTGACTGTCAAGCCAGCGTTTCAGCGTTTCATTATCATCTTGGCCCTGAGTCAGCGCAGTTCATCCAAACAGGGCAGGGTTTCATGAACAGGAATCAGGCCTTGGACCAAGTTTGGAATAACTCATAAATTTCATGAGACAGGTGAGGGAAAAGGCCTGACGACTGGAGGAGAGATTCACCTTGGAGGAAGAGGGCAGACTCCAGGTGGCCGTTTGAGAAGGGTTCCATGGTGAATTCTGACTGACCCATGAGGCAACGTTCCTTCCTTCCTTCCTTCCTTCCTTCCTTCCTTCCTTCCTTCCTTCCTTCCTTCCTTCCTTCCTTTCTTTCTTTCTTTCTTTCTTTCTTTCTTTCTTTCTTTCTTTCTCTTTCTTTTGGAGTGGGGGAAGTGGTGTGGAAGGAGGACACTAAAAGGCGAAGGGGGAAAGAAAGGGGAAATAGGGGGTGGGTGATCCCTCCATCCACTGTTCCATCAATCTCATTTGAGCCCCAGAGCAGTGTTAGTGTGGTATGCTGCTTCATAAATATTAAAGGAGAAAATCAAATTGTATTATTCGAGCCCAATTAAGATCTATGCAAAGAACTGGAGAATATTTCCTCTCACTCAAAAATGAACAAAAGGCCTATTAATAATGTGAGGAGGTGAACGCACCATGGCTGAAAATATCTGTGTCGCTTACTTGTAAAATTGTAGGTAAACCAGTTAGGACTAGTGTGGGCAACAAGAAATATAAACATAAGAGAGAAGAAGAAATGAAATCGCACTGGTAATGACAGACTTGGATTAATACCAGGATGTTCAAAGGAGCCCAAGCAAGTTCAGATTCAGTTGAAGTCCTTTGGCCAAAAAGACTTAGACACATTCCATACACCAGCAGGCTGGCTGTGGTGTCCTAAGGAATGTCTCTAAAGCCAGCCCTTTCCCTCGATCTGCCATTGCCAAACCCTGAATATAGTCACTGCCACTGGGTGGCCACAATGCTCATTCAGGCTGTCCTGAGTCTCTGCTCTTCAACCTGCCCCATTTGATTTTGCCACCTTCATGTACACATTCATGTTTTCCTCCATCTGTCACAAACAGAATTACATATAATCCATTAGCTGACCCTTGCTGATCCTAAACGAGGCACTTCGGACATGCCCTGGTTTGTTCGGTGGCCTGATGAGACAGCCGGCCCAAAGATTTGGTGTCTGTGCATGGCCTGGAGTCTTTGCATTTGACTTTGAGGGAGAGGTAGGTGGTCATGCAGGGTCCCAGGCCAGGAGACGGGATGTAGGTACCTGTCCGTGTTTCCTCTGGTTCTATGGACAGTCTGGAGCCCTTCTAAGAGCAGAACGTTAACAACTAAAGCTGGAGAAATGGTACTTATAAAGTGACCCGGGATATACGATTGTAGGGTGGAGTGGGCAGGCAAGACGCCCAGACAATGCTGCTTAGTCCTCTCCCATCCGGCCAGGTGTCAGTCAGTATGTCATAGAACTGGGGAGGGGACACTTTCCCTTCCTCGGCAGAAAATTCAGCTTCTGTCTGGCCCCCTGAGGCTGGGCAGCTTTGAGAACAGGAGCCTGTGATAAACAACCACAGGCCGATCAAGAATCTGATGTGGATCTATGAACCAGCCATTACATGCTCTCTCCAGGGAGAATGAGCTAAAACATTAAAAATAACAAGCCAGCCAGGAGTTTGAGACAGAGACTCCTGGGACCGACAATATCCATGCTTTTTGCTCCTGTGGTGGGCACAGCCAGATGATCCCAAACCCCTGCATCTAGAGACCACATGACTAGTCCTGGCCAATAAAATGTGGGTGGGAGTAACGGATGCCACTTCCAGGCCTCGCTCCTTAAACCTTCTGTGAGATCATTTGCACTCTCTCTCTTCACTCATCTGCTGGTTGACTATAGAGAGGCCGGTGGGGAACTCTGAAGCCCTAGGTGATAGGAGACATGAGGTAGAGGAAGTCTGAGTCCCTGAATGACATTGTGGAGCAGAGTGTCTCATACCTCCCCACACTCCCATTGCATGGACTTCCATGCAAGTGAAAATATAAACTTTTTTATGTTAAACCACTGAGATTGGGAGCTTGTCTGTCACAGTGGTTACCATACTGACTGGTAGAGCTGAAGCTGAATAGTCATAATTTTGACAGAGAGGCCAGGGCCACCTAGTGCTTCTCAAATGTTTTTCACTGAGGTTTCCAGAAATGCAGATAAGAGTAAACACAGCTCTGGCTGGGGCACAGTGGAGAAGGCACCAGCCTGCAAACCCATATGTTGCTGGTTCGATCCCCAGCCAGGGCACATAACCAGGTTGCAAGCCAGGTCTCCAGCCAGGTCTGTAGCTGGAGGCAGGTGAAAGGCAACCATACCTTGATGCCTCTCTCCCTCTCCGCCTCTCTCCCTTCCCCTCTCTCTAAAAAGTAATAAATAAAATCTTTTTTAAAAAAGAGTAAATGCATATCCCCAGATTCTGGGACTCCTGACCCAATGGGCTTATTTTAAGTTTCAATTTCCTCTGTATCTTCTAAGTGGAAAATCCATCTTTTCTATAACATGTTTGTGTTTCCTTTTATATAAAAATAATGCTTCTTAAAGGAACTTGTACCCTTTGCAACAACATGGATGGAACTGGAGAGTATTATGCTTAGTGAAATAAGCCAGTCAGGGAAGGACAAATATCATATGATCTCACCCATTACGGGACAATAATGAACAAAACTAACAATAAGCAAAACAGAACCAAGTATATGAATACAAGGAATAGGCCTTCAGTGGTCAGGGGAACGGGGTT
>PVIW01003109.1:0-182605 GCA_004026585.1 Noctilio leporinus | reverse complement strand
AGGAACTTGTACCCTTTGCAACAACATGGATGGAACTGGAGAATATTATGCTTAGTGAAATAAGCCAGTCAGTGAAGGACAGGTATCATATGTTCTCACCCATTACGGGACAATAATGAGCAAAACTAACAACAAGCAAAACAGAACCAAGTATATGAATACAAGGAATAGGCCTTCAGTGGTCAGGGGGAAAGGGGTTGGGGGGAGGGGGGAGGCAGAGGCAAAGAAGGGGAGCAGCTTAGACAAGAACCTAGTATAAAGGAACTATGGACATGGACAACAGGTGGGATTGACTTTGGGGGGAAAGGGTGGGTGGGGAGGGGGACAGAGGGGATCAAAAAAGGGATGGATGTAATACAACAACAATAAAAAAAAAAGATTATCCTAAATGACTTTATGTTAGAATGTATGTAATAATGTTTTTTTTAATTCAGAGATTGCTAAATTTAGCTTAAGAGATTGCTTTCAGGAAATATATTCTTAAAATAATTTGAAAAATGTATTTTTAAAAACTTGTGACAGTGCAATTTAGCTTACTTTTTGACAAAACTAGTGCTGAAGATCAAATTTTACTTCAGCTAATTGATCCATTGACAGATTACCTTCTGTCTTTGCTGAGACTCAAGAAGGTTTTCTTAATCTATTGACATTGTGGCCTCAATAATTCTTTGTTGTAGGGGACTGTCCTGTGCAGCAGACGATGCTGGGCAACTCCCTGGCTACTATCCACTACACTGCCAATAGCAGTCCATCTCCCTCACCTATGACAGGTAAACATGTCCCTAGACACTGCCACGTACCTTCTGAGAAGCCAAATCAGACTATTGTTTGAAAACTGCTGCAATAAAGGTACCCATAAGAAATAGGAGATAAAAATGTCTAGGTTCTTAGAAATATTAAATACATAAGGAATAAATTTAACTACCATGATAGCACCAGGAAAACTAGAATCCTATCACCCAAACTTGTGTAGAGAAAAGATCTGTAAAAGTAGAAAATTTACCTAGCATCTTCCTTCAGAGAGAAAAAGGAAACTGAATAGGCAAAACTAAGAAATTATTCATAAAATGTTGGTGTATTTTTGACTTTTCAAATGTACGGTGATACAAAATTAATCTACTTACCTTTCTTCTCTTAATTTCCGTACTCGTTCAGCCCTTTCTCGTTTCTCTTGTTCCTCAAGGGCACGTTGTTCTGTTGTGTCTTTTTGGATGCGTTCGTTCAAGGCATCAAAGTCCCTTGCAATGATATGCAGCAGCCAATAAAGGCCTTTCTTAATGGACTTGTCAATTTTCTTCCCAGATCCCAAGACTGCTGAACAAGGTTCCTTAAACATAACAATTTATTTGACTTCAATTAAAACTACAAATCCTCCACAAAAATGTATTTATAAACCATTAAGCATAATTTCTTGTAAATAAAAATTAACCCATTAAATTAATGATATGAAGTACCTGCTTTTTTAACTCACAAAACATACCTTTGCAATCATGGTCAGGATCTGAAATATTTAAGTACAATATTTGTAAACTACGAAAGATATTATAACACAAGAAGTTGACATTGCCAATTAGAACTTTAAACAAACTCACTGAAAGACAAAAATTGAACTTCCAGAAGAAAAATACCCCTACTTATTAAAAATAGCAGAAAGTTTTAATACCTTATACTTGGGAATTTACAGCAGTGATTATCTTTTGAGACTGACAGTCTAAAACTCATTTAAACTTCTCCTATGCTTAATTTTGTATTTATTATCATTTACAAATTTATAACATGGCATGTTTGTACAGCTTACAAATCCCATCAGAAATATCTTAAAGCGACAGTTTATAGAAGCCACTAACTACATAGAAAAGAAATATTATAATATTAACTAATATTTTTTTAAAGTGAGAATGCAAATTCCAGGGTAAAAAGAATTCTTTTAAGACACTAATGAATTTTTTTGTTACCTGTCTACACCTCTACAAAACTAAATTATACTGAATATATTTTCATGGGACAAAAAAACAAACTTCAAAACTTACTATTTGACAGAGGCACTTGTGCTCATTGACCATTTTCTCCAGAGACAGACATTCAATCACATCAGCTTCGCCCAAAGCCCCTTCCTTGTCTTGTTTATTTGCCAACCTAGAGATACATAAAATGGTTTTATAGCAAATATATGATCAGACAGCCACTTCAAAATATTTTGACCATGTTCTCATTCCAAAGTTTTATACCTATTGACCACCAAACAAACCAGTTTAAGACAGTACTATAGTATCCATTTCATCATTGTTCCTTTATTTTACTGCTAAAGTAAGTTTGTAAGAATTGGCCTCAAATGTCAAGAAAACAATCAACAGGTCAGCAGGCCAACAAAAAAGTTTACAAATAGAAAAAGAAATGGACTAGTTTCTACAACCCTCAGACATCAGTTCTAATTTTCACATTAATTATGTCTTTATCTTTTAAAAATACATTGCGTCAGGATGTAAATGCCCTTATCTCATGTCCTTATCTTCTTAAAATGTGTTCATGCTTTAAACTGTTTTTTATCTTCACCCAAGGATAGATTAATCAATTTTAGAGAGGGAGGGAGAGACACATCATATAAGAGAGAAACATCAATGGACTGCCCCTCTTAAGTGTCCTAACCAGGGACTGAACTGCAATCTAGGTGTGGGCCTGACCAGGAATCGCCGCAACCTTTTGGTACATGGAATGCCACTCAAACCAACTGAGCCATACTTGCCAGGGCCAAAGTGTTTATGTTTTAAAAACCCAAATGTTTATTCTGTGCTTGTAATATCTGAGCCTATCTGCATTTCCAGTGCATGAATGTGACCACTTAAATGTGTGATTTACTGGAGAGGTGGGGCCACTTCTATCTATAATTTACTTTGTATAGCACTCTACATAAGGAACATTATATTCAATTAGAAGCAAATTGGAAAACAACAAAATGAAAAATCAAAATAAATTCTTTTAAAAATTATCACAACACTATTTGCTATCAGATGGCAGAGGTCAAAAAAGTTTAGTAAAATACTATCTTGGAAGGGGTTTGATAGGCATTTTAGATAAAAAAGTACATAGAACAAAAACTCTAATGGACCCTTTAACTCTCTTGAAAAGTAATCCACGTGGTACTGGTACTTAAGAGGCATCTGGTTGTACGACGTTTAGCGCTGTGAAAACAGATCAGTGGAACTCAACAGATCACTGGAGTCAACCTGATTCAGTCAAAATACTACATTCGAATGAGTTTTTAGCATCCACTGATGACTTCTGCTAAATTCCATTATTTTAAAATAGCTTACAAAATCATGATTTTTCCATCTCTATACTCCTTCTGCATTTACTAGTTGGATTTTTGCTAAAAAGTAAGCTTTCATCAACTACTTGCTCACTTACTTAAATACAACTCCAAGAAAAGACAGGGTAAATGTTTGATCCTTTGCCTCACTTCCTAATATCAATAATAAATTAGTGCTTTACCAACCTCCAAAGGTGACCAAGTTTCTTTCTTGGGTTTGTAGGGGATATCGTTATGAAATAATGGATCATTAAAATACATTTGATGTGTTTCAATGCAGTGTAGTTGCTATCCTATCTCAGGTACCCATTCTTGGTCAGTGGGAGTCTCCCTTTTATTTGGCTCCTGTGTTCTTTTGCTACAACTCCCATGTTCTTTGTTATCTTCTTGCTTTTCTGTAAGAAATAATATTCCAGACTTGGAATCAGCTGTTGCCAAGGAGACCTTCTTCCTTTTGGACAGGTGGTATTTTAATGACCAGAGCCTGGGCACTTTGGACATTTACTGCTATTGACTTGCCATTGTTTTCTAGATGCTTTCAGTGAACAAACTAGGGGACGGGGTGTATTTTTTTAAAAAAGAAAGAATTAAATCATGAGCTTATTTTGATTTTTCCATTTTAAATCAAGGTTTTTATTTGGCTTCTTAAACTGTGTAACTTGTTTCTCAAGCTGAAAACTACAGTTCCAAGTAACACTGCCATTGGCTATTTGCCTTATCCTACAATTATATATGTTTTAATACAATACCAATATTATTACTAAAAATAAGATAACTAAATGAAGGATAAAATACCTTTGTGGTTATCCTTGTCTCTGAAATATGTCCCACAAGAGATGCACAGTCAAGATATCGAGTTTTAAAATCACTTGAAATAATGTCTCTCTGTATGGTAACATCACCATCTAGATGTATAGCTAGGTTCACTTGTTTCAGCCTGCTTTATTTGTTTATTTAAGATTTTATTTATTTGCTTTTCAAGAGAAGGGAAAGGAAGGAGAGAGGGAGAGAGAGAGAGAGAGAGAGAGAGAGAGAGAGAGAGAGAGAAACATCAATGTGTGGTTGCCTCTTGTGCAACCCCAACTGGGACCTGGCCTGCAACCCAGGCATGTGTCCTGACTGGGAATTGAACCAGTGACCCTTTAGTTTGCAAGCTGTTGCTCAATCCACTGAGTCACACCAGCCAGAGATGTTTTCACTTTTTAGTTTTGGTTTGTTTGTTTTTTTAAGTTTAAATTTTTAAGACATTTATGTGGTTCCAAATGCAAAACTATAAAAACAAAGTACAATCAGAAGTATTACCCAACTTTGTCCCTTCTCCTCTATTTCACCCATTCTCCTATAACCATTTTGATTAGATTTTAGTTCACCCACATCCTCATTATTTCTTTTTGAAAATATAACCATGTATAAGGGCAACGTGATATTTTATTTATTTTTTTAAAGATTTTACTTATTTTTAGAGAGAGGCAGAAAGGGAGAGAGACATCAATGTATGGTTGCCTTTCACCTGCCTCCTGTTATGGACCTGGCTGGAAACCTGGCTTGCAACCTGACTGGGAATTGAACCAGCAACCTTTGGGTTCGCAGGCCAGTGCCTTATCCACTATGCCACCAGCCAGGGCGGGAAAGTGATATTTTAAAGGTCCCAATTTGGGCACTACAGGGGTTAACTGCTGTTGACTGGGTGGGCCATGTTTGTGTATGTGTGTCTCCACACTTCCTTTCTCCCCCCCAAAACTAACATATTATACTCTTGTGTATCACCTTCCATCTTTTTAAACAGCAAATCCTAATATTACCCTGAAGTAGTGTAAACTCATCTTCTTTGCTACTGTATTCTTTTTAAATGAGCAAAAAGCTCATTATATGGGTGTTCTGTTTCATTGTTTATTCAGCCAGGCCCACACTGAAGGACTTCTGGGTTATTTCCAGTGTTTTGTTTTTACAAAAAGTGTTGTGAAGAATAAGTGTGGGAAAGACTTGTCTCTCATTTCGAGAAGAGTTTCCAGAAAGTGGGAATACTAAATCAAATAATAAATGCAGATGTTATTTTGAAAGAAATTCTATCAATGTCCCTCTGCTCACCCTCAAATCAGAAAAATCAGGCAGGAAAAAAAAAGGTGCTGTAAGGAAATTTAGCAATGTTAGAGGTACTTCATTTCTAATTTTTCAAACAAATGCTTCACTCTGGTAAGAATTAATTTTGAACTCATATTGATATAATAAACAGCATACTATATACTGCTGCATAACTCGTTTTCTATATTGAAAACTATGCAGGAAGCTTATTTTAAAATAAAAATAGCAAGTTAATAAAAATGGGGCTCAGGGTTTCAAGACAGGACCTCTTTTCTGGCAATGAAATTCAGTGATTTTATGAGTGAAGCCCTTGAGACTTCCTAAAACAACAAAAAGCCTCTACATCAAGCTTCTTTCCATTCCTAGTCTAAATTCTGTGTATTTAGCAAATTCTGATACCTAAAGAAAACAAAGAAACCTTTATTTAAATTCAAACCCCCTTTTAAGTGACTAATGTATTTTACCTACGATAGAGGATTGGATGACAGAGCCTGTGCCAAACACTCCATGTAGGCATTTTAACAAGAACTTCCTGTTACCAACTAGCTCCAATGAAAATGATCTTTCTTTAATCTAAACACTGGGCGCTTAACAGGCAGAACCGGATTCTCCAGGTGTGAAGTAAGCAATTTGTTCAATTTGCTCTTTCAGAAAAAAGATAGCTTTACCTATAACTTATTTGGCCTTGTAATTTGGTTTTTAATTAACTTAACTATCTGAAAACTGTACAGAAATTGCCTGTGATCTACAAGATAGAAATTTAAATAATTTGATCAAAACATTACAGGTGATACTCAGTTTTCCTCTCAAAGTCAGGACTCCAACACCGCAGGTGGAAAAGCAACAAAAGAAACACGACCAAGGTAAATAAACTGCTCTTTTCTGTGCTTTTTAATGTCAGACACCGACAGTCTGAAATCTGTGACATTTAAAATAGCTCAACAGATAATTAAAATTACCTGTTTTGCTAAGATTTGGACTGAGTTACCGGCAGCCGATCTGCTCATATACTACTAATAAAATGAACAGGATTTGAGTTTAGAAATCTCAGAAATAGACCACTATAATAAAAAAGCAACCTTTTCTTTTAAGTCCTTTAAAAAATAGCTTCTCATTTTGGAAACACTAGAAAGTAAAATCTTATAAAAACAAACTTAAAATTGGCTAATAAATTAGTCATACTGTGCTTACTTTAAAAAAACACTTTTAACACCGAGTTCTCAAAAGCTTATGTCCAAATTTGGCACATATGCATAACTTTTAAAAACTTAAGATAACTTTCTAGAAGGTCTCAATTCATTTCTTCATTGTTATTTCCCAGATATTTTTAAATTAATTTGATAAAATTAGAAAGTAATACTGTAAGAGGGCTACTGTAAAATACCAAAGTACTCACTTTTAAAATGTTTTAGCTAGTGTATTCAAAGTATGTAATTACAAAATTCAACATAAATAGTATATTTGATCTCATAGTTCTACAATTTTAAGTCAAACATTAAATGCTACATATATGTAGGTAGATCTGGTTTTTTCAAAATTAAGCAATATATAGAGACTTAAAACAGCTTATTTTCTGATATTTTCTCAAAGTTATTTCATAATTGTTACCATATTAGAACTTAATAAATAACCCATTTCAAATCAAAATAATATTAGCTTTTAATAAGTGTTTCAAGGGTAGATTTGAAAGTAGGCTATATATAATGCCTACAACACATTGTTTTCATGGCTATGCAGTTTTAAGTTTAATATAAAAATCATATTATGTATGTACAGTGTACTTCCATCAGGTAAGGAGTTCAAAATGACAAAAGTCAGAATAGTTAAACAAAAAGGGTCTGATTGTTACATTAAACAAGTCAGTTAACAATTAACTTACTGAAACTAAACAAAAAGTAGAATGAAAGAGGCCCTGAAAGACTCTTTACAAAATGCCACAAAATTTAGAGAATATATATATATATATATACATGCAGCTTGCAATATTTGTTTTCCTAATTTAAGTAATCAAAATATAACTACTCCAATACCATCAGCTTCTTTCATCTTGAACTAGGGAAATTCTGTAAGCTGTCCTCATACACAAAGCAAAAAAAAAAAAAAAAAAAAAAAGCCTCAATTTATTTTAGATAAGAACTGATTACATGTATTTAATCATTACAGTAACTATAAAAATTATCTTTAAAAATATATAAATCTATAAAGTATCTATCACAAGGTACATTTCTTAAAGCACTAGGTAATTTTTATTCATATTTCTGTTCCTGGTGATAATGTTCCTTGTCTGTAGAAAGTTTTATTTAAGTCATGCAAGTTTAGCTTTCTATTTCCCAGAACAAATTGTCTAATTTGATTACCATATTTACATATTAGTATTCTTTCTTTTTGCAAATGTTGAGTTTAAGCTCAATAGTCAGTTATTGACAGAATTCAAAACTACATAGCAATGCAGTAAGTTAAACATACTGAAAGATGATTCATATTGAAATCAAATCTTCCAACATTAAGAAAATAAATGTAAAGCACAGAGAAGGCTGTATAAAATGGTAGTCTCATCAATTTCACCTAGCCTACGCAATTAAATGATCTGATAACTATGAGCTTAATATGTTGTGTTCATGAACTTTGTCTCTGCCAACTTATGAATTCTAATGTGCTTAGATGTCTTTCTTTGCCTAATATTCTATTTTATGAAGATATATGATTAAGCAACGAAGTTGGAAATAGTTATATATCTAGTTACGAATATGCAACTACTAGGGCAGGAGTAGCAAACTCATTTTCACTGGGGGCCACGTCAGCCTCACAGTCGCCTCCAAAGGGCCGAATATAATTTGGGGACTGTATAAATGTAACTACTCCTTAACAGTTAAGTGAGCCAGGTAGAAATAAGGTGCCAGCTGGGTAAAATAAGGTGGAGGGCCGGATTCAGCCTTGTGTTTGCCACCCGTGGACTAGAAAATGCAATTTGTATACTGCATGTAAGTGCACCTGAGTATCTACAGGGTGCACACGATCAATTGGCAAAATTTTAGTAAAATAAACAACATACCACAAAAATGTTATATTTTGAAATAAATTTATTCTTATATGTAAATACATAAACATAGTTATTATTTTGTAAATTGTTCAAAAAAGTCTCCATTTGCTGCAATAATTGACTCAATTTGACTTCAGAATCTTGAGCATGCTTTAATTAATTTTTCTTTATCCATGGACATCATCATGTTTTCAATCTTAGCTTTAACAGCCTCTTTATTGGAATGAGGTTGTTTATTAACTTCTCTCTCACAAATGCTGCATACATAAAGATCTAAAGGATTTACATCTGGTGAATTAGGAGGCCAGATTTCCTTTCACCAGAATTCAGGAACAATGACACTGAGAAATTCTTGCACCTTTCTGGCGTTATGTGCTGGTGCACCATCTTGTTGGAAGATAAAATGACATCCATTTGCAAGTTGCTTCATTCATGGTACAACTACTTCTCTTAAAACATCAAGATAAGGCCCTGGATGGTGGCACAGTAGATAAGACGGCAGCCTGCGAATCCAAAGGTCACTGGTTCGATTCCCAGCAAGGGCACATAACCAGGCTGCAAGCCAGGTCTCCGGCCAACTCCCCAGCCAGGTCCATAGCTGGAGGTAGGTGAAAGGCAACCATACATTGATGTTTCTATCCCTCTCTGCCTCTTTCCCTTCCCCTCTCTCTGGAAATAATAAATACAAAATCTTAAAAATAATTTTAAAATAAAATAGTGTAATCCCTTAAAAAAAAAAGTCAAGGTAAACATCCTGAATCTTCACTGATGATCTCCTGGATTCTGTGTACAATATCTGAACTTGTGCGATCCTTGCGTACCTTATGCGTTTTCCTTGTTGGTGTAGCAACATCAGGATCAGCATTATATACCTTCACGCTGCAAACTACACATAAAGGGACATTATTGAAGTCT
Source organism: Noctilio leporinus (assembly GCA_004026585.1). Taxonomy (NCBI): domain Eukaryota; kingdom Metazoa; phylum Chordata; class Mammalia; order Chiroptera; family Noctilionidae; genus Noctilio; species Noctilio leporinus. Next base: position 173,261 of record PVIW01003109.1, on the reverse strand, counting down.
GCAATTTCCTTAGCAGTTCGCCCTGCGTGCAATGAAGTCCAGAAATTAGGGTTGTTCTAACATCGTATTCCTTTGACATGATGGTTGACTCAGAATACTTTATATCTGAAACGATGATGTTGAATCATAACCTTAGAAACATAGCTTTTCAAAATTAATAAGAAGCATGTGAAATAAGGAGATGCAAAGTTATTGCCAATTGATCGCATGCACCCTGTACATTAAGACCATTTCTGCAGAAATGAACAGGATTTGGGGAACATTTTGAATTATGTTAACTCTATACAGATAATCACCTATAACCTTCAGTCAAGATGCACAGGACAGAAAATCTTCCCTTTTACATATAAAAGTGTCTGATATGATCTTGAGTAAAAAGGAAAATTATAAAACTACATCATTACATTTGAAGAGAAATTGCCAAGTCCTAGAAGTGAAGAGAGAACGTACAGCCAAAGTAGAGAGTAGGAATTAAAGGAACTCCACATACTACTAGAAGCTGGGTTTAACATTTGTGCATAATGGGAAACTACAACTGAGCTTCCTAGATGCAGCAGTGAGTAGTGAAGTAGAAAAAATTGAGCACAGTCTATCTACAGGAATGGTAAAACCTCTGTTGGCTTCTCTAGTATTATAACAGGAAGTGAGGGATCCACTCAGGCTATAAAAACCAGTAGAGAAAAATTAGGCCCATACTTACACTACTGGGGCTACAACAGGCAAACTCCATGGAGCCCTAGTAGTGACAACCACAAAAATGGGTTAAGAATATATCCTGAGTCCTTGAGGCATCAGTGCCCTGTGGTGTTGGAGGAACCTTGTTGCATTGGCCTGTACGCAGGTGCACTGAGACCTGCTCTCACGACTATACCCCATAAGCAACCCAGAGCTATTGGGGCCCGCTCCACTCAGCCTGGGCAGGGCCAGTCCTAGCAGAGCAATCAGCCCTGTGGACAGCTGAGTTACAGTGGCTATGGCCAGGCAGGGGACAATTCAGGCTATGTCCAGAGCACGGGCTCTTCTGGACAGACCCACTACATAGGCTACGGGTCTGTCAGTTCTCCAGGGACATATATCAGTAAGTGGCTATGGCTGTGGCCAGAGTTCTCAGTTGTCACATGGGCAGCTGTCCTACACTCCTAGCAACACCTCAGGAAGTTACAGTAGCTCTCAGAGCAGCAACTAGGGGTGACTCGAGCGGGGATTATGGAGCCTGAGGGCAAGGATGACCTTTGGGTCTTTGAAGCTCTGGAGCTGTAGTGGTGGTCAGTAGCCTGGCTACAGACAGCAGTGAAACTCATATAATCCTCTTCTGGATTAGGGACCACGGAACCACTATAATAGCAGTGGAGATGGTGAAGTGGGTAGCGGAGGGGGTAGTGAGTGGTGGCAGCAGAGGTGAGGTTATGGCAATCAGGACCAGAGGACTGATGGGGGTGGTGGCTACAGGTAGGACAGCAGGACTATGGGCAGTGGTTACAACCTCACAGAGGTTGTGGAGGTGGTCATGGAGGCGGTCATGGAGGCAGAGTCAGTATAGATAGCAGTGACTGTGGTGGCTTCAATAGATTTGGTAGCCTTTGGGACCAAGGGTCATGTCATAACTCTGAAGAGGATAATTAGGACACCACCTTCGTGCAAGGCCTGGGTGAGAATATTACAACTGAGTCTGTGGCTGATTACAAGCAGATTGGTATTAAGACAAATAAGAAAAGAGCACAGCCTGTGAATAATCTGTGCACAGGGAAACAGGCAAGCTGAAGGGAGGGGCAACAGTATCATTTGATGACCCACTTCTGCTAAAGCAGCTACTGACTGGTTTGGTGGTAAAGTATTCTCTGGGAATCACATCAAGGTCTCATTTGCTAGTCAGTGAGATTTCAGTTTGGGCAGTGGCAGTGGTCATGGAGGCCAAGATCAAGGAGAACCCATGGGCTACAGAGGCTGAGGTGGTGGTGGCCCCGGAAGATTCCTCAGTGGAGAGCAACAAGCTAGGGACTGCAAGTGTCCTAATCCTACATGTGAGTACATCAGTTTCTCTTCGAGGAATGAATGTAACCAGTGTTCCACCCCCAAACCAGATGGCCCAGATGGCTCTCATAGGGGGTCACTATGGAGATGATCATCATGGTGGCAAAGGAAGCTATGATTGGGGAGGCTACTGAGGCCAAAGTAGGGACCATGGGGGATTCCAAAGGGAGCCGAGGTAGCAGGAACTGAGGTGGGTTTGGCCCTGGCAAGGTGGACTGCAGGGATGACCACCAGCAGGACTGCAGGGAGAGGCCATATTAGCTTGTGAGGTTCTGGAACAGCTTGTCTTCTATACCCAGTGCTACCCTCACTATTTTGTAACCTGCCACCTCCTGATCACCCTTTTGGGTATGTGTGTGTGTCAGACTATGTAATGTAAGCCTATCTCTGGATGCCATTAAAAACATCCTGTTAGTTCAATATTCTTCGTCTAACCCATCTTCAGAGGATTGATGTCCAAGTCAGGAATGTGGGATGTTTTCTTCTTTCAGGTTATCCCAACTAGCAGGAACTGGCATAATGTGTTGGATACTTGGGGGGAAAAAATGTATCCACAGTGCAGGGCACTCCAGGCATTCCTGCGTAATACAATTTCCCACTGAAGATAAACTATTGACAAAGTTCACTGAATCCACCAGACCATCACCAAGAAAAATTGTCAATGGCCACAACAAACCAAAAATAAGTAATGTAAAAAATCTTTAATATAAATACCATTTAACTATTCAAAGCAAATAAAGACATAGGATCCATCAACCAAGATGAATACAGTATAAACTTTATAGTTAATTTCATATAAATATAATTTACTCACTATTATAGTATATGCCATGACACAGCCCTGAAAGGAAATGATTTTTTCTATTAATACCAGTAACATAGAACTTTATACAAGAAAGATTCAGCATTTACCTATTTTTAGTAAAATTAAGGTTAATGAATACAAAATATATATTCATATATTTTGAAGTGTTTCTTCAAGTACCTTTTACTCAAAGGGTTCCAGAAAGAAGCCTCCAAAGATGAAATAATAAATGAAAGGGAAAAAAAATAGATACCTATTATATTTAAATATAGTAAGAAACCATCAATAAGAGCCAGGAGGAAATGATGAATACAATTTCTGAATTGAAGAACACAGTAGAAAGAATCAAAAGCAGGCTAGAGAAAGCAGAAGATCAGATCAGCCAGCTGGAGATCAATGTAGAAAAAATTCCCAAGCAGTGCAACAAAATGAGAAAAGACTGAAAAAGAATAAAGAAGTTTTAAGAGAGCTGCAGAACAACATGAAATATAACAGCATCCGTATCATAGGGATACCAGAAGGAGGAGAAGCAAGGGATAGAAAACCTCTTTGAAAAAGTAATGACAGAAAACTTCCCTAACTTGAGGAGAGAAAATGTCATGCAAATTCAGGAAGCACAGAGGGTCCCAAGGAAGATGAACCCAAACAGACCCACTCCAAGACACAACACCATGAAAATGGCAAATTTCAAAGACAAGGAGAGAATCCTCAAAGCAGCAAGAGAGAAATAGCTAATAACACACAAGGGGGCTCCCATAAGGTTATCAGCTGATTTCTCAACGGAAACACAAGTCAGAAGGGAATGACAAAAAAATATTTCAAGCAATGAAAAACAAAGGCCTGCAACCAAGAATACTCTACGCAGCAAGGCTCTTATTCAAAATGGAAGGTGAAATAAGGAGCTTCCCAGATAAAAGAAGTCTAAAAGAATACATCTCCACCAAACCAGCATTGCAAGAGAAGCTAAAGGGTCTGCTTTAAGAAGATGAAGAAACAGAGAGACAGACAGAAACACAGGTACAAAGGTAAATGGATTAAATGCACCAATCAAAAGACTTAGGGCAGCTGAAAGGATAAGGACCAACTTTAACTTATGAGTGCTTTAAAGTGATCTTGTTATAAATAGATTTTACTAAATAAGGTATAATTTTGTATATTACTTGTACCTGCATTACTGCAGGTTAAGTTTTCTTAGATTGGAATCATTTCACAATATGGGAAAATCAGGTTACTTGCAATAACAGAAAACTCTAATGCAGTTAAGAAAAAAGTAAAAAAATGTGGATGTATATTACATAGAAGACATGCTATCTTTCTTATTCACTGTTACAAAATATGTGCTTATTTGTGGGTGTGTAATATATAGATTTTGTTAGCAATATATGTTTTAAGTAGCAACCAAGTGGTCATAGATGTGTTGTGAAATCAGTCAGTCTAGGTTAGAAAAGATGCTATGAAAGAAGACCAATTTGGATGGAAGTTGAAAACTACTAAACTATATGACTTGTGTACAAAGACAATATATATTCTCATATTAGCATGTAAATTGGATGAGATTCCTTTCAACTAAATTGTGGAAATATACATTTCCAGTTTGAAGGCCCTCAAACTGGGGGTGCTTGGGGAAAAAAATGTATGCTATAATAAACTTTATTATTGAAATGTGCACATACCTAATCTCTACCTTAACAGACTCTTAAATAGTTCAGGGGCTAGTTTAGGACCACATAGGAAGTAAACCACAAGTTTAAAAAATATCTAGAATACTATTATACAAAATTATTTAAGTCCTAGGGGTTTTTATTTTTTACCTCAACTTAGTAGACAAAATAATTTCTAATCTAGCTGAGCACTGCAAGTGCCATTATTTCTGAAGGCTTCAACTTGTAAAAACACATGTAGAGGAAAAACAGAGGGTATTGAAAGAAGACCTGTGCACAGCCTAAATAAATAAATAAATAAATAAATAAATGTACTATTTAAATAGAAAACTCCAGAAAGAATAAGTTGTATTTCCAGTAGCTTAAAATAAAGTTGAGCTGTATTACTGGAGTGGGCAGGATCTGACTCAAAAACCAAATTCATGTTTTACTATGGGTTTGGCACTGTCTCTAGGACAACTTTCACAAAAGTGAGTTCTGCAATACACCATTTCTGTGATATATTTCACAAAAATAGCATTTGAGTAAAATATTAAATAAGAAAAATATCTGCTTAATTTTGCTACAATATATCTAAAATATTATCATTTAACATGTAATTATGTATAATTATGTAAGCTATTGGCATATTTTAAGTTTTTTGTGTTAACTCTTCAAAATCCAATATATACTTTAAATATGTATAAAAATATGTACAGGTGTAAATGTATTTTTTTCATGTGTTTGGTAATATTGCAATTCATATTACTTAGAGTAGTTCTTTAAACAAATGAATTAATGTAGGCATTTTGGAATAATGAAAAGTAAACTATGCATTAATATATGATTTGAGAAGTTGACAGAAGGCAGTAAGTAAATGATGAATTGTCTGGGTGTGAAAGGAAAAAAAAAGTACACATTGGTGGTTACAGAACAGACAGGGGGATGTTAAGAAGAACAAAAGAAATAGAGAAGCCGAAGAACTTACATGCATGCCTCATGGACATGAACTAAGGGAGGCATTGATGGAGGAAATAGGGTACTGCTTGGGGGGGGGCAAAGAGGGGAAAATTGGGACAACTGTAATAGCAAAATAAATAAAATATATTAATTAAAAAAAAAGAAAGTGATGCAGCATCTTTAACACTTTTAATTGTATATTGTTTATCTCCTCTCACACATTCAACTATTCAAGGACAGGTATTATTGAATATACTTGTATACTACAGCACTTAAAACTTTACATATAGTAAGTCTCAGTAATTATTTGACAAAATATCAGTCCTTTAAAACCAAAAGAATATTATCAGGTCATTGGTTTAACTTTTTATGCAATGTAGGCATCATTTTCACAACATCCTGGACTGGATCATCATTGAAGAACATCTATCTCAGCGACCGTCTCCAGTGATGGCAAGCTCGTTACCTCACGAAGCAGTTCTTTCCATCTCAGAGCAGTTCTACTTGTCTGAAGAGTCCTCTTTATACTAAATTAAACCCGTCTCCATGTAAGTTCCACCCATTGCTGACTGGGGTCATGCCAAGTAAGTCTAATTCCTTTTACATATCCAGACCTACACATTTTAGAAAACAGTTGTAGATATTCCCTATATTTCCATTTCTTTGAATAATTTCCAAATTGGATGTGGTCTTTTAATCTCATGCTTCCCATGACAGTTTGGAAATTCCTAAGTTATAAATTTTCATCTCAAAATACCACACTTAGAAATTAATGTAGTCCCTCTCCCATTTGCTCTAACTGGCACAGTCAGTGGATCAAACACCTTTATAGTCAATGTAGGTATATCAGAATATTATTCATAAGAGCACAATGACTGTTCTGATAGAAAGCTCATAACTAAGATCTCCAGTAATTTTCATAAGCCCTGCTATGAATGCAAAGGCCCTCCATTTTATAGATGTAAAAGTGTTTTTTAAATAACTCAGTGAATATTTTATATCTACCTTGGTTAAACATATTTTTGTACTTTAGTACTGTGTACCATGTCATTTTAATCTTTGAATCCTAGCTCTGTACTTCAACATAATAAAGAGATCTCTAAATTTTGTACCATCAACTTTTTGATAAGCATGCCTTCATGACAAGATCCAAATCACTGATTAAAATACTTGCATAAATATATCAAACTGAGTCCTACAGCATAACATCAGAGGCCATTTTCTCTGATAGTGATATTATGTGTATTTCAATTAGCTCTTTGTAGCTCCTTTAACAACTTCTTAGCTGCCAAAATATCATGAAAGGCATTTTGTTTAAATGTCTTTCTAAAGTCAAGACATTCTGTGAAAAATTAAGTATTTTATTAATTAGATTGCTTTTAAATCACTTCATTTTAGTTATATATATGTGTATATGCGATGATATATATTAATGTATGTAAAATATATTACATCAACTTGATCCTTTGGGTAATGACCAACATAAGGTGTGATAAATGTCAATATTATCATTGCTCCCAAAGTAAGATTTTATATTACTATAATCTCATGCTTGTAAAAATAACACTTAATATAAATTTTGTTCTCAAATAGCCTGGATATCTTTGCAAAGGAACGCTAAGAATGAGAAATCGGCTTAATCAGACAAGAATATGTTTTCATACATATGTAATGGATAAGAAAACAAAACTATACCAAATAGTATGTTAATCATTCCAAAGCCCCTGAAATTTTAAGATAAATACAACATTATCTATACTGCTTAAAGCTCTCATGAAGTTGTCCCTGTCACTATATTGGTTTTAATTAAATTATGCATACTTAACAAAATGAGTATATTTTTAACATTATATAGAGCAAAAAGGGCAGTGTCAGGGAACCTTTTTAATTTTAAAAGCTGACGATATGGTCAAGTCAAATCTTCCATTCTATGATGTATCTTCCTATGTCAAAAAAAATCTATTATTCTGTGGCAGTTTCATGACACAAAAATTATTTGGGGGAAGTTATCTCTCTATCATTGCTTTCTCAGATACTTCACTCGATTGAATGGGGCTCATTAGTAGCCCCACATCATGCAAAGCTTTTTATAAATTATTATACATTACTTTTTCTATTTAACTGATTTTTATGAGAAAATTCTTAATGATTTTTCTAGTTTTTTAACCTTTTTTCAGAAAAGTAGGAGGGTGTTCCCTGGGAGATAAGTATAGCTATGTGAAGCCAACTGCTCCAGGGGAAAATACTAAACTTTTCTTTGTTCAATGCAGCCATTTTTGTTTTTTAGGAGAAGAGGGAAGATGAAGGACCGACTTCAGGAACTGAAACAACGAACAAAAGAACTTGAACTCTCTAGAGACAGGCAAGTGCCAACTACAGAGGCAGAGGAACAAGGAACCTTTCTGCAGCAAGCTGTTATTTATGAACGAGAGCCTATAGCAGAGAGATACCTACAGGAGATCCAAAAGCTACGGGAGAGTATTAACCACTTGACAGATGGTGTTCAAAAACTGGGGCAGCAGCAGAAAAGTCTGGTGGCTTCCATGAGAAGGTTTAGTCTACTTAAGAAAGAGTCTAGCATCAATAAAGAGATAAAAATCCAAGCAGAAGACATTATGAGAGGTTTGGATAATTTAGTACAAGAAGCAAAAAAATCCGAGGCTGAAAATGGTCCGTCGTCAGTGATCACAAGGATACTTAAATCCCAGCATGCTGCAATGTTCCACCATTTTCAGCAAACTATGTTTCTGTACAATGACACAATAGCAGCAAAGCAAGAGAAGTGTAAGACGTTTATTTTTCGTCAACTTGAAGTTACTGGAAAAGAAGTGCCCGAAGAAGAAGTAAATGATATGCTTCAGCAAGGCAAATGGGAAGTTTTTAATGAAAGCTTGCTTACAGAAATCAATGTCACTAAGGCACAACTCTCAGAGATAGAACAGAGACATAAGGAACTTGTTAATTTGGAAAATCAAATAAAGGATTTAAGGGAGCTTTTCATTCAGATATCTCTTTTAGTAGAGGAACAAGGAGAAAGCATCAACAATGTTGAAATGATAGTGAATGGTACAAAAGAGTATGTTAACACTACTAAAGAGAAATTTGGACTAGCTGTAAAATACAAAAAAAGAAATCCTTGCAGGGTACTATGTTGTTGGTGTTGTCCATGCTGCAAAGCAAAATAAAAAAGCTATTTTAGAAAATTTTCCAGCTTTAGAATGAAGAATGTCTCCTAGTTCAGTGTCTTGGTTTTTTTTCCCTTTCACAGATTAATTCACATACCTTTCATTACTATTAAGTTTAAATTTCCCCCTTTAGCCTCACCCACTAGAATTACATTAACTTCTGAAGCCAGTTACATATAATGTCTTCATTTACTAAACTACAAACTATTTATAGCTGTTAAAAGTCAGATGAATGATCTTAAGTTTCTGATCAGGTATCAAGCTCTATTACATATTTTTGTAATTTCCAATACCTTTAAGAATATGAATGTCAACAAGTGACAACTACTTAACAAGCCTTCAGTTCACTTGATAATATTTAAGTAGCTAAAAATTGTATAAAATGAGACCTCAAAGGATGCTACATTCAAGCAAAATTAAACCAGAAGCTGCATCAAATCTTTTATGCTCAGATATATCAGATAACTCAGTGGTCGGCAAATCCTGATAAACCCAACTACGTACTTACTTGATGAAAAATCTAGTTGGTAACCCAGAACTGAATCCAGTTTAAGGCCTAAGAAGGTAAATTAAGGCATTATTTTCCTGAACTTGGGTCCATTCAGGATACTGTACTACATACAAATCAGGAGGGTTGGCAAATAAAGTAAAAAAATAAAGGTAACCGTATTCTCAAAAGTTTCTCTTTCTTTCTTTCTTCTTCTTCTTTTTTTTTGTAAAGCCAGGCATTACGAGCTAGGGATATAGTTTAAACTCATTAAGGGATAGAGGTCTGTAACACATTCTAGTGGAGAAAACAGATAATAATTTAAATATCAGATCATGTTAAGTTCTTGGAAGACTTAAAATAAGGATATGAGACAGAGATTATCAGGGTGGCTTCTTTTGGTTGGGTAATCAATGAAGGCCTCTCTGAAAGGTAATAAGTGAAAATCTAAATAATGAGGATGAGACATGGTATATTCCAGGAACAGGATACAAACAGTAGAAAGACCCAAAGTAAAATATAATTTCCTCCATCCAAAGAGAAACAAATAGTACAGTATATCATAGCAGCAAAAGTGCAATGAGAAAAGAGATGAAGTTTAGAAAGGCCAGTAGGGGCTACCATTAAAACTTTGTAAGCCATGAAGTCTGAAATTTACATCAAGTATAATCAATGAAAAGCCCCCAGGCTGATTTTGGCCTGAAAATAATGTCACATAATTTATATTTGAGAAAAATCATTCTGTCTAGTATATGGATTTGGGACAGATGAGCAGAAGAGAAGCATACAGGTATAGAAAACAATTGGAAGGTTAATGAAGTAGTCCCAGTAAGAGGTAATGGAGGCTTGAACTAGAATGGGGATGGGGGCAGTGATAGTGGAAGCAGCAGTGCTCCTACTCAAGATTAATAAAGACTTGCTATGTTCCAAAACTGTTCTAATAATTTCACAAGTTTACCAGCATGAACACTGAGATATACAGCATAGCTAAGTAAACTATCCCAGGTCACAGAAATGGTATCTACAGTCAGGATTTGACCCAGGCAGTATGATTTCAGAATCAGCTCTTAACTACTGTATATTATACAGTGGTGACTTAAAAAACGTAGACTAACTTGTGATAGACTTAAGAGGCAGGAACTACAGGACACTGATGAGATGATGGTGCCATTTACTAAGATGGGGAAAGACAGAAATGAAGGTTTGACTAAGAGAATCTGTGATGATAATAAAATGTCCCAGTGAAGGTTTGTAAGATATTAGTTATATCAGTAGGAGCTCCTAGGAGATGAAAGGACTGAAAGTTTAGATCTGGGTTGCTGGAGTAAATAAATGGTATTTATCTTAGGTTAGGTGACTTTAGGATGAAGTCACCTAAAAAACTCTTAAGTCCTGAAAAGGACCTGGGCTATTCCAAAATTTACATTGAAAGCAGAAAAGTAGTAAAGGAGACTGAGAGAAAACCAATAATGAAGTAGGAGGAAATGTACTGCAAAATGCAAAGACGAGTGTTTAAGAAAGACAAAGTTGTACAAGTTGTCAATTTGAAGTAATGTAAGAATGGCAATGTGACAATGGACTTGGGAACATGGAGATAACTTACTGACACCAACAAGAACAGTTTCAGGGGATTATAGGGATGGAAACACATGTGGAGTATATCCAGGAAAGAATGTGATATGAAGAATGGCAACAGCCACAATGAAAAATTCTTTCCAGATCCCAGCCCTTTCTACTTTGGCCTATTATCCCTTCCCTGTCTTATAGAAAGAGTTTCTCTCTCCCGGTTGTTCTCATTAGCAGAATGTGCTCTTTGTGTTTTTTAACTTGATTACTAATGCAGAAGCTGGCCTTGGATAGGAGAAGAAACAACTCTACCACATTGTAGGAAGGCAAAGTTTAGGAATAAAAGAATTGGTGGGGGAAAGTGGGAATTCTGATGGGACAGTTTCCCTTTTCTCAAGGAAGTGTGAGGCAAAATTTTAAATTGAAGGCACAACAGGAATAAAGGAGAACAGAAAAATCATACATATACTTCCTAACACTATAAAATAATGTTTAATTTATAATATATAAAGAAATTGAAGAACTTTCCATTGCATCAGTTATCAAGCATTACTAGGAAAAAAAATAGCATTTCACATATGCCAGCCTCAACTGTTTAAGAAACATTATTAAAAAGATAAATTTAAAACCAATGATAACCTCTCAAGCTAATCAGGTGGTGACAAACATTTTTTCTGCCCCTTCTAAAGTTGTGCTGTCTTTTTATCTAGTGCCTTACTTATACTTGTTTACAATTGCTCCTAAATTGTTAATCATGAGAACTGAGAATATTAAGCACTTAGCATAATTATATCCAGATGGATATGTAAAATAATAATTTTTATCAGCATTTTTATGTATACATAGCACTTTTAAAGCAAGACTTCAGCACAGAAATTCTCACAGCACTGTATCACAATTACACACAACTTTATTATATTTAAAAACCACAATACCATCTTAACCTAAGCAACAAAAATACTGTTTAACAAATTAGTTGAACATTTTGTGTATTTTATTCACATACTTAATAGGCACTACTAGTTGTTTTTCCTTAAAATCACTACCTTAAATGAAAATATTTTGAAGCAATAGAGGCACAATATTAGTAACCTACTGGTTCTGAAAGTATGCAATATTAAAAATAAAAGTAATATGAGTACTTAGGCTCATATTTTTACCGACTAAACTATATTATTTTCTGTAATCAAAAGCTTCATGTAAATTCATAGGATGAGATACTTCAAAACTGGACTTCCTAGCTCATCTCCATCTAGACATAATATATCAATAATAATGATTCATGTTCACTATCACATTTATAGAACACTAGTAAAGCACTGCACTAGATGCTTTAAACACATTATTTGGAATTCATATAACAATACAGGGATTAGAAACCTTATTCTCAAGTAGAGACACAGAAGCTCAGGAAGCAGTAAGCTATAAGGACTGACTCAAAAGCCCACACTTTCCCTTCCTTACCAGTAGCTCTCAAAGTTTGCTTTGCATCAGAATGATCTGGAAAAACCAGTGGGGGCAGAAACAGTCCTGGCCCTTCCCCCTAAAATGTAGGCGGTCTGGGCTGATGCTGATGCAGGTGTTTCCTAGACAACATCTTACTGCTTGACATACATTGGCAGCAGGTTTTTCTGTTGTTTTGTTTTTAAATAGAATGTACTGGGTCATGGGAAGGAAAGGATTAAAATTAAGTTATAAATAAATGGTTAAAACATGAGTATGCCAGGCACAAGGGTACATCTTAGTCAATCAGAATATAAGTTAAAGTTAATGTCTATGGAGACATTCTCCATAAGAGAAAAAGACTTTCTAGGTAAACAAACAGGTTAATTACAGAGCAGAATGTTTGGATGGCATCTTTTTGCTCTCTTTAGAAGGAACACAAATCACGTTTACCTTTGTACTGAAATGGATTCTTTAGATAGCTACAGTAAGGTTCATGCTATTATACACAGATGAATAGAAATGCACAATTACGATATTTTACAGCTACTACTATAGAAGAGGCAATGAAAAATGAACCACCACCTGCCAAACAGAACTTCTAAGCTGATGAAAACACACAAGCCTAGTAGTACCTAAGGTTCTGATCTTTCAAGAGAAGCCTCAAGTCTGTCTATGCCAGCGTGGAACGTGGCTGCGGCTGTCTGCAGCAGCGACAGAAGCTGTCAGACCCCACACTCTGCCAGTCGAGCAGAGGCGGGGGAGGCTGTCCCAACCTGCTGCTGTGGTCATCCACTCTGCTTCCCACAATGCGAATGAATCAGGCTCTATCAATTTGTAATTTTCTGATTATAGACAGGATTCTAATTTTTCAGGTTTATGTTCTTCTGTTAGATAACTGCATCTTCTTAGAGGTCTGTGGTTGTTTTCCATGTGTTCATTATGAGAGGATGGGGAAAAATCATCTAGGTGTTCAAGTGAGCCCCAAGAGGCTTTCTAGGCCCTATCTCAACTAGTGTAGGCTCAGACAAGGGGTGCAGAGAAGAGATTAGATGCTGTGACTGGACTCTGCAGTTGAGACATGAGTGCAACAAGGAGTGCTGCAGACTGCCTCCTAAGTCGGGTACCCTCCCCATACTTGTCCACAACCCACCAGCCCTAGCACTGAGCTTATTAGGGTTGGTCTGCTGGAGGCCCTTCCCATTTATTATCCAGTAGACATTTCTTTTTTTTTTTCTTTAAAGATTTTATTTACTATTTTTAGAGAGATGGGAAGGGAGAGAGGCAGAGAGGGAAAAAGACATCAGTGTATGGCTGCCCCTCACCCGCCCCCAGCCATGGACCTGGCCGGAGACCCAGCCTGCAACCTGGCTACGTGTGCCCTGGCTGGGAATCGAACCAGCGACCCCTGGGTTTGCAGGTCAATGCCTTATCCACTGTGCCACCAGCCAGTAGACATTTCAATAACATACCTACTACATGATAGAACTATATCAATTAAAAAACAAAATTTCCTAGCTGTATGGAGCTATGAAGGTAGCCTGAAGGGCTTTAAGCAGAAGAATAAAATGGTCAAATTTCCATTTTAAAAAGAACACTGATTTTTTAAAATATTCTTGCTTTAATATCACTTGTTAAAGCATAAAACATACATCCGTTTTTTGTCATTTAGAAAATATCTAATAAATAAGAGCTCCTGCTAGGAACGAACAGATTAGGGTACAGGCAAGACTGCCAGCAGGGAGGGACTGGTTAGGAAACCACTGCTGTCAGCAACAGAGGGGATGTGGAGAGCGGGGGAAAGAAGGTAACATCGAAGGGGATGGAAAGTAGTAAAAAATTTGAAGACTATTCAGATAGTAACATCAGTAAGAGAAATCAACTGTAGGTCAGAGATAAAGAGGTAAGGAAGAGAGCCCCAAATATGGGGCTTGTGAGATATTTAAGAGGGCTATAAACATAAAAGAATGGAATACAAAACTTAATATACTATATGATCACTCCTTATGTTACATTTTTACAAAAATCTGCACAGGAAATTCATCAAAATGTTAGAAGTGATACACTCTGCGTAGAAGGTCAATCATTTTTTTAAAAACTCATTCTTTCCTTTATCTTCTAAATGTATTAAGAATATACTGGGTTGCACATTTTATGTATTTTTGAAGCACATTAATTTCAAAAAGCAGTTTACCTTTCTTAATTAAAAATTCCATGGTGTAATACTTTCTTGAAAACACTGGTCAAATGGCAAACTATATTTCATAAACAATTTACACCAGCCATAATTAATTCTTTGTAAGCTGATTATGAAATATAACAATAAAGCAATCACCCTAGTTGTGGGTTTTCTCTTTCTAGTCTAAAAACTTACTAGTTGAGAAGTGATGGAATTGCTGAGTCATCTGATTACTCAGTAATCACTGAAGTCTCATCAACTGCACACCCCTGCTTTGAGGCTTTTCCACATCATATCCCTCTGTATGACTGACTCTCTCGCCTCAAGTGTCATCCTCTTAATCAAATCTACTATGCTTATTATAATCATGAGAGTAATGGGCCTGTCACCACCACCACCACAGGATTCCCGATATTCTTTTTCCTGCTTTATTTTCAATACACTTATTACCTAACGTATGACATAATTTATTACACTCAGTGTGTCTCACCCCTTATAATGTCGTTTCTTGAAGTCATACATGGATTTTTATTATTTTTGTTTCCAAATGTATCCCCATCATCAGAACCCCTGGCACATAGTGGAAGCTCAATAAATATTTGCTAAGTGAACACACGCATGAATGAATAATGCATAAAAGAATAAAGTAATGACCATTAGATTTAAAAAAGCATACACAATTACTTCACAAATGAGTATTAGTCATTAATATTTTTCTCTTTAGGAGACACTGATTTTCTGCTTAGACATTTGTAGAGACTAAGTTAGCCTATGGGGTTCAACAATGTGCACTCTGTAGGTGTCTATTCAAGTTTTCTTCAGATGCAAACAGGTGAGAACTGACTCTTTAAATCAAATAAAGTTTTACATCTTGTAAAGGGAGCTTCCACACTGCTTCATTTTAAAATACTCATTTCCTATGAAGGACCACTGTGAAATTCTGCTTACAGTTTCATTTAACTACGTTTGTTTGTTTTTTTAGTCCTAGTGATGAATCACAAGAATGAGGGCAAATGGACAAGGCAAGGGCACACATTCAGCTTTTTCCAATCTCAAAAGCAACTTAAACTTCTCCTTTGCTGTCTTGTAGTTATGGCACCACCTGGTGTTGACTATGCAAAAATGCTATGAGGGTGAGGCAAAAGTCCTTTGTCAGTTTTTAAAAGAAGTTTAGGCAGCTGGACACAATGTGTGAGCATGTGACTAAGTGATAGGTCACATGTTTAATTTGAAAACACGGAAGTTAAAGTGTCCAAATCACTGTGGCATTAGAAGAATAAATCATTTAAATAACTTTTAAACAAGAATATTCTTCAAGGAAAAAAGGACAAAGGCACAAGAAATTATTAAAGGAAGAAACATTTGAAAAACACTGTAGAACTTTGTTAATAAACCATTTAAAAAATGCAGAATTTGATAAAAAGTAAATTACCAAATAAAACGAGTTTATATTTGAATACCCAAGAGTTCTAATTATAAGGCTCCATAATACAGCCTCAACCTTTAATCCCTAGGGACAGCATTATAAGAAGGCCTCAGTACATTAACAACTCCCAGTTAATTAACATGCATTTTTGTTATACTAAGGCTTGACTATGTTAGCTTACTCGGTATTCTGTAACTTGGGTAAATTTCTTTAATGGCTAATGCTGCTGCCTCACAATTTACAATAAAACCAACATTACTTACACCAATATAGGCTTTCCAGATATCCTAGGATGTCTTAGAACTTCTGACATTGTCTCTTTTGTCTCTTCCATCCTTTCTTCATCACTGGAATCCACAACAAATATTACCCCATAGGACTCAGCATAGTAATTCTTCCAGATTCCCCTAATTCTTTTTCCGCCTCCCAAGTCAAAGATGGTGACTTCAAACTTTCCTTGTCTAAGGTCAATTTTGGAAAATCCAACAGTAGGAGCTACGTCTTCAGGGTACTCTGTTTCAAATGATAAAAAACATAATCTTTAGACTTGAAATTAATAACAATTTAACTGCACAACTCAAATGATATGTAGTATCATACTTTAGTAGGATGGAATGGAATGTTTATTATTTCCTTACAGAATAAGCATTACCATTTTGGGGGAAGAGTGGATACTATAAAAATGTCCAACCAGAATTTACATTCCACACTGATAGGAATTTCTTTCTATTTTCATTTGTTTGTTTTTATTAATATAATGCCTACCATATAACCGGTACTTAATAAGTATCTGTAAATAAATAAATGAACTTTTGCCTTTAAGTAAATGAACTATTTACTCTCCAAGTTACAAACAAAAACTTCAACCCTTCAATACCACACACATGCCCAAAAACCTTATAAGCTCTGTGGAGTTATGAATAAAATCTGAACATTTACAGTTTAAAAAGAATCAAAGAATGGCAGAAGCTATAAAGAGTAGGACCATTCTCTTTTAATTAACTGAATTCAAGCTACAATTGGAATAAAAAGACTTGTGAGGGCAGCTTTCAATTATAAAGAATAAATTTCATTATTTCTACAGGAACATGTTTTGGATGCTCTCATAAATTTATAATTTTTTTTTTTTTTTACTTCTGTATATCACAACACAAAGAAGGTACAAGATGGATAATATATGCTTAGAAATGCCAAGGAGAGGTAATGACAATAAGAGATTAAAAAGATCACTTAGGTTCAAGAAAGACGAACTAAAAGCTGGAAGTTAGGCTTTAAAGCTAGGTAGGATTTAGAAAAGTTATCTAAATAACAGAAATGACAAAAAAGTACAAACAAGTTGAACACTGTGGTTGGGTCAAACACTTAAGATTCTGAATTCAAACTGAAGAGAGTTCTAAAGATAAGGGAATTGCAAACCACAGAAGCTGTTTCAGCAGACCTCATAGTATAATTAAGATGACTAAAGTTGTACTCTATTAAGATTCATCTTTGTAAAAGTTTCTGTAACTGACTGGAAATGTGAGTGACAGCCATGTTTCAGAGAGGTATGAAAATAAAAAAGATTATGAAAGAGTAATAGAACATGGTGTCTCAACTGCTACGGAGAAGAGTTTAAACTTCATGTCCATCTCTTCCATTCTCTCTCCACCATTGAAATCCACAACAAATATTACTCCACTGGACTTTGTTTACAGCTGCATAGCCACAAACTACATGAGGCTTTTTAAATGTAAATCAATCAAAATTGAAATTAAAAATTCAGTTCCTCAGCTGTATTAGCTACATTTTAAGTGCTTAGAAGCCGTACTAGACAGAGCCCAATGCAGAACATTTCCATCATTGCAGGAAGCTTTAACGAATAACATTGGTTTAAGAGGAACTTATCCCACATTCAAAATGTGCTATTACAAAAATAAATTTGAAAGGCTTTTGCTGCTGGGCTTCAGTGTGACTGAAAAATAGACTTGCTATGTACCACTCTCTTTCACCACACACTTGACAGGCCACCTGACACAGCTCCCAAGGAAGAGAGACATTACACATCACATTGTGGTAGGACTTCCTTATCGAGGAGAAATGGGCAAGTTTGAAAGCAATATAAGGAGCCTGATACTCAAAAAACAGGAGTATACCAGACATTTAAAAATGTGAATCTAGTGCTGATTGGTGTGGTTCAGTGGATTGAGCACTGGCCTTCTTTACCAAAGGGTTGCTGATTTGATGCCTAGTGAGGGCACATGCCTGGGATGCCAGCCAGGTCCCAGTTATGGGTGTACAAGGGGCGACCACACATTGATGTTTCTCTCCCTCCCTCCTTCCCCCTCTCTCTAAAAATAAGTATGTTTTAAAATAAAAAATACAAAGTATGAATCTAGTCCAGGTCAGAACGTATTTCCACAGTTAAAATAGGCAGCTGTCTTTAAGTATGATTTGAAAGACATCCTCAGGACGTTAATCAGTGACAATAAACATGCTACAGCAGGGATAAGGGAACTAAAATATACAGAACACCTACTTACTACTACTACACACAGTGTAATCCAGAGAGACAGAATATCAGTGGGAATAGCGTTAAGACCCAATATGTTCTGTGAAAAAGTCTGGAGAGGATAGTGTGAAGGTGCCATGGACTGCATGTCTGTGTCCCCACAAAACTCTTACGTTAGACCCCTGGCTCCCAATGTGATGGTATTTGAAGGTAGGACCTCTGCGAGGTGTGTAATTAGGTTTAGGTGGAATCGCGAGGATGAAGCCCTCATCATGGGATTAGTGCCTTTCTAAGAAGAGACCCAAGAGCTTGTGTCCTCCCTCTTTCCGCCACCTGAGTACACAGTGAGAAGATGAATGTTAGTAAGCCTGGAAGAGGGAATCATCAAGAATCTGACCATGCTGGCACCCTGCCTGCAGACTTCCCGTGTCCAGAAACATGAGAAATAGTGGTTGTTTAAGCCACCTAGTCCATAGCACCCCACAACAGCTGCCCAAACTGAGGTAGAGGGCACTCAAGAAGAAAAGGGCAAGGAGGAGGGAAGAGTGAGTTTTGATCTAGAAAGCCTTCAGAAAGGAAATGAAATGGCAGTAAAGTCTTAAAAGCTACAAAATTATAACAAAAGGAGAAGAACATTCTAGGCAGGGAAACAATGTAAGCATAGATAAAATGATGGCAATATTCCCAGGAAGCCAATTCAAATTAAGTAATTTTTTCAAGGTTACATGGTAGGCAGAGCCAGAACTCCAGGTTTTTAGCACTTTAAAAGCCTGTTTTGTTTTGGTTTCTCTTTTTTTTTTTTGATACATGGAACACCCTACCCCACTTACTCTTGCCTCTGGTTCCTACTTTAATTCTGTGTTTCAAGACACAAGATAAATGTTCAGGTAAGGATCTTCCCCTAAGTCCCATCTCTGATGAACCCTTCTTTTTCCAGTATAACTTATACCCTCTATCATGAAGTCTGTCTTCTTGCTGGCCTTTATGATAGCTTATTCCTTCCTAATTGCTGGGACCTCTCTTTGTAATCTTAGCACTTAGCACAAAGTATATAGTGGATCAACTTCACAACACCAGACTGCTAAAATAGCTAAAGCTGCTCTCCTTATGTCCATTCTTTCTTTTTCCTTTCATATAGTCATCCACCCATCCATGCTTGTGATCATTTATTAAGAGACTATTCTCGCCCTGGCTGGTAGCACAGTGGATAAGGTGCCGGCCTGCGAACCCAAAGGTCGCAGGTTCGATTCCCCAGCTAGGGCACATAACCAGGTTGCAAGCCAGGTCTCCAGTCAGGTCTGTGGCTGGAGGCAGGTGAAAAGCAACCATACATTGATGTGTCTCTCTCCCTCTCTGCCTCTCTCCCTTCCCCTCTTTCTAAAAATAATGAAATAAAATCTTTAAAAAAAAAAGAGACTATTCTCTAGACCAGGCATGACACAGAAGCAGAGGTACAAACACATATGGTTTCCAACCCTGTGGATTTCAGGAAAGTACACGTGTTAAGACAATAACTAAAAAGTCCAAGATATAATGAAAATATGTAATGAGTAACTATTTATTATCTGCTATATTCTAAAAATTATGTAAGGTCCTAGATATATAAAAATTAATAAGATTCATCTTCTGATCTTAAACAGCAATTACAGTAGAGGACAAAAGAGGAAACACATTGGGTTGGCTGAAAACTCCTTATGCTTTTTTCTGTGAAATAAGGAGCACATTTTTCATTTTCACTAATAACTATTGATTTGGATATTTTGAGTATGTTGGTTGGTTATCTCCCTGATGGTATAACACTGACTGTTTGTTCTCAATGAATGTTTGATTGCTATCAACTTCAACTGGTCTACCCAACCATGGAGCACCATCCAGAGAAACCTCCAGCACAAAACTCTGTAAACCACTTTTAACATGTTTAATCAGTCACAGTGCCTTCTCCACATATTGCACAAAAATTCACCAATTTTGATAAATTTTTTTAAATGACAGCTGTCACAATATAATCTAACAAAATAGTTTCAAATGAAACAACTGAAACAAGTGAAAGACAACTAAGCACTACTACAGCCATCTTAAGGAAAAAAACAAATGAACTTTTTTGGCCAACCCAATATAAACTAATAACAACAACATAATAAAGATGTGTTAATTTTCAACAATGCCAGAGACTAATTTATACAAAGACTTTTCCCGCCCAAAATACCAATAGTTGTTCGTTAGGAACTTCTAGGAAACAGCATTGGATAGTCAGAGAATCCTAGATTAGTTTAGCTAACCACAGGACTACTTAGTAGAAAGATTATATTACCTAGTTCCTATGGCAGCTAGGTGTGACTATGAGAGCAGACTCTACAAAGTGTGCAGTGGTATACTGTTAAATGTTTAATCAGGCCAGGGGAACTATGTGTTTTCCAATTTCCATGGTATAAATATTCCCACCACACTACCAACATAAGGTACCTGAACAGAGAGTTGGAAAAGAGATGTGCATAGTTAGCTCTCTTTAACTGATATAATAAGACAATAAGCACAAGGAGGAGCCAGATCCAGAACACCGCTAATTTGAATCAAAGGCAGGTAAGCTCAATGGCAGGTGCTGGCTTCTGGACACACACTTAAAAGCAAAAAAAAAAAAAAAAAAGAAAGGCTTCCCTTTGCCTTTTATCTCTTCCTTCCTAGCTGAAAGGCACTCTAGTCAAGAGCCATGTTGGACCAAGTAGGCAAAGGAAAATACTTGGAATGGCAACGCAAAAAGGAGAAAGAACTTGAGTCCCTAACACCATGGAAATGCTATGCTGCCCTAGACTATTTTTGCCTGCATTTTTAATGAGAAAAATAAACTTTTATTTTGTTAAGTTATTTTACTTCTGTTACAACAACCAAACATATCTAATTAATATAATCATTTTGAAAGACTTGAAGAAAAGTTGATTGAAAGAAGTGAAGCTCAAGATAGAGAACACACTAATAGATTAGGAAGCTACTAGAACAATACAGATGAAAGCCGTTGCAGGTCTGGATTTAGACAACGGCAATACAATTAGAAAGGAAGTAGATAATATCTCAAAAGCAACAAGCAAATATCAAAACAAAGAAACAGACAAAAGCCATAAATAAGCTGAAGAGTAGAAGTCGTGAGAAAAATGTTTTAAGAATACTGCCTACGACACTTAAGGCATGGCCTGAACTGGGACACCAAAACAAGTAAAGCTACTCTTTGGTAAATTACAGTTTGGAGATGTTGAGACACACATAAACAAAAAGGCAGTTAAGTAGTGATACAAACAGGTCTAGGTAAGAATAGGTCAAAACAGAGGAAGTAGCCCTGGCTGATAGCACAGTGGATAAGGTGCCAGCCTGTGAACCCAAAGGTCACTGGTTTGATTTCCCAGCCAGAGCACATAACCAGGTTGCAAGCCAGATCTCCAGCCAGGCCCATAGCTGGAGGCAGGTGAAAGGCAACCATACATTGATGCCTCCCTCCCTCTCTGCCTCTCTCCCTTCCCCTCTTTCTGAAAATGATAAAAAAAATAAAACCTTTAAAATAAATAAATAAATAAACACAGAGGAAGTAGTCTATTCTACTGATGATTAACAGGTGAAGGGTAGTAGATCAGAAAGGATTTAAAAAGGAGACTATTATATAACCATGTCTTCTGATATAAGAAGATATTCTATATTTAAAACAGAAATATTCTCTTTAGTAAGGCATGTGGAAACAGGACAAAAGTACAAAGGCATGAAAAGGCTCAATTTGGAAAAGTTTATGTAGTTCTATTTAACTAGAATCTTTAAAAAAGATAAAGGGTAAGAAACCAGTCACTGGAGTAGGCTGAATAGTAATCATGAGATGAAGAACAAAAACTGAACCAAAAAGAAGCTCAAAAGTTGAAGGCAGTTTTGACTACTAGTTCATTTGACTCCTTGAGCATTTTCTAAATTCAGACAAAGAAACTGATGGACATGTGGAAGTAGAAATCAGAATGGAAAGAACCTAGTGGAAAGAGAGTATTGTTAGTGCACATAACAGATCACATTATCAGATTAGCAGATTGTTCGCGTGCACCCTGGAATGTAAGGCTCTGAAGGAATAGAAGAAGGGAGGATGTTTAAATAAAGGAGTCTGGCTCACCACCTGTTCTTATATTGGTTAAGAATGTGTTCTAAATTTCATAACACACCAGATAAAGTTTCATTGAACATGACCATGCTCATTTGTTTACGTACTGTCCATGGGTGTTTTCATACTACCATGTCAGAGTTGTATAGTTGGGAAAGACACAATACGGTCCTCAAAGTCTAAAATATTTACTGCCTGGCTCTCTGCAGAAGTTTGCCAACCTGGTTTATATGATGACAGTGAGTGCTCTGCAAGGATAAAATCTAGGAGTTACCCTAAGGGTACCAAAAAGGCATTAAAAGAATCCATAGGCAAAAATACATCATTTATACCTAACATTATATAATAAAGTTTTAGGGTGCCATCAAGCATGGGCTGGTGGCACAGTGGGTAAGGCACCAGCCTGTGAACCGAAAGGTTGCTGGTTTAATTCCCAGCCAGGTCTCCAGCCAGGTCCATAGCTGGAGGCAGGTGAAAGGCACCCATACACTGATGTCTCTCTCCCTCTCTACCTCTCTCCCTCCCCCTCTCTCTAAATATAATAAAATCTTTAAAAAAAATTTAGGGTGACAAAATGTTTTTCTCCAACAGCAAGTTTTGCAAAATCTTAATGTTATTTCATAAACTTCCATAAATAAAAGCTCCCCCATCCATATGTATATTATCTTCTTGAAACATACATTTTCAAAAATAAATATATATTAGGTTTCCTCCCAATTCATACCCTTAAGATTCCTGAATGGTACTACATCTCCTAGGTACACAAAATACTCTCTAGCATCGTTATTTCTATATTGTAGTATGTACAAAGCATTAAGACTAAAGAAATATACCCAATGAGTTGCAATATGTGACATAAAACTCTTTTAATAACTCAGAGGCCCTATTTTAAATATAACTTTGAAAATTATATATATTGAAAAAATTAAAAGATGCAGCCAGTTCTGCTGGCTAACTATATTTCGACCTCCCATTTATTTAGGTGTAGCCTTGTGATTGAATTCTGAACAAGAAAATATAAGTAGAAGATGGGTATCCTTAAAAGCAAATGCATGTAGCTCTTTATTTACTTTTTCCTTCCTATGGGCTAGGAGACAGATGTCATCCCTATTAACTGATAAAAGACCTTAAAAACCCTCTTCAAATTTATTCAAATTGGACACATGGTAACAGGCTGGTATTAGGAAGCTAGAATCTATTCACCACATTTGCCAGAGTATAATGAGAACATAAAGTAATAGAGTGCACACTTGCTATATTCAATGAATATGTAACAGGGCAATTTAAATAAACAATTTGGAATAATTTAATAATAAATATTTTCAGCTTACCTCCTTGGATTCCCTTTGCCGTTGCCGTTTTACCAGCATTATCAAGTCCCACCATCACAAGAGTCACCTTTCTTAAAATAATAAAAATTTAAAAATCACTTTCTGAGTTAATTCAATATTAGGAAAAAATTACAGCAAATACACTCATTCAAGCAACATTTAGGAGAATCTACTGTATGAGACAATCTGCTAGATACTAAAGTTAAAATGATGAATAAGCATATATTAAAAAGGCAAAACTTATGAAGAGTACTTTAAAGTGCCATCCTTTTGTTCTCTAAGCAAAACAAACAAACAAACAGAAATTGTACAACAGATACAGATAATCTGAAAGATAGAGAAGAAATAAGGGAAAAGACTTCTGGTCAAGATAGAAGCATAGGTAGACATACTTTGGCTCTGTGCATAACCACAGAAAGGAATTACAACTAAATTTCAAAGCAAATTAACACCCGTAACTTCCAGAAAATTAAACTGTATAGAAGCCCAACAACCAAGGGTTTAAAGAAATCACATTCATCAGGATGGATAGGAGGGGCGGAAATGTGGAGACTGGGCAGAGAGGTGAGGAGATGCAGTTGCGTGCAGAGAGGCAGTGTGGAAGCAGAATGGGCATGGGCAGTCCCGCATTCACGTGTGGTCCGTAAAAATCAGGAGAGAACCTTGGGAGTGAGCAATTCCAGCCCCAGGGCAGACCACACAGCCCACGGTCCTAGTGCTGGGAAAATATATCTCCCTAACTTTTCGCTGTAAAACCCAGTTGGGGTTGGAGCAGCATAAGAAACTATGCTTAAAGCAACCACGTGGTCTTAAAATGTATGCAAACCTACCCACTCTGGGACTCAACACCAGGGCAACTTCTGGGAGGGTACCAGTCACATGAGGGGAATGGGTGAGGGGACTGGAAACTGGGTGAGTGCTGGGCAAACCCTCAGAAGCTAGGTAGCAGCACAGTCCCCTTTCAAAAGCCATCCCTCCACACACAGCCACAAAGCAGTGAAATTGGTTGCTGGAGATTACCTAAGGCTCTGTGCCCCACACAATTTACAGGTACCTTTTACAGGGAGTCAAAGCAGCTCTACCTAATACATAGACAAACACAGGGAGGCTGCCAAATTGAGGAGACCAAATATATATATATATATATATATATATATATATATATGGCCAAAATGAAGGAATAGAACAAAACACCAGGAAAAAAACTGAACAAAATGGAGCTAGCTAATCTATCAGATGCAGAGTTCAAAACAATATGGCAACTACATAAAGAAAGAAATGAAAGTTATACTAAGTGAAATAAAGAAAAAAAAATTACTGAGAACCAGCAGTGAAGGAAGGAATCTGGGGTTCAAATCAATGATTTGAAACATAAGGAAGAAATAAACATTCAGCCAGGACAGAAAGAAGAAACAAAAAATGCAAAATATCAGGAATAGTATAAGGAGACTCTGGGATATCTCCAAATATGCCAACATCTAAATCATAGGGATGCCAGAAGGAGAAGAGAAAGAGCAAGAATTTGAAAACATATTTGAAAAAATAATGAAAAAAAAAAAACTTCCCCAATTTGGCAAAGGAAAGATATACAAGCCCAGGAAGGACAAAAAGTCCCAAATAAATGGGACCCAAAGAGGACCACACCAAGACACAGCTTAATTACAATGCCAAAGGTTAAAGATAATGAATCTTAAAAGCATCAAGAGAAGAGTTACCTAGAGTTACCTACAAAGGGGCTCCTGTAAGACTATCAGCTGATTTCTCAAAAGAAACTCTGCAGACAGAAAGAGACTAGCAAGAAGTATTACAAGTGATGAAAAGCAAGGACCTACAACCAAGATTACTGTATCCAGCAAAGCTATCATTTAGAATGGAAAGGCAGATAAAGTGTTTTCCAGACAAGGTAAAGCTAAAGGAGTTCATCATCACGAAGCCACTATTATATGAAATGTTAAACGGACTTATTGAAGAAAAAGAAGATCAAAAACTATGAACATTAGGCCCTGGCTGGTGGCACAGTGGATAAGGCGCCAGCCTGCGAAATCCAAAAGTCGCTGGTTTGATTCCCCAGCCAGAGCATATAAACAGGTTGCAAGCCAGGTTTCCAGGCAGATCAGTAGCTGGAAGCAGGTGAAACGCAACCATACATTGAGGTCTCTCTCCCTCTCTGCTTCTCTCCTTTACCCTCTCTCTAAAAAATAATAAATAAAATCTTTTAAAAACACACAAAACTATGAACATTAAAAAGGCAACAGCTAAATTACAGCCTCCCCCCAAGAAGAAAAGGTTTAAAAAAGGCTCAGTACACTGAGTTGTGCATCCACTCAACGTCTGATAACTTCAAATAACCATTAAGCTGGCTCGACACCGTAACCAGCGAAGGTGTAGGTACAAGAAGCCATGGGCCACAGCTCCACACTCATGCAAGAGATCTCGAGAAGGCTCCTCACTGCAGCTTCAATGCCTCCTAGCACCTGGATGGATTTCCCTGACCCGGGAGCCAGCCAACCCTCCCCCAAAGCCAAGTGCTAAGAGGGGTGCTACTACTTCCCCAAGAACATTGAGAAACTCCCCGACAGCATCTGCAGCCCTTCACGAGGTCCCCTCCTCCTCCTGTGTCCTTCTTCCTCCGCTACCCCATCTTCCCCTCGCCGCCTGACTCACCAATAGAGGGACCCCCACTGCCTCCATTCAGCCTGCAAGACCCAGGCTCCACACCTCCAGCCTGGCGACAGGGAGTGGACTAGGGCCACCAGCCAGCTGGAATCACTGCAAAGGAGGACCAAGGAGTACCTCGCTAAAATGGGGGAGAGGGCCTGACAGTGTTAAGTGCTCCCAAATGCCAGGCCATACGCTGCCTCATTTTCCTCCCACCACACAGAGATAAAAATGATTACCTCTGTTTACCAGCAAGAAAACCAAAAAAAAAAAAAAAAAAAAAAAAAAAAAAAAAAAAAAAAAAAAAAAAAAAAAAAAAAAAAAAAAAAAAAAAAAAAAAAAAAAAAAAAAAAAAAAAAAAAAAAAAAAAAAAAAAAAAAAAAAAAAAAGGCAACAAACTCACAACTATCAACAACTGAATCTTAAAAAAAACAAACAAAAAAATTAAGCAATTAGCCAAAACAGGACCAGAATCATAGGTACAGAGATCATTTGAAGGGTTATCAGCTCAGAGGGGGGAAAAGGAGCATAGGGGAAAAGGTGCTGGGATAAAAAAACATAATTGGTAGGTACAAAATAGACAGGTGAATGTTAATAGTAGAGAAGCCAAAAAACTTATATGCACAACCTATGGACATGAACTAAGGGTGGGGAGATTGCAGGAAAGGAGCTTACCAGGCAGAACAGGGCATGGGGGATAAATTGGAGTAATCTAATAATATGATAAATAATAAAAATAGAAATAAACTGGCTTCAAGTTGCAGTTTCCAAGAACCTACTGACGATGTTAAGTGAGGACTTACTCTTTGTGGATACATTTCATGTTTGAGGTGTGAGGGTACGAATGAAGTATGATTTGTGTTTCAGGATATGGGCAATAATACATACATGGTTTTTTATCTTTTTACCTTACTTAACATTGTATTATAAACATTTTTAATATCATTAAGTATTTTCAGTATCAAAAAAAGAAATAAAGGAAAGGAAAAACAAAGGGAGGAAGAGGGATTTTAACACAGAAGTTATGTATAATGGCTAAAGAAAAAATGTTCTAGTTAATTGAATTCTAAGAATTACCACGAATCTTTTTTTCTTGTGAAATTATAAAAGAAAAGGATTATTGTTCTACTCTAAGCACTACTTGTGGGCTCAATTCTGTTTTTAGATATGTGTAGCACCTTACCAAGTATAAATCTTTAGTATAGTAACATGATTGTTAAGTGCTAACATATATTGAAAGACTACAATTATAAAGCTTAAGATGTTTCCGATAGCCCTGGCTGGTGGCACAGTGGATATGGCACTAGCCTACAAACCCAAAGGTCACTGGTTCAATTCCCAGTCAGGGCACATAACCAAGGGTGCAAGTCAGGTCTCCAGCCAGGTCTGTAGCTGGAGGCAGATGAAAAGCAACCATACATTGAGGTCTCTCTCCCTCTCTGCCTCTCTCCCTCCCCATCTCTCTAAAAAGAAACAAAATATTTTTTTAATTACTTCAATTAACAAGAATGTTTCTGATAATACAGCTAAACTTCAGAGTAGAAGAATACAGTCTCATTCAATTTTACAACTGAAAAGATGTAAGCCCAGAGACAGAAGACATAAGGTAATGAGTAGGTTATATAAAGAAACATACCTATTATACTGGTCCTATTAAGGTGACAATTCAGTCCACCATTAAGCTTTCCTGTTTTCCACTACATTAGCTACATTGTTGCACAACTGAAGACATGAGACCATCCATGAACACCATGCATTTGGGAATACACAGAGAGAAAGCCACAGTATCACACAGCTGCTGTGCTATAACCACACACTCTTATGGGGTAGAGTCAGGGTTTTGACCAAGCATAGTCATTTTTCACTCACAATCATCCCAAGACAGGTTAACAAATAGAGCTTCTATTGCAAGGAAGTGTGTTCTTTTTATCTCTCTAGGCCTGGCTCTTGGATCTGGACTTAAAAAAAATTGCAGTTATATTTTTAAAAATCCACATAATAAAGAGAAAGACAGAGGTGGGGATATGAGGCAGGCCAGCTATGGGTCGAAAGATAAGCAAGAAAAACTCAGTTTTGCAAAAATCAAATTGATCATTTATTAAACAAATAGTCACTGACCATTTTCTATGCACCAGACACAGTGTTTTAGGTATCTGAGGTACATTTTCTATTAAATTACATTTTAGTGGCAGAGAACAATAATTATAAATATAAAAAGTAAATTATACTTTATATCGCATGTTGGAAGGTGGTGAAGTACTACAGGAAAAAGAACAGCAGGGCACATGGGAGCAGTAGTGGGGGTAGCAGGTGGGTTGCAGTTTTACATAGGGTGATGGGTAGATCCGATTGAGAAGCTACAGTCTGAGCAAAGCCTTGAAGGAGGGAGCAGTCATGCAAATATCTGGGGTGAAGGAGAACAGCTGGGGCAAAGGCACTAAGGTGGGGGCATGCTGGAATGGTCCAGTATCAGCAAGTGTGGTAAAACCCAGTAAGAAAAGGGCAGGGAAGGGCAGAAGATCAGAAACATCAAAGATGATACAGGTCCTTGCAGGCCATAGTGAGGACTTTGGCTTTTGTGAGTGAAATTAACTTAACTCCCCTCATTAATTTCCTTTGCTTTCCAGAAGGCTCTTCTTTTTTTTTTCTAAATATTTCAACCATCTCTATTCACAGGGGAATAAATGGAAGGACATAGATGCTTGAGTTGTTTAAGAATAAAGTAAGTCACAATCAGCAGCCTCCCCATACCTCACCCCCAATCAGGCAGCGGTGAGGTCAGTGAGAATGCCCAAGAGATCTACAGCAGATTATGAATTGAAGGAGCTGAGGTAGTATGTAGGTACTTCTAATTCAGGTGGGAATTTTTGCCTGTGTTACCAACTTTGAGAAATTAGTTTACTTCTTTAGAGTATAATTTATTATTTTGTTTCAAGAATTCATAACTACCAAATATCAAGCAACAAGATTTAAGTGCAAAATAATTTCCTAAACAAAAATAGTGAATGACTATACTAAGAACATAGTGTATTATTTTAAACAATATTTTAGAAAAACCAAGATACCAGACATACAACAAATTAAAGTTACGTTAAAGCTAATTCAACTGCTTTTCCATAATGTATAACGCAGTTCAAGATCTACAGTACTTCTAACACCACCATGAACAAAAACAATTACTTTTGGAAACAAATCACCATTCTCTGCCTGTTTGCACCATTTATTCTATAAATATTGGTTAAGCGCCTATTATATAGTAGCAAACAAGCATCCACAATCCCTTGCCCTCAAAACTTGGAGCCCAGCAAGAAAATAGGAATTGGAGAGGTGATTACGTGTGATGACTGTTGTAAAGGGAAAGCACAGACAGCTGCAGGATGTGGTAACAGGCAGCTGTGCCTATTCTAAGTCAAGGAAAACCACAGCACAAATATGTAGCTGCTGAGTCAGCAGTTCCTAGAAACACCATAAAACCTTTTCCTATCCCTTATGAGAGATAAAGTAAAAAATCCTAAGTACATATTTTCAAGGAAAATCGCCCCTCATTGTCTTATGTGGAGAGTATCTTATGTTCCCCCCAACCCCCATTCTTGTCAATATTTGTTTAAAAAAACTTTCAAAGTATTACTATTACCCATGCCTCTTAAAGCTAGCTACCAAGGATGTGAGCTTTTACCTTAAACATTTTTCATTTTTTAGTAGGACATTAGGTTCAAATTAAAAAGAAAAAACCCTTAAACATGAAAATCACTTAGGAAAATGATAATCGTGCTGAGACTAGAACAAAACAAGCCTCTCTAGATTTCTACTTTAACCTTTCAAGTTCATTTTTAAGATCATTAAGCCATATACTTGAAAACATGCCTTTAATTATTTGAGGTACTTAAAGCCTTAATGAATAAACATAGCATTAGCAGTACAAATAAAAATGAATTCCTGCAATGCCTAATAAAACATTAAATTTATACACGTTAATAAAGTGGGTTTAAAAGGTTACCAGTTATCTGCTGCCCAAAATTCTATGCAACTCTAAATATTGAAGATACACAATCTAATACATGTTAAATGTACATTTTAGTACATTTCATTATAACATTTTAAAATATAGAAAATTAGCCCTGGCTGGTGTGGCTCAGTGGATTGAGCTGCAAACAAATGTTGCTGGTTGATTCCCAGCCAGGGCACATAACCAGATTGCAAGCCAGGTCTCCAGCCAGGTCCCCAGCTGGAAGCAGGTAAAAGGGACACTGATGTTTTCTTTCCCTTTCTCCCTCCCTCTCTTCCCCTCTCTCAAAAATAATGAATAAAAATCTTAATTAATAAATAAATAAAATATAGTAAATTATATTGGAAACAGCTTGGCTATGGTGCTCTATGACCAATGCTAAGATAAAAGATTGTCTATGCCTTTTAATTTTATAGTTACTGATCAAATACATTAGCCCTTCAACTGAAAAAATAATAATACACAGTGTTTTTGGTTTATAGTATCTAGAAAAGTTAACTTGTAATAAATCAATCATTTTGTCATTTGGCCAGACAGTTAATACAAGAAAAAAATACATTCGGCATTAGGCATTGTGGACACAAAAACACCTGGGGTATGTTTGGTCACTCTAATGGCAGTGACTAAAATGTAAAAAAATATTAATAGATTGTGACATGATTAATAGTTTAAAGTGCTCATCTATAGACACAAGATGCTAAGGGAAAACAGAGCAAGGGGAAAGGACTTTACCCAGCTTAGAGTTACAAGACGTCAGGGAAGCTCCTTACACAAGGTGATGCCTCAGCCAAAGTTCTTAAAAGTGCAGAAGTTTGCCAGGCAAAGGGAAGGTGAAAATAGAAAAAGTGGGAAGAATTTCCAGACTGCCTAAGAAGAAACCACATCAAGAAAGTGAAAATGGACAGGGTGTTGAGTTGCTAAACCCAGGGGTTAAGACCACACTTCAGTACAGCAACCTTAAACAACAGAAGAATATGCTTGTTAGATTCATACATAATCACAAGTCAATACAACTATGTATTGAGTCTAAAGGGAATTTGACAAACCCACTTAAGGAACCAGTATCATCAAATAATAATTTGACTTTTCCAGAATTCAAAAGTGCCCACTTATTCTTGATCTTCAATTAAGTACCAACTAGAAAGGCTGATATGAAAAATACTCTGGTATTGTAGATGTACAGCATATTTATATTATAATAAGTAACATAATAGGGATTGTGGGCCCTCATATATAGCCACAAACCTTGTGTTAGGTCTGTGTTCAAGTCCCAGATTTGCCATTTCCAAGCTAAATGACCTGGGGCACATTAATTTCTCAGTGTTTCATCAGTAAAATGGAATAACAATATTCACCCAAAATTAAAGAAGGCAATACAAGAAAGGTGCACAATGCCCACAGTGAGTAGTAAGTGCTCAACCAACAGCTATTCTTTTACAATATCAAATTCAAGACAGGGAGTCCATGAGATGAGGTGGACAAAGGCCAGGTAATAAAAGAGGATTAATGAGTCCAGTTTTGCACATGGTGGCAGGTGCCTATCTTACACTGAAGTCAGAAGCTGAAGGAGAGATCTGGACAGGGTTTATGAGATGTATTTGTGGTAGTTGAAACTATGAGAACAGATTTTAAAAAAATGCACAGGGAGAGCATAGGAAGAACAAAAGTTGATGGACAGGCAAGCATGGAACTCTGAGAAGCTTTGAGGGTATTTGAACCCTTAAAATCATGGTCAGAAAGGAATGAGGAAACCAAAGAAATGGCAGCACTAGAATAGCTTCCAGAAGGGTTAAAAAGTGAACAATATCAAATACAGCAGTTTTGTAAAATATAAAAGTATTTTCTACCTGGTAATCATCCCAAATTAAGCACCCAAGAAATAAATGCTCTTGGCTTTTCCCAAACCCTGCAAATAACTAATGCTTTGAATTTTTTTTTTTTTTTTTTTTTTTTTTTTTTTTTTTTTTTTTTTTTTTTTTTTTTTTTTTTTTTTTTTTTTAATTTTTAAAAAGGATTTTATTATCATGTGACCATCCCATTCATATTGAAGCACTCATAATTGAATTTTTTAATTTTATTTTATGTACAAAGAGCTAGCCATTCTGCAGTACGGTAGATGTCTCGAATGACCCATTCACGGAAGTTCACCTAGTCCAACTTAATGAAGCCTATATCCTTCGCGTACTGACGGAAACACTGGCGGCACATATTCAGGCCGTACTTCCGGATCAGGCCGTGCCGGTTGGAGCAGACGCGGCAAGAACGAGAACCCTGGCCGAATTTTCTTGGATGGCTCCAGTAGAGTTGCTGGTGACCCATCTTGCTCTCCGCGCGGCGACGAGGCAAAAGGCTAATGCTTTGAATTTATATAGTACGTATGACAGAGTAAAATAGCTTTGGACAGTTCAAAACCATTGTACTCTGTCATTTATCTTTACAGTTTCCCTCCAAGTTACCCAAGATTACAATGCTAATAAGTAGTCAGTCAGCAGCAGTTTTATGGGAAGTTTAACTACAGTGGTTTGTAAAAACAAAACGTATATTATTTTAAAGGGTAATATGAACCATTTTGTTTACCCTAAACTTTACTTACACACACACACACAAATATACATCAAATATCCACATAGTCTGGTTCATTTTCATCAAGCTGTCTTGTAATTTTTTCCCCAAACTTAGGCCTATCACAATCATAGCCTATTTCCTGGACCGAATAGAAGGCATATTACCTAGTAATAGGTAAGTTAACTAAAGTCATGAATTCCATGCTTTTAATAAAAGCTACCCATGGCATTGATGAAAATCAAACCAGGGTATTTTTCTGGTTAAAATCCTGCAACAGAATCAAGTCCAGACTCTGCAGCCTCCTCTCCTGCCATTCAGCAGCAGGCTACAAGGCCAGGGAGTCCTCCAGTCCTTCCTGACCATCTGAGTGGCCACAATAAACAGACCCTGACTTTCTCATGCAACTTATCATACTGTCCATTTCTCTTCAACTCTGTAGTCACAGGACCAAATGTGCTGGGTACACATTAGGCAACTTTACAGAATGAAACAACCTAAATATAATTTCCTATTTGCTGAGTAAATACTAAGTAAAATGAAAATATATAACTTTAAGTTGAAAGAATATTGTATAGAATTTAATTTGCAAAAATATTTACATCAAGGTAACAGTTCAGTATTTGAGAATATAATGAAAATCACTTATCTTCTAATATCAAAATTGCTAAAAATTTTCAAAAATGTTTACACGTTCATGGTTTCAGGGTAACAATTAATAGTGTTAATCTCAATTTACAGTGGAAAATATTTTTAAAACTGAAGTAATTCTAAGTGGAAAGTAGAGATTAAGAGACGAAAGGCCTGCTTTATATATTTTATCTCATGGTCCCTTTTTATAGAAAAGATACAAATTAGCATACCAGAAACATTAAGTAACATAATATTGGCGTTTTGAACTTAGAAAGCATTTGAATTTTGAATCTTTTCTGAATGACATTACTGCAGTCATTTGAACAATCTACACTCTAACCCTCATCTGTTAACTGAAGAAGTCAATGCTTCAAATGAGCTAAATACATAAATGCTATATCTAACAAAAATATTTAAATCAAAATAAACATTTCACTAAAAACACTAAACAAAAGTTGATACATCAAATCTGATATTTACTAATTAAAATATTTAAAACTACATAGACCAAGTTTTAAATTTAAAATGACTAAACACATACATGAAAAAGGACTTGGAAACACTGTTTAATGATATATAGTTTTAGAGAGTAAAAAAACCTACCACAAAAGACACAATAAAAACTACCAAAACAATTAAGATGTGACTTTATTAGACAAGTCCATGACTTTGACATTTTAATTCAGATTGTACAGTCCAAGATAGTATTATACCAAAACCATTACCTAAATTTATAAAGCACAAATAAACAGTAAGAGAATCAAATGTGAAATAATATGCTAGGTTTTAAGTCTTTATCAAATAAAATTTTTAGTGTCAGTGTGTTCATTTCTAAAATATAAAGTGGTAGAATCAGGACATCTCTAGGTCCCTACCTATCCTAAAATTCTTATCCTGAATTAACAAGAAACTATAGGGGAACAAAAAGAAATAAAAGATATTCCAGTTCTGCATACAAGCACATCAGATAATCCTTGCTAATCTGGATGTACAGCTTAATTAACAAATTAAGAACTCAGCAATTTCTATAAATGGTAAGATTTATAGTTATATTTATTTAGACCAAGAAAGATGGCTATTAGGGTACTAACTGTTCTTCTGCTGAAAAAAAATCACAGCAGAGCCCTGGCTGGTGTGGCTCAGTGGACTGGCGCTGGCCTGCGAACCCAAAGGTCACTGGTTCAATTCCTAGCCAGGGCACATAACCAGGTTACAAGCCAGGTCTCCAGCCAGGTCCTTAGCTGGAGGCAGGTGAAAGGCAACCATACATCGATGCTTCTCTCCCTTTCTACCTCCCTCCTTGCCCTTCTCTGAAAATAATGAATAAAATCTTTAAAAAAAAAGAAAAACTTAAAAAATATATCATAGCAGAGATGGCATACCTTATCACAGTATATGTGACTAGACACAACAGTGATTAATGCAGACTGCTTACTGTGACATATGAGACTCCTCTTTTAGAGTTGGCCATAGTGAACAACAATTTACTAATAAACATAAAGTAAAGCTTTGCTAGTCTGAAATATGACATCAAAAAACAGAGATGGGTAAGGAGCTTTAAGTTCCAGCCAGTGGGTAACTTGTGGGGAAGAATGGGAAGAGATGGATAGAGTGCAGGAAACTTGAAGGATTATTGTTTATTTATTTAGGAAAAAATAATGTTACAAGCAAAGGTTATAAAACCTGGGTGGTGAGCACATGAATACTTACTATATTTTTCTTTTTGTTGAAATAATGGTAAAAATACTTTTTATTGCTTTAAATTACAATATCATAGAATTCTTGTTGCCAAAATTCTTTCAGTTAATATGAACTTTCTGCTTCCCTAAGTGCACCATTCTTGAAATCATGCTCATAGTAAACTTAAGAGCACAAATTTCTTTAAGATCCAGGTAAAATTAAACCCCTTCCAAAATCTTGAGCCAATTCTTGATAAAAATCTTAAAAACCATCTTTCAACTCTTGAATATTGTACTATACTTTATATGCACTATTTCATCAACTAGATCCTATTTGCTATAAAAAATAAGAGTTTCAAGTATGTAGATGACAGTATGTAAGGGTGAGGACCTGCTTACAGGGATTACTGGTCCAGATACACAAAATAAATTTCAATATGGATTTAAAAGTTAAAAATTAAAACATAAACATACTAGAAAAATGTATTAACTGAATATAATCTTGGAGTAGTAATGAACTTTCTAAATGTTATGCTGGAAGAGTGATATGTTTGGGTAAAAAAATGTAAATGTTTATGACTCAAAAATCACCAAAAAATTTAAAAACATAATAAAAGAAAAATGTATTCAACTTATACTGTAAAGAAACAGTTATTACATTAAACACTTTAACATCTCTTTTAGAAAATTCAGTAAGAAAATGCACCTTCCCCAAAGAAAAACATCAGAGAGAATCATTGGGAAATTGCCCAAAGAATATACAGATATCCATACCTGGCCATATGTCAAGGGTGCAGGTTCAATGCCTGGTCAGGGCACATTTGAGAATCAACCGAAGTACGCATAAATAATTGAAACAGTAAGTGGATGCCCCCCTCTCTGTTCCTCTCCCTTTCTCTAAAATACATTTTGCAAAAGCTCCCCAAAGCATCACTGATAAATAGCAAAATATTTTAAGCATCCTAAATGTATTAATAACAACAATGGGTAAACACACTTTAATGAATCTATGCAACGCTACTCTGCTGATATTAAAAGAAAATACATAATGATGTAAAAAGGATATGAATTGCACATTAAAGCAAAAATTAAAAACTGTAAAACAGCATTATTATCTCATTGTTTAAAAATTTTAATGTATGTAAGAGATTCTCTAAAATACTAATAGTGGTCATCCCTGGGCCATGAGATTAGGAGCAATTTAAATTTGCCACTTTTTCGCTTAATTGAGCCTTCAAACTACTACAATAAATATCCATTACCTTTAAATAACAATAAGCATACATTATTTTTAAATGTTGTAAAAACAGTATCACCTCTTATCTACAACATATCTTGGAGGACTAGTCAAAAGAGTTGAGTAAATATTTCATTACATTCCGTGGATAAATATAGACAAATACAATGAAAGGGTAAAGAATATAAATAGCTGGAACTCAAAGACAGCTTCTTGAAGAGGAGGATCTCACAGATGAGATTTGAAGCATGATTAGGAACAAGCAAAGAATAAAAAGGCTTTTGAGAGGAAAGGAGGAACTAGAGAACTTAGGTACCTCAAGTTTGTCATGACAGGAGGAGAAAGAACGGCTTATGAAGAGATCAGAGACAAAAGATGGTATGCTGTTGGCACTGAAGGTAGAGGAAGGGGACTGTAGGCCAAACAATGCAGATAGCCTCTTTCTTTGTTGGAAAAGGCAAAAAGAAACAGATTCTCCCATAGACCCTCCAGATGGTATGCTCCTCTGCTGACACACTTTAGGCTTCTGAAGTCAAAACTAGAGAATAAAGAATTTGTGTTGGCTGAAATCACTAAGTTAGCAATAGAAAACATTTAGTTTTTGTTGTTGCTGTTGTTTAGGTAATGAAACCAAGGGTCCCTAAGACTTTGATTAAATTTAGTTTTAAATCCTAATTCTAGAAATCATATTCCCCCCCACCCCGCTCTCTCTCTGTCTCTCTCTGTCTCTCTCTCAGAGACCCAGTCTGTCCCCCAGATGATCAGCAACCCTCAAAGGCAGCAGAAGATAGAAGCCCAAACTAAGGATCACATGTTCTGGAGCTCTGGCAGGTTAACACTAACATCTTGGCCTAAATTATGTCTCAGTTCCTGAGCACTGAGATGGAATGACCAATGGGCTACTTTCTAGTGAGACCAAATAGATGCCAGAAAAGACCTCAGAGCTGTCCTGAAGACCTGAACAGATGGATTCATTAGTTTTACCTCACCTCCAATCAGTTTTCAGTGCAGCCCTAAACCCCCAAACCATGGTGTCCTGTGATTTTGCCCTATATAATCTGTAACCTACATGCCATTGAGGAGTTCAGGCTCTTGAGCATTAGCTCCCTGTTCTCCTGGATGGTGCCATTCATCAACAGCCTTTCTCCACTGTAATTCTCAGTGTCAAGTGTTTGGCTCTACTAGCGCTAAGTGGAGAAACTCTTTTTGCTCTATAACAGTAACAAGGCTTGGTGCATATTTATGTATGAAAGAAAGAATAAAATCAAACTTGGAGGACAAAATAGAAATTTTTTAGTTTAAATAAAAATGAGAAATAAATTTGGGGATAAAAGTCTAGATTTATTCTTGCATCCCAAAAGTTCTCTCTCTGATCTCTCACCAGAGGCTAAACAACTAAAATTCATCAGGAAGTGGGAAGAAATGAAATAAAGATCACAGGCATAAGAATCAGTCTTGGAAAAGAAAACAGTCCCTTCTGCCAATAACAATAAAAAGTATAAAATGAATTGAGGAGGGTAATTTACTAATCAGCACATGTCTCCTAGGATTATAGGTGTTATTTGATGAATAAGTACTATGTGCAAAGCATCAAGGATTTGAATACATTTTCTTTCTCAAAATGCTGCAAAACAGAAACTATCCACACTTGCCATACACAAAAATTGCTGAAGTTCCTAGGATCAGGATGCCAATCTGTTTGACTCAAAACACTATATAAGGAAATTGGGCAGAAACCACCATACCAAGAGATCAAGGGTAAGACCACCAGTATTAAGACATGTCAATAGCCCTGGCTGGTGGCACAGTGGATAAGGCACCAGCCTGGGAACCCAAAGGTCACTGATTCGATTCCCAGTCAGGGCACATAACCAGGTTGCAAGCCAGGCCTCCAGCCAGGTCCATAGCTGGAGGCAGGTGAAAGGCAACCATAAAGTAATGTTTCTCTCCCTCTCTCCTTTTCCCTCTCTCCAAAAATTATATTTTTGGAGAGAGGGAAATTTTTTAAATAAAAATAAAATTTTTTAAATAAAATCTTAAAAAAAAAAAAAAAAAAAGACATGTTAACATCACGCATCCCTTGATGTCAAGTACTGAAAAGAATACCTCACTTCAGTGGTATCCCTCTGCCCAATTAATCCAACAACATCCCTATCAAATCAAAACAAAACAGCAAACACATTGAGTGGTGTTCTACAAAACAACTGACAAGTACTCTTCTAACTCTCAAGGTTATAAGACAAGAAAACTTCCAGTGACGGTAGTGGCAGTTTGTAAACACTGTTCACCTTCTCAAATAATCACATCAAATTTACAACTCAAAACTGGCAGAAATTGAGTTGAATGGAAGTCTGACAACTACAGAATTAAGGAAATCACATCCATTCAGGCTGGTAAGAGGGATGGAGACACAGAATGGGCTGGTCCCACATCCATGTGTGGTGGGTAAAAATTTGGGAGGGATATTCTAGAAGTGAGGAATTCTAGTTCCACAACAGGACCCCCAGCCCAGGGTTCCAGTGCCAGGAAGATAAGTCCCCACAACTTCTGATTTCAAAACCACCGGGATTGAGTCTGGGGAAGAAACTTCTGAAGCCCCAAGCAGTTCCTCTTAAAGAACCCACACATGAATTTACTCTGACTCAATCCCTCTGAGCTCCAGCACCATGGTAGCAACTTGAAAGGCACAGTGGCAAAGAGAAATAAAGTGGCTGGCATCAAGGCAAGAGATGAAGGACAGCCTACTCCCAGACAGAAAGGCGGGCAGAGACATAGAGCCTGCAGGCAGATGCAGTGTTCGCAACTTAAGGCTGTTGGCCTCACACTGGAGATGCCCTTAGGCTCCATCCCACCCATTTACAACTGTTAAAAGTAACTTTTCCATATGAATGGCTGGTCTTGGCTCAGGTTTCACCACTTTCTAGACTTTCAAATAAGAAGGAGCTGGCCTCTGGGAGCCCTCCCTGTCCTGTACCTCTTGGCACTAGCCAAGCTGGGCCAAGATTCACAGCTTGGCTTCACCTGGCAATCTCCATGCACAGCACAAGTAGCAGCATCTCAGATTGCTCTATAGCTCAGGCAGGTTGGCCCCAGGCAGGACACAAGTGGAGGCTACTTTGGCCTGAACCACCCAGGAAGCTCCAGAGCCCATGCACTCAGTGAACAACTACAGACCATGCCGCAACACCACCACCCTGCCCCTGGCCAGATAGATGATCCTTCACAGAGGGCAGAGGTTGGCGGTCAGTGGTCACAGCCAGTCCTTACAGCTGACTGGCCTAGGTAAATTTCTCCCATTTACCTGCTAACAGCAATCACGGCTCACCTACCAGAGGAGGGTGTACTCAGCCCACACAAAGGGCGCACCTTAAGTACCCAGCTTGGATGGTAAGAGAGGCTGTGCCACCGATCCCTACAGGCCACCTACTACATCAGGCCACACCACCAAGACAGGGAGTCATAGTTAACTCTACCTAATACACAGAAACAAACACAGGGAGGCTGCCAAAATGAGGAGACAAAGAGACATGGCCCAAATGAACAAAACTCCAGAAAAAGAGCTAAACAAAACAGAAATAAGCACTCTATCAGATGCAGAGTTCAAAGCACTGGTTATAAGGATATTTAAGGAACTTAGTGAGGAACTCAAAAGGAGAAAAAAGTATCCAGTGAGAAACGAAGGATACACTAATTGAAATACAGAGCAATTTACAGGGAACAACAGTACAGTGGATGAGGCGGAGAATCAAATCAATGATTTGAAACGTAAGAAAGCAAAAAACAAGCAACCGGAACAAGAAAAAGGAATCAAAAAAACGAGGATAGTGTAAGCAGCCTCTCTGACAATTTCAAGTGTTTCAACAGTCGCAAGAAATTGGAACCCTATTTGAAAAATTAAAGTAAGAAAACTTTCCTAATTTGGTGAAGGAAATAAGACCTGCAAATCCAGGAAGCACAGACAGTCCCAAATAAGATGAATGCAATGAGGCCCACTCCAAGACATCATTAAAATGCCAAAGGTTAAAGATAAAGAGAGAATCTTAAAAGCAGCAGGAGAAATACATTTACCTACGGGGGAGTTCCCGTAAGACTGTCAGTTGATTTCTCAAGAGAATCTTTGCAGGCTAAACGGAACTGGAAAGAAATATTCCAAGTCATGAAAAGCAGGGACCTACTGCCAAAATCGCTCTACCCAGCAAAGCTATCATTTAGAATGGAAGGGCAGATAAAATGCTTCCCAGACAAGAAAAAACTAAACAGCCACGGGTATGTAAAGTACAGTATAGGAAATGGAGTAGCCAAAGACTCATAGGCATGGCCCATGAACATGAACAATGGTGTGGAGATTGCCTGAAGGGGTGGAGCAGGGACTGGGTGGAGGGGGGCAAAAGGGAAAAACCTGG
Organism: Noctilio leporinus; assembly: GCA_004026585.1. Taxonomy (NCBI): domain Eukaryota; kingdom Metazoa; phylum Chordata; class Mammalia; order Chiroptera; family Noctilionidae; genus Noctilio; species Noctilio leporinus. Next base: position 132,419 of record PVIW01003109.1, on the reverse strand, counting down.
GACAACTGTAACAGCATAACCAATAAAACAGAATTTTTAAATGGGATTAAAAGACAAGGGAAGACTGAGAATAATTACAGATGGAGGGAGGCCAAAGAGACATGACAAAGCCACGCAGAATCCTGGAACAAATCTTGGACAGAAAAAGAGGGAGGCGGTATTAGGTGCTTAAATTGGTGAATTCAGAATAAACTAAAATTTTAATAGTATTGTACCAAAGTTAATTTCTTAGCTCTGACCACTATATTGTGGTCTCAAAATAAAAGTTAAAAAAAAAAATACGCACACTATTGAACTGCTTCTGTAGGAGCAAAATACTTAACTATGGGTTTATCAGTCCATTCAAAGGCTAATTTACATAGCTCGAAAGCCTTAGGTCCAGATTCTGACTGGTGGTTAATGAAAGCATGCATGTTGTCCCTAAATTGCCTGACGTCGTGGTCCCAACTCCTGCCTGATACTGGTGCCTTAATACTTAATTTCTGACTGCTACCTTGTCCTTATCACACATTCTAGATACTGCACCTAACCCGTGATCCCTAGATCTCTAGAATAATAGGCTCACTGGGAGAACTTCTCAGTAAGGACAGGTGGGTAAACCCAAAACGCGCAGGATATATAAGTCAGCAAAATAACCTTAGAACATAATATATTAATAGCAGGGAAACAAGGAACACACTTTCAGTATGCAGGGGGGAGATGGGAGGGGGAGAAAAAGACAAAAAGGCAAAGAAGGGGAACAGTTTAGTCAAGTAACTAGCATGGATAACCCATGGAAAAGGACAACACGTGGGGTTCACTGTTGGAAGAGGAATAGGGAGGGTGGAGAAGGGGAGAGCGGTAGGGGAAAAAATGCAATGAATGTAATGCAACGATAATAAAATTTTAAATATAAATAAATAAAATTAAAACCTAAAAAAATAACAATGTATTAATAAACATCTCTTACACTCACATTTGCAAACACATCTTCATAAAATATAAACATGAAGAGGAAACTCAGTAAGAAGCAGCATAGCCAAAAACTTTAAATATACAAAAAAACCAAAAACTTGATATATACTTTAAATCAAGTTTGATCACCTCTCATTTATTCTAGTAACTGGAACTACTTGCTAACATTATTTACACTAAGGTGGTTATTGCTGAGGAGTGATTACACTACATACTATACTTTGCAAATATTTATTTAGCTACTATTATAATCTAGGCATTGAGCAATGATACTTAAAAAGATGGGTGTAATCCAACTGTTTTAATTCCTTTGACAGTTAACCCTGTCCAACACTGAGAGATATTTATCTATGCTCTCTACAGTATATTAGGTCATTATCTAGATGAGGAAGGTCGAATAGAAATATACTGCAAATGACATATGTTAAGTTTACATTTTCTAGTAACTGCATTTTTAAAAGTGAAAACAAGATATCATTTTAATATATTTTACCTAATTCTCTATGTTCAAGTTATTTCAACATGCAATCACACTAAAAAAGACGTATTTACTTTTTTCTTTTTTCTACATTTTTTACTGATTTATGTTGTTGTATTACAATTGTTTCATTTTTCCCCCTTTGCTCTCTCGTCTCCCCCTCCCCTCTCCCATAGTCAATCCCCACCTCCTTGTCCATGTAACTTTTCTATTAGCTCACCTACATTCTACCCCTTCTTTCCTCCCCTCTTCCCTTATTTTCTTTTTTGCAAAATAAATCTTCTAAATCCACTTTGCATTATATACTTATAACATCTTACTTCAAACTAGCTACATTTCAAATGCTCAACAGCCACATGCAGCTAGCTAGTCACTACTCTGATGGACAACACAATTCTAGAAGCTACTGGGACATCAATACATTCTCCTTTCTCTGAACTCTGTCATTTCTTTCAACAACTATCCCCGAGTTTCCACTATACCTGCTAAGAGAAACTACCACAAAAGAATGATGAATTGGACTGAAAAATCCTTTGGAGTACAAGCTTTTGGGTATTTTTAGTCAAAGTATTCATGGTAATGTGCCCTCTTTCAGAAACAAAATATATTTTTAAAAAGCAGAAATAGAAAAAAGGGGCCGTTTATAATGAATGATGCTCAGATCTTAGAAGAGACTCTTTAATTATCACAGAACATGATTAAAACAAATCTATAAACCCAAACACATCTTTGTGTTTGTCATATTACTCGTATTTAAGAGCAGAAACCTAGTTGAATTAATAAAGGGGAAATAATTTTAAATTATAGAGAAAATTTCTTTTCCAAATGTTGACATTTTTTTTCCTTACAAAATACAAGTATAGCATTTCAGATTTATTCTTTACAAGGCAGTTCATCCTTACTGCAAATATTAATTGAAATGTTAACAATTAAAAAAACCCAAAACTTCACTACAATTTACCCCTGGCTTAATTACAAAGTAGGACTGTAAGAAGCTGACATTATTTATCAAGAGTAACAAGCTTACGCTTTCTTTATAGATTGAGCTTCTCAATTTTAAAAAACATCATTTTCACTAACTCCTTCCTAGTACAGAGCCTGGCACGTATTTTCTCAATAAATATTTATTGAGAAATGAATGCATGTCTAGTAGCAGGTACTGAATATTAAAATATCTAGCATTTCAAAATAAAAAGAACTGAACTTTCAATTAAAAGGGTTAACTAGATTTTTAAAACAGAAATGAAGCTAAACTAGTTTAAAAAACACTTTCCATCAGTTGCTTGCATTTAACACAGCACTCCTAAGGCACAGATATTATCACCCCTCATTTAATATATGAGGAAGGAGGGGCCAAAAAAGTTCAAGTCATACACTGTAATTATGAAGTAGTGTAGCCAGATTTCAAGCCCAAGTAAGTCCTCAAACAAAACGTGTGTGTGTGTGTGTGTGTGTGTTGGAAACTACAACTCATGTTTCGCTACTTAAAAAAATAATCCCATTACAAAACCTTGAGAGGGAAAATACACAACGGACAGTATCCAATTCCATACACATGTGTACAAAATGCACAATTTTTTTAAGAAATCTGAACACGTTTAAATTATAACAGTAACTGATGGAGACTTCATGCAAGTAGATGAAAAGGGTACAGCCTCCTATCCTTCCCTCCCGGGACAAACCAAACTGGGAGTGAAAGCATCCCCCGCGGCCAGGAACAGGAGGGGAGGCGGCTCCCCTCCCAGCTCCTCAGGGTGCATCTGTCCCGATCTAGAAGGCGCAGGGCCAGCCCGCTCCCGCCTACCTGACAGGCTCCTGCCGCCGCTTGAACCAGCCGCAGCAATTGGCCATCAGACTGAACATCCCCAGCCGCTCCTCTTCCCTCCTCCCATCCGAGCCTACAACAGGGATGGGCCCCAAGTTGCCCCCGGGCGAATCCCGAAGACGCTTTCGCTCCGAAGAGCCTCAAAGCGGTTAAACCGGGAGGAGGAAACGAAAGGGAGGTGAGGGCTGGCAGTCTGAGAACAAAGCTCGAGTAATCCCGGGGCCTGATCGGACAAGGAGTGCCCTGCTAGCCAGGGACAGCAGAGGAAGAGGCGCAGATCCACAAACCCAGGGAGCGTTCGCTCAGCCGACCCGAGAAAAGCCCCGCGTCGACGTGCTGACGTTCCTCGCAAGCGTGGAAGGCCCTCCCAAGAGCCGCCGGCACTCGCCCAATCATCGTCCGAGGATCAACGGTGGGGTCCCAGGAGTGGCTGAAGGGGCCCGCCCCCACACCGAATTCCAGCCGTAGTGGTGGGTGGAAGAAGGGGGAGGGGTCTAAAAGAAGGAGGTGGAGCTCTGGGAAAGTGGTTCTCGTTGCTAGGCAACAGGAGTGTCCAGAGATGAATTGAGGGACCCCTGAGAAGTCTCAGGTGAGGTTTACCTGTACGCCTATCCAACAGTGTGTTACTAGCCCAGGGCACTGCCCCTCGTCTGTCCCCAACCACGGCTGAGATCCAAAGCTCTCAGGTCTTGGGTGTGTTTTGTTTTGTTGTATGCACCAGGCACGGGGATAAACAGGGATTACAGCAGACTCTGAACGACTACAGAAAGAATACACTGGGGCAATAATTATAAGGACAAGAAGAAAACTCATTTGCTAATTATATCAACAGTTCAGATGAGAGTGACGTTATTAATGTTATTGCTGTTAGTTACATAAACTGTGAAATGTAATTGTATATTTATTGTGGGGAATATGACATATTGCAGAAAATGTGAAAAAAGAAAACCACCAAAAAAAAGAAATAAGATGAAGGAAATAATATCTCACACTCACCACCCAAAGGTAACCAATGTTAACATTTTGATGTCAGTCCTTTCCAGGATTTTTAGATACACAATTGCCAGCTATTTGATTTCTGCAAGATGGAGACAGTGATCTACTGGCTGTTTTGTAAACTTTTATTTAAAGAAATATGAAATGTATGCATTTCTTTCTATATTCTTGAAAAAAGAAAGTATGTTTCTATATTAAATGTGTATGTGATATATAGGAGCCTGTGTATACATTAAGTTTCAACTAATATATTTTCAAATTCTCATAAAAGGAGAGAGTGCATTGGCCATCCCAGTGTATCCAGAGGAAAATGCTGATTTAGAACTAAGATAGAACAAGGTTTAAAATTATTCTCTGTCCTTTACTAACTCATGTAATCCTGATTCAAATGCACATACATCACTTACTGTCTCTGAACCAAAGTTCCTCACTGTAAAATGAAAATAATGATACCTACTTTACTAGGTTACTAAAATGAAATGAGAGAAATAAAGCTTAAGTGCAATTTTTTCTTTTTTCTTTTTTTTTTTAAGAAAGAGGGGTAGGGGTAGAGAGAGAAACATCTGTGTATGGCTGCCTTTCACCTACCTCCAGCCATGGACCTGGCTGGAGACCTGGCCTGCAACCTGGTTATGTGCTCTGGCTGGGAATCAAACCAACAACTCAAGTGCAATTTTTAACAAATAGTAGATAGCAGATTTTGAAGTTGGTGTTACCTGTCCCTTAAACATTAATGGCACGTATTCTCCTACCTCTCTTCAAAATGCTAGGATCTTAATCACCATTCCCACTCTTCTGCCTTAATACCTTCAACTTTCTTTCCAATTGCTCATGGATGTATGATTTCTACTGATTTTCCCAACTGAACCCATCCTTTCTCATTAGTACTAGATTGCCCCGATCTGCCCAGATTGTCCTGGCCAAATACTAAAATGCTTCTATTATTCAGTACTATTGAATAAGTTAATGATACCTTCACAATGTTTTTTATCCCTATTTCTCCATTTCTAATAATTCAAGACATCCACCTCCTCCTTTCCAAGATTAACCACTTTCTCTGGACTCTGACAAACATCATTTTCCCACTTTTCCGAAATCCTGTTCCTTTATTTATTTCTTCTTGATCCAACATTTTCAAATATATTCCTCCCCTTGTTTTCCCTAGATCTTAGGCTATAATCGCCAAGGTAGGGTGGGGTTAAGAGGACAGGGAAGATAAAGACATAATTTCTCCTTAACTAGGAACCAGTTTACTGCTTTTCTGACCCTTTAATTCCCCAACCCAACTTCTTCAATTAACAAACTCTAAAGCACTATATTTGCTGTCTACTCTTTTTATCAATTTACTGGCCTTCTGATTGGCTTTCTGTCCCATCAAACTACTCAAAACACATTTTATAATTTATGTCTTCCTAATTACCAAATCAGTTCTCGTTTTCTTTCACAACACTTAATACTTTTAATACAGTTAACTCTCCTAAAGCTCTTTCCTTCCTTGGCTTTTTACAATTGTGCACTATTCTGGTTCTCTTCTTATCTCACTGATCATTCCTCTTCCAGACTCCTATAAGTATCCTCTAAGATCCAACTTTTCCCCTATACTTTCCTTTTAAAAACATGTTCTCCAAGAGAATCCACTTATTACTTTTGTGCTTGAGTGACCTACTATGTTCATGTTTCTTGAGCATTTCTGGAGCCATACTAGACACTCCCCCTTTTTATCTCCCCAAAATTTAATCAACCCAACTCTACTTTTTGTATTTCTTAGTTACAATAGTGTGATACATTACCAAACATTTCCAGTGCCAACATATAGTCAGATAACTAAGTTAACTATTACTTTTCAATATAATAAGTGACTTGGTAAACTTGAGTGTTACTCACTATTTCTAGTTCTCTTTTCCTTATAAGCTCTTGAAATCGTTATTCCCATCTCTTGAAGTCATGAACCTGCTTCATCCAGTAAATATGATGGCAGTAGTTGTGTTGCTTCTTGGTGAGAATATTTAAAAGCTGATACACAATTCACTATATTCTCTCTTCCCTTAACTGTTAATTGTGGAAGCCTTTGTTAATTTGAAGTAATATAAAATCAAAACAACATGAAATGCTGAGTCAACACACAGAAGATAGCTCCTTGCAAAGTCCTACAGTAGACTTCCCATGAGCAAGAAATAAACACTTGTTAACTAATTTTTACAGCCATTGTAATTTTGTGGCCACTTGATCACATTATAACCTAATTTATTCTGAATGATGAAAAAAAGTCTTGCTGCCATCATTCTAGTTAAGAATCTCATTTTATCTCCAAGAGTTTTCAAATAGCACCCTCAACATTGCTTTCTTTCTTTTACTTTTTCCAGATTTGTTAAGGTATAATTGACAAAATCATAATACATTTAAAGTGTACAGTATAATGATTTGGTACACAAATATACTGAGAAATGATTTCACAATGAAGTTAACACATTCATCACCTCACATATTTTTTTTTTTTTGAGAGAGAGAACATTGAAATTTCTCTTATCAAATTTCAAGTGTACAATACAGTATAATTAGCTACATATAGTCACCATGCTGTATATTAGCATCTCAGAACCTACTCATCCTTTATTTCTGTTTTTATTAGCTTTTATTTTATGATGTATTTACTCCTGGGCCATAAGTTTTTGTTTCTTCAGTTTCTTACAGGATATCTTTTTCTCCTAGACAAGCTCCTCTTCTGGTTTAGGAATAACTTGCTCTTTTTCAGTAAAGATCAGTTGGAAGGGAAAGCTCCCGTACGGGTTCTGCACTGCACCTTGGGAGCTTTGTTCACCTGGACATGCTTAATATCAGCGAATCTACATTTAAGCCTTTAAGTTCAGCATTACCTTCTGCATTTTAAAGCATGTCCAGCAAAATTGCAGTACTCTGTTGAAACTACCCTACTGTTTGGCCTGGGCACACCTGCCAACTACACCATTGTAGTGAAAGAATTGAACATCTTGCCTCTGTAAAGTGACATTTTTCAGACACTTGGTATTTATAGATATGCATAGCCTTGAAGGCCTGAGCACTTTCACAAGTGTTCTTTTTTTTTTTTTTTTTTTAAAGATTTTTTATTTCATTATTTTTAGAAAGAGGGGAAGGGAGAGAGGCAGAGAGGGAGAGAAACATCAACGTATGGTTGCGTTTCACCTGCCTCCAGCCACAGACCTGACTGGAGACCTGGTTTGCAACCTGGTTATGTGCCCTGGCTGGGGAATCGAACCTGCGACCTTTGGGTTTGCAGGCCGGCACCTTAACCACTGTGCTACCAGCCAGGGCTTACAAGTGTTCTTAAAGTGAACATAAGACTTCCAGCTAAAATGGAGGCGTAGGTAGACACTTTGAATCTCACTCCACAACTAAGAAGAAATACAGCTACTTCAAAACTGGAGACAACCAGAAATTCCAGGAAATCAAGCTGCATAAAAGTCCAACAAAGATATAAGTAAGAAATAATCATCCAGACAGGTAGGAGGGACAGAGCCAGGACCAAGAGGACACAGTGTGGAAGTGGTGGCAGAAAGAGCAGTCACGCATTGAAAAAAGTAGGGAGGGACGCCTGAGGAGCACTCCAGCACCAGACCAGACTACACAGCTGGGGGAAAATAAAGCCTCATTGCTTCTGACTGTGAAAACCAGTAGGCATTGGAGCGAAGGAGGAAACCGCTGGTCTCTCAACAGAGTCCATTTGTTTAGAGGCCCCCATAGTCCTAGAACATCTGCAGACCCAACCACTCTGAGAACCACAGCCAGGGCAACAGCTAAAGAAGCGCCAGTCCCATACAGGAAGCAGGAGAAGTGCCTGGAAAAGCTGCGAGTGCTGAGCAAGAGACATTGTTCCCTCTCACACCCCTCCCCCACATACAGCACCACAACGTGGTGAAACAGGTCACCCTTATACTGACACTATGTAAGGCTCTGCCCCTTATAATGTAAAAGGTGCAACAGCTCTACCTAAGACATAGAGGCAAACACAGGAGGCTGTCAAGCTGAGGAGACAAAGTATGGTTTGAAGGAGGGAGCAGATCAAGGTACCAGTGGGAGAATTGAATGATGAAGAGATAGCCAAGCTAACAGATGCAGAATTCAAAATGCTGGTGATTCAGGTGCTCACAGACTTGACAGATAAGGTTAAATACAACAAATGCAGAAAGGAAGAAATGATGGCTAGAGTATGTGAAACAAAGAAAACTCCACACAAAACCAAGGGTGAAAGGGAAATAAACTGGGGTTCAAATCAATAATTTGGAATAATTTGGAATAATAAAGAAGAAATAAACCATTACCCAGTATTGAAAGAGGAAACACGAATTGAAAAAAAAGGAAAAAAAAAAGGAGGAAAGCCATAGGAACCTCTGAGACAACTTTAAATGTGCCAATACCCGAACATAGGGGTGCCAGAAAGAGAAGAGGAAGAGCAAGAAATTGAAAACTTAAGTGAAAAAAATAATGAAGGAAGACTTCCCTAATTTGGTGAAGGAAATAGACATTTAAGTCCAGGAGGCACAGAGTCCCTAACAAGCTACACCCAGGGAGGGCCCTACCAAGATACATCCTAATTAAAATGCCAAAGGTTGAAGATAAAGAGAGAACCTTAAAAGCAGCAAGAGAAAAGAAGAGAGTTACCCTACAAAAGCATTCCTATAAGACTACCAGCTGATTTCTGAAAAGAAACTTTGCAGGCAAGAAGTATTCAAAGCAAAGATGAAAAGCAAAGACCTACAACCAAGATTATACCCTCCAGCAAAGCTATCATTTAGAAGGGAAGAGCAGGTAAAGTGCTTCCCAGACAAAGTAAAGCTAAATGAGTTTATCACCAAGCCATTATTATATCACTTGTTAAGAGGACTTATTTAAGAAAAAGAGGACCCAAATTATGAACATTAAAATGACAACTCACAACTATCAACAAAAATAAATAAACAAATAAATAAATTTTTTTTAAACAGAACTAAGCAAACAACCAAAACAGGAACAGAATTATAGGTATGTGGGTCATTTGGAGGGGGAAGGGGTGAAGTGGGGATATGTGCAGGGATTAGGCATATTGTAAAATAACATTTTAAATGAATAAATATATTTTTAAAAAGAAGCATAATTGGTAGGGACAAAATAGACAGGGGGACGTTAAGAATAATATAGGAAAGAGTGAATCCAAAGAGCTTATATGCACTACTCATGGAGGGTAGAATTGCTGGAGGGAAAGGAGGTACTGGGTGGAGGGGAGCAAAGGGAAAGGAAAATGGGACAACTGTAACAGCATAATGAATAATATATACTAAATAAAAGATAAAGTGAATGTGGACATTTGAACCTCTTACCCTGGGTGGTGTGGATCAGTAGACTGAGCACTGACCTGTGAACCCAAGGGTCACTGGTTCAATTCTCCAATCAGGGCACATCCGTGGGTTGCAAGCCAGGTCTCCAGCCAGGTCCCCAGCTGGAGGCAGGTGAAAGGCAACCATATATTAATGCTTCTCTCCCTTTCTTCCATCCTCCCTGCCCTTCTTTCTAAAAACAATGAATAAAATTTTAAAAAAATGAAAAGAAAAGAAAAGAAAAAAGGAAAAAAATGTGAACCTCTTGCTTTTCATGGTTTTGTGGGATTTTCTGGGTCAAGTGTACTGTGAACCATTTTCAGAAAGCACCTCAGACTTCTTACAGGAAGAGATCTTACTCATATTATAATTGAAAATTTGTGTTTTACCAATCTCTCCCATTCTCCTATATCCCTTAGCCTCTGGCAATCACCATTCTACTCTGTTCCTATGAATTGATTTTTTTTTTTTAAAGATTTTATTTCATTATTTCTAGAAAGAGGGGAAGGGAGAGAGGCAGAAAGGGTGAAAGACATCAATGTATGGTTGCCTTTCACCTGACTCCAGCCACAGATCTGACTGGAGACCTGGTTTGCAACCTTGTTATGTGCCCTGGCTGGGGAATCGAACCTGTGACCTTTGGGTTCACAGGCCGGCACCTTACCCACTGTGCTACCAGCCAGGGGGGTGATTTTTTAAAAATTTCTACATATAAATAATACCATGAAGTATTCGTCTTTCTCTGTCTGGCTTATTTCACTAGCATATTACCCTCCAGTTTATCCATGTTGTTGCAAATAGCTGGATTTTCTTTTTTGGTGGGGAGGTCAAGTCAATAATATTCTATTATGTATCATATGCAGTGTGTATATGTAATATATATATATATATATATACACACATATATATATATATAAAGGTATAGTACATATCTGGTGCATACAACATATAACTACATAATGTATTTATAGTATATAACATTGGTTTATCTGTTCATCCATAGATGTACGCTTAGGTTGTTTTCATTTCTTATGTATCTTGAATAATGCTGTGATAAACATGGAAGCACAGCTATCTTCTTGAGATAGTGATTCCTTTGGTTCTTTTTTTTTTTTTTTTCTTTTCAGGGGAGAGAGCTAATGTGGTCCCCTACTACCACAAAGTATGCAACCAAGTTTCCCACATTTGGGGAAATTGCAGGGGTCAGCACATCCAGAGTGCAACAGATAAGCCTCGCCCTGGGAAAACCACCTTCTTGATCATGGTGTCTACCCTGCCAGGTAGGTAAGTATCCTTTGATTTTATATCTAGAAACTGGTTTGTTAGATCACACAATATTTCTATATGTATTATATATGTAGTAGTTCTTTATATATATATACTTTCTAATATTTTAGTACTAAGATATATAGTATTTTGTTATAAATATACACATATTTATAGTAACACACACACATGCACATACTTATATATGCATACATACACATGCATACATATATACATATGTATATACATACATATTCTGTTTTTAATTTCTCAGGAAACCTCTATACTACGGCTGTACCAAGTTACATTCCCACCAATTGTGTACAAGTGTTCTTTTTTCTCCATATCGTTGCTGAAATTTATAATTGTGTGTTATTTGGTTTCTAATCTTCCCCAGTTCTGATCTATTTTGTAAAGATTTCACAAAGTAAAATTCTTTTTTTCTTTTCTTTTTAAAGATTTTATTTATTATTTTTAGAGGGAGAGGAAGTGAGGGAAGCAGAGAGGGAGAGAAACACAGGAGATCAGATGTTTCTCCAGCTAATTAACAAATACATAAAAACAAATAATTATAAATCATATGCTAAAATCAAATAAAATACCAGGATAAAAGTACATTAAAAATAATTGCCTAAATCTTGCCCTATCAAAAATAACCTAATTAAAATCCAAAAGCCACCCTAACTTTTTCTCCCATCCCTGAATTTCTATAGCACACTTTCTGTAATTCATAACATACTCTTTGTATTGTCTGTATTGCTTTTATATGTAGACATTAGTTACATCTAAAACAAAATGCTAAGTTCCTTTGAGGGGAGATACTGTGTAATATCTACCACTAATGTGTAACAGGCACCCATCAAAGACTAGTTGGCATTTATTTTTTGGCAACCATTTCTCTATTATTCGCTTGGAGTGAGGAGGATTATACATGCTGGTGGTAGGATATGGAATCTAGGAGACTAAAATACAGATTAGAAAACAGAGTCAACATCTAATAAACTGCTGCCTACACAAAATGGCTAATACAGTTTTGATCTGCTAATACCAGAAACCAAACTACAGCGTAATTCTCAACACCACAATACTTAGATAGAAAAAAAGAAAGGAAGAAAGAAAAAAAGCCCTAAACACACATACACACTTTATCGCAACCAAAGATTAATGTTAGGAAAATTTTAAGGTAACATATAACCCCAAAACAGCATGCTGAAGATACGGTCATTCACTCAAAAGCAATCCTGATACTGCATTTCTGCTCCATGTGAAGATGCTGGAAAACCTGTGCTACTTCTTCTGCTTCTTTGCAGCATGCCTGAAGTCTGGTTAACCCATCGTGGAAGGTCTATTTACTTTCCCTTGGAGTCTTTGGAAGAATAAAATTTTCCTTTGAAATATTTGCTCCTCTGTTTCTCTGCCATCCCTTCTTCATGTTCCTTTATTTTTTAATATCTGTATCAGAAGTGATTTGTTATGATTGTTGTTGATTCACAATATTGGAGGCCTTCCCTTCTTGTGAAATTTTGGTATTTCAAAATTGATATGCTACTCTTAATTCTTTCTCACAAAGATGAGGAGAGTCCCAAATCAAGCTTTTGCTGAAAAGACTCACCACCTAAATGCATTTAATAAATTCACATACTATTTTAAAGCTTATTTTGTTTGTAGTGATTGCTAGCACAAAAAAAAAAAATCAATAGAAATTAGAGTTATATTTATAATGAAATATTTTGGGACTGGGAATGAAGTGGTCAATAGACTGACATGGTTCAGTCAGACAGTAAGAAAGAAAATTAAAGAGGGAAGGTTCAAAAAAAAGAAATCAGTAAATCTTATCAAAAAAAAAAAAAAAGAAAAAAAGTGACTAGCATCAACTTCTATCCAGCTGGGCCACAGACCCACAGAAAGCTAGAACTGGGGGACTCTTGAAAAATGACCAGTCTATCAAGTTTTGCTGACAACACATAGGAAATCAACTGATATGTTAATTTGGTCAGAAATACTAAAAGTGATAATAGTAAATAAGCCTTAAGTGCTACTATTTAACACACACTACTTGCTCTCCATGCGTCATCTCTAAGTTCTTTCTTTTTTCTTTAAATTCTTACATTAACACTATATTTTACAGATGATACAACTGAGCTTAGAGAGGTTAATCAATTTGCCTAAAGTTACATAACTAGTAAGTGGCAGATTATTGAGATTTAAATCCAGGCAGTTTAGATCCACAGGCAACCTTAAATATTAAATAACATATTCAAATGTGTATGTCTAAGCACAAAAAGCAGAGGTAATGTATTAAAAAACAAAAACAAAACGAGCTGCTCGAAGTGATAGAACTTGATACACTCTTTTCTCTCAAAACATTTTTTGGTATGGTTTTTTCTTTATACCATAACTCCAGGTACAAAATTAAAATGGTGATGATCAGAACTATCCCATTTGCTTCCACTAGCTCTGTTCTCTGCCAACTCTTCAACTTCTGGGTGTCAGTTAATGTCCTCATCTGCAACGTTGATCTCTCACGATTTTTCTTTCCAAGCAGGGATACCCTGTCCTCTGAATCCTCAAAGTTCTCTTGGCCACTCAGCCTCCCACGTTAGCTCGCTGGAGATTTTCACTGCGTTCACTTCCCCTGACCCTTCCAAAACTCTCCATCTGCGAGACTTGGAACAAAACGCTGGAGTTTGGGAACCGGCTTGGCAGGCTGCCTGCAGTGTTTACTAGGCCTCCGGCAAGGTCCCAGAGCCCTGCCCCCAGCTCCCAAAAGCTTCCTGGAAATGTCCTCGTTATCGCTTCCCCCCTGCGCCTGGGGGCTGGGAGCGGGCGGTCCTTTCCACCCCCGGCTCCGCTGATCCTGGAGCGCGCTGGCTCGCTGGCGCCGCCGCGCCGCAGTCCTCAAGCAGCAGCGCCCCGGCTTGCAGCTCTGCGGCGCACCCCGCGCTCCGTCCCGCCTCAACCCGCCACAGTCCTCGCCCGCCCCTCTGCCGGCCTGGCCATGAGGGTCCTCGGTGGGTGCTGCGGAACGCTCTTGGCTTGCCTCGTCGTAGTGATTCCTGTCGCAGAGGCAGACTGTGAGTAATCAATAGCGTTCTGTCTTTTCCTTTCCCCAGTAATACCAACCGAATGCCTGCCTTGTTGGGTATTTTTTTCAAGGGCTGTAGTCCCCTGGAAAGTTTCCGGAAAGTTCGGGCAACCACCCCGCTGATGGAAGCAGCCATGGATCTAGTCAGCAGTGTAATGGTTGGGCAGGGGTCAGTATTTGCCCTGCTCTGCGGATGATGTGTTGCCTACAGGACAGACCGAAGAGCCTGAGTGGCACTAACTATTAAAGAAGGAGTAAGAACACCTTGCCCATTTGCCCCAAACAGATGAAGTTCCCAATCAGAGGACAGAGATAAGCACATAACAGTATAAAAGTAGGGAAAAAGGCAAACCCCTGTCTTCCCTTTGCACACGCGCCTGACCCCAACTAGCACCCTCTGCTTCAGCCTATCTCCTTTTGCAATTTCTCGACTTTGAGCTTGGCTTGCTTATTTCAACATTGACAAACGAATTGTTTTAGGATGAGAGCAGTTTTGCATAGCAGTTGGCAGATGTCATTTTCTGACCTTGAAATCAAAAGGCTATTAAATATCATATTGTTCAGGCCATTTCATGCTGAGGGTTTTTGACTCTTGAGTGCCACTGATCTGAAGTCATGGCATGAATTCTTGTCTTTATCTTTGCATTCCCAGTTCTTTAGGTTCCCATGGCTGGATTCAAGGCAGGATTGAGTTGTCCCTGAAAAATATATGAAGAGTATTAAGGTATTTAGAATATTTTAGTGGTTAGTTAATTTGTTTTCTGGAGTTAAACATGTTCATTGATTAAAAGTGCTACTTGTGCTGTTATATTCTCAGGAAATGGCATGGGGGAGAGAAACTATGAATTACAAATAACTTTAGGCTGTGTAAAAGCTTCAGGATAAAAATTTCAAAAAACATCAGGAGAATTAAATAGGAATTTACTAACAATTCTCTAGTTTTTATTACTGCACAGGATGAATGAGGTATTTTACATTCTAATTTAGAGGCTGAAACATTATTTGTTGATTTTGTATTAAAAAGCTGTCATAGCAGAACTTCAACATTCAAACCTGTATAATTAAGCTTATGTATGGATCATAGACATGACCTTATTATCTATGTAGTTTATTAGGGCAATCAAATATTTATCTGTTAACCAGTACTTTGGAGAGGAGAAAAAGGCAAAAAAGTGACTTGCCACACTTACTGCTTGTCATCACAGGAATTTGCCAGTCCCTCCCTTTTTAAAATAGAAATTTTATATTTTCATTGAATCTAGAAAGAGTTAAAAAGTGGTGTGTATTATATGCAGATATTCAAACCATATTTATAAATATACTTGTTATGTATAGATACTGTTAGAGTAGAGATATTAATTATACCAGTATAGCATATAAAGTCTCTATGTAGTCTCATTTTAAAAAGTATGATAGTTCAGTTGGATTGAAAATCATCTTGGTTTGCTGATGAAAAAACTACGATACAGATGGAAATAATATACTCCTTAAGACTTTATATTTGAGATAGAATTAGAACTTTTTAAAAAATTTTATTGTTGTTGTATTACATCCATCCCCTTTTTGCTCCCTTCTGTCCCCTTCCCCACCCATCCATTCCCCCCCAAAGTCAATCAGAATTAGAACTCTTAAGTGCTTGATTTATAATTTATGTTTAGTTCATGGAAATATAATTGTTATTTAAAGAAAATCAAATCACAGGCTTAGTTTTGAGTGAGAAATCTTCTAGTTTAAGTTCTTCATTTTTAAAAAAGATTTTATTTATTATTTTTAGAGAGGAGGGAAAGGGGAGAGAGGTAGAGAGGGAGAGAAACATCAATGTATGGTTGGTTACCCTTCACCTGTCTCCAGCTACGGACCTGGCTGGAGACCTGGCTTGCAACCTGGTTATGTGCCCTGGCTGGGAATCGAACCGGCGACCTTTGGGTTCGCAGGCTGGTGCCTTACCCACTGTGCCACCAGTCAAGGCTAAGTTCTTCATTAGGCATAAGTTCTGCATATATGCAGATGGTATATACCATCTGCATATAGTATATATGCAGGCAGAGAGAGAGAGAGATGTAAAACATACTGTCTACATACTTTATGACATTTTCCACTAAAGGGTGGTGAAGAGAAGGAAGGCGATATCCCATTTTGACTGTGCTAATTTGGCCCTATCAGGACTTTCACTTTGGGGTGGATGCAATCTACCGAAGACATTAATGACTCATGTTTTCCTTCTCTTTTTTTACTCTTGTCTTTTCATTTCTAACTATTCCTTTCATTGTTTATCCATCTTTTCCTTTACTTGTAGTCCTTTTTTTTCCTCAGAGTGCAAAATATGGCCCTGATGGAGAGATTTTATCAAGGTGGAGTTAGTGATGGGCTTGGTGCTAGAAGAGTTAGAAACAATTTCTGGTATGCAGCAACAAAAACAATCTACGCCATATTCTATTACCATTAATTCTACACTTGGAAACAGTAATGCCTTTCATAATAGACCTTTTCTCTTCAGCAAGTTTAATAGTTTCTTTATAGATAAATGTTCTATATACATACGTGAACTTTAAAAATATTATGAGCCCTGTCTGGTAGCACAGTGGATAAGGCGCCGGCCTGTGAACCCAAAGGTCGCAGGTTCGATTCCCCAGCCAGGGCACATAACCAGGTTGCAAACCAGGTCTCCAGTCCGGTCTGTGGCTGGAGGCAGGTGAAAAGCAACCATACATTGATGTTTCTCTCCCTCTCTGCCTCTTTCCCTTCCCCTCTTTCTAAAAATAATGAAATAAAATCTTTAAAAAAAAAACATTATGAGAAAATATATAATAAGCCTAGTAATGTGTATATCAGTATTCTTTAGCTACGAGTAACTGTAATGATAATGAAGAAAGGGAAAGGAAAGAGAAAGGGGAAGGAAATTGAAGGGAAAGAGGAAAGGAAGGGAAGGGAGAAAGAAAGAAGAAAGAGAGAAAGGAAAAAAGGGGAAGAAAAAGCCGAATGGATTTATTGGAGGGCTGCTGAATGGCATGCTGAATAACCAGGCCTAGGGAAGCCAGGGACTTGGGCATATGAGTGGTCTATATAGTGGAAACTCACATGCTCACTATGTTAAGAGCTGCTACCATATGACTTAGTTCTAACCGACTTCTAGTCCTGTATGTCTCTGCTCACAATGGAAATTCCTAGAAAAGAGAGTCTCATCATTTTGGCTTGGCTTATTCCTGGAGCTTTGTGATTGGTAGCTTATTAGTCAGGTAGCGTGCGTAGACAGCTTCCACTAAGGAATATATCCTGGGAAGCAGAAATGAGCAAAGTCTGCGCATTCTAATTATTGCCATACCTCAAACGCACATGACCTTCTTTTTGTAAAACCATTTGAAAATACTTCAGATATATGCAAGCATTTCTAATACAATGTAAACAAGTAATGTACAAAAGAAAGTACCTTCTCCTCAATAGGTTTTAGTTACCTGCCATAACCAGAGAGGAAGGCTCAAGGCTACCATTTCCTAGTTTAGTATCCTTGGGTGGTATGTATGCCTCCCTTGTTAACGTGCTGTGCTTTATAGACAAATGAATACATGTTGGTGTATCAACACCTCCTGTATGCCAAAACAATAATAATAAAAAAGAGGGGAATATAGATATTCACCTTAGGGCTTGCCTGGCCCTCTTGGTTATGGGCTGGTGTTTAAGAAGGACCTCGTCCTGCATTACTTAATTCATATATCTCTTTCTCTTAGGCAGCTCCTCATGTTTGGGTTTTCATCTGCTCAAGGGGCTGAATGAACCACATCCTTCGTCAGAAACAACTTGAACCCTGTTGCTCCTACCTGTGGATAGTTATATCCATCTCTTCTTTTACTGTTTCTACTGTGTACAATAGTTATCATGGAGCAATAACAATTCTTTTAACCCTGATTTATATATATGTGGCTACAGCACTGTCTTATCTTAATTATTGTCATTTGAGGATAACATTCATTCTCATTCCTTTTCTCTCCTGTTCTCAATGAGAGTAAAGAACTTTAAATGGCCATAAAGCTTTTAATTCAGTAGAAAATATATTAGGTCCCCTTGTGAATGTATTTCTCCCTGCTTCCTTTTTTTTCCTTCCCAAAAGCACTGTTTTTATTTTTATAGAGTCCTAACCATTTCATTGACAGGAGGGATGGGAAAGGTTCACTTTCCAATCCAAGGGCTTCCATAATGTTGGTCTGTTGTTACCAAACACACAGGCAAGTGGCATGGTGGCTTGATTTGGTAAACTAACTACAATGTTTAGTATCTCTCTGCTAGAGCAACAAAGTGAGCGTCAATCTTTCCCTCTGTAAGAATCCTGAATTTAGGATTTTCAACTATAATACTTCAACTTCAATTTCTGAAGGTTTGAAATCAATCAATAGAACAGTAGACAGGCATGTAATTACTATTTCCACTGCCTGTTCAAATGCCCAATCAAATTTATTTCTTTACTTTTTTTTCAAGAAAGCTGGTTGACATGGTTTCTTTTGTGCCTGTTGCAGTGGCTTTAAACCCACAGTAATAACCTGCAGGGTCACAGTTGTACACCTGAGGGCCTTGCTCTTATCTATACCAATTAAAATCATGCAACAACCAAGAGACCATTTTAGCATTCTGCGTGTGGACCTGAGAAGTACCAGCAATTCTTTTACATAGCACGTCCACAGGAATCTTATAGCCATACTTGTATTTCCAGTTAGCTGCCCATAGCGTGCCCTCTGTACATGGGACCTGCTGTCAGCTGTCATTCCTGTCATCACAGCCAATGTTTTCGGTTATCTTGAATAAGTGAGTCACTGTGCTGGAATCCAGTAATTTGTCAGGTACTTTCTTCTGTGTGACAACTACTGCACAGTCTTTCTCTCTGACAACTATGGATGTAAGGCCACCCTGGTTAATAGCCTTAAAAACATATTATACTAGGTAGAGCAGGCCTACAGGTGAAAAAATGGTAACGTGGTAGTTAAAACCAACACTGGAACCATAAGACATATTGGTGCACCCACTACTTCAGGAACAGTAAGTATCTGGGCTCCATAGTTCCCTCCCTGGTTATTTAGCTTCTAGATGGGCAGAACCCATTTGTGAGGGAAGAAAGGAAAAAATTTGAGAATAGGTCTTTGGATTAGTTTAGGTCTGCTGGAACAGAGTGCCACAGACTGAATAGTTTAAGCAACAGAATTTATTCCCTTACTGTTTTGGAGACTAGAAATCTTACATCAAGGTATCAGCAGGGTTGGTTGTTTCCAAGGACTATGAGGAAGAATGTTCCGTGCTTCTCTCCTAGCTTTTGGTTTCCAAAGACATTCACTGATGTGGATATGGCATCCTTCCTGTGTCTTCACATCATCTTTGTTCTGAACATGCCTGTCTCTGTTCCAAATTTCCTCTTTTGATGAGGACACCAGTCATAATGAATTAGCAACCATGTTTATGACCTTTGTCTTGACTTCATTATTGACAGTGTTCCTATTTTCAAGTACGTTGTCATATTAACAAGAATTAGGGGATTAGGATTTCACCATCTTTATAGGAGACACAGTTCAACCCGTAATTGTCACTAAGACCCAAATCGTGACAAGTATTTCCTTCTTTCTACCTCCATTCCTGACCTATGTGTTTTGGCTTTAGGAAGAAGAGCACTATATATGAATGACTATTGGTACTGATAAGGTGCTACCTTTTTTTTTAACTGCCTTGGAAGAAAGTGTGGTATGCCAGAAGCAGTTACTGAGCCCTCAATAATTGGTCAGTATATCATTCCCTGAGGCTAGCTCCTTTAAAGTATTAGAGTATGCAATAAGACCAATGAAAGCTGTAATAGTCACCCTATTCATTTATTTCCTTAATTGAGTTAATTCCTTATTTAAAGGTAATGTTGTGTGGCTTAGCATAAAGCATTAAATTAGTCTACCAAGACTGGAGCTGACAAAAAAATTAAACCTAAACACAGAATAAATGTCTCTTTCTCTGAGTAGAAATTGCTGTTCCTTACCTGATAGAAAAGCCCTAACTAATCAGCCATCCACTAGGTATCTGATTAGGTTTTGTAACACTTCCAATTTCCAGCAGCAGCAGGTTTTACAACTTATCTTGAAAAACAAACAAAGGAAGATCAACAACACTGGGCCCACAGCCCAACATGGTAAGATTCAGCTAGAGCCGATTCAGAGCTGCCTTCTTTAGACAGAAATACCCTCGTAATTTGCCACAATTCCAAGCGTCTGCCATTGTCTTTCACCATATTCTCTTCCCTTGTTTATGGTATCTATCTGATACTTGTAGGTTTTGTGTTTTGTGACCCTTGTACTAGCTATGAGAGGAAACACAACCGACAATCAATAAGTGGGTTATTCTGTCCCCTCTATGATTATAAACTTCTCTGGTGTGGGGCTATCCTATGAACAGTCACCTGGAACACAAATATCTCAGCTCTGGGCCAGTTCTTGCCCAAAGTTCCTTGTCCCTAGACCTGAGATCTAGCTCTTCAGAGGTCCCTGAACAACTAACTGGACAGATCATTTGCAACAATTTAGGAGGTAGAGTCTCATTTCAGATAAATGATCGTTCCAGGCAAAACGGAGAGTGAGAAATACTGCTTATACGTCTGCCCATTAGGAGGTTTTCAGTACCACCCTAGAGAGAGGCTGTAGTTTGTATGTTTGATTGTTTCTAGCTGTTGCAGGTTGACCTCTGGCTCTTGTTTGTACATGACAGTATCTAATCACTAAAAGTTTGGAATCTCTCTCAAAAAACTGCAGTTACCCAGTTTTTCTTTTTTCTTTTTCTTTTCCAATTATTTTGTTTTGGAGAAAACTGGGGAAAAGTTCACAGTACTGAACATAGCTAGTTCTTTATGGGCATCTCTCTTCTCCATTCAAGAGGTTGTGGATTCATTAACTGATTCAAGATCGGCAGTAACAGAGAGATACTGATTTCTTTGTATTATGACAGAAAAGGGATATTTGGGGTGAAAAACTCAATGAAGAGTTTTGTGAGTTGTCTTTCTAATTCTGTGGGGATTTTTCTTCAAGATTTGATCAGTACACTCACCCTGACTTGGATTCAGGTGAGTCCAGGGTACTACCCCAGGTTCCTCCCGTTTTGCCTGAGAGCTGGGAGCCTATTTCAAAGTGAGATCTTCCCACCAGTGTTTTTGATCTAGGAAGGATAATCAGTACATGTTTTTAAAAACTCTGATGACTTCTCTCAATAATCTATTTTTATGATAATTATGGAAATAATTATGGAAGTATATTCTTTTTTCGTGTATGGAGGATGGAGTGGGATGAATGAGTGAAGAAGTGAATAGGTAGGAACTGCATGAAATATTCAAGCCCAAACGCCTGTCTCCTAGCAGTTGTGAATTCTTTTTTTTTTTTTTTTTTTTTGCATTATGCCAAGGAGTATCTGGCTTTTCAGTGTTATTTTAGTATGTGCTGAGTTTCGTCTAAGATGGCATTAGCCAACCGAAGAGAGATCTGTCAGAACTGAAGCTGATGGTCCTAGCAGCCCATAAAATGAAGTCAGCAATATTAACACATGTGGCCTGATTCGAAATTATATATGCCTTTTTGTATTAGTTTTTTATTACTGTGTAACCGTTACCACAAACTTAGTATCTTAAAGAGAACAATTTATTATCTACTAGTTTCATTATGTCAGAATCCAGGCCCAAGTCCAGGTACCTGCTCAGGGTCTCATAAGGCTAAAATCAAGGGGTCACCAGAGCTGAGGTCTCATCTGAAGCTCTTCCCAGCTCACTAACTGTTGGCAGAACTCAGTTTCTGGTGGCTGTAGGATTGTGTTTCATGTCTCCATGCAGTGATGAAAATGGCCAGGTTAGTATCTGACATTAGCAAAGCTAAATTATCTTTAAATTGTCAGGTTGTGCTTGAGGTTAACGTTTTTCATGCTAAAAGAAAAAAGCCACCTTGGTGCTGCAAAAGAATATGTGTTGACTCTTATTCTACTGAGTATTGTAAATCCTTCTTATCTAAATATTCCTGTTTTATTTTATAGTTTTCTGGGAAATACATATAATTACTTGGGGAGATGTGCAAGAATTCACTTTTTATTAACTTTTAAATTGAACTATATTTGTCATATAACTGATAATTTAAGTTGTTCATGTTAATTTGATATATTTCTATATTGTAATATGATTACCATTAAGAATTTAATAATTTCAAAAGAATATATACTCAGTATAGACATTATAAACTTCCAGATATAAAATAAGTAAGTCCTGGGGATACAGTGTACAGCATGGTGATTATAGTTAATAAATGTTTATTTAAAAGTTAAGAGAGTAGAACTTACAGACATAAAATAATTATATTATCTTAACTATAAACTACTAGACCTATATAAAATCACTATGTTGTACATCTTTAACTAATATGTTATATGTCAGTTATAACTCAGAAAAAAAGGAATATTCTCTGTATAACAAAAAAAGGTTTGAAGTAAGTGGATAATATTTTAATAGTGAAGACTTTGGAAAGTGAAGTTACAGTGCTTTTTATTACTTGTTTACTTTTTAAAAAATATTATTGTTATTAACTAACATGGGGACATCCTCTTTATTAAGAGGTTTCTTTATATTTTATTCTATCTAAAGATAGAAATTTAATCCTTCAGGTTTATCAGGAAATAAAATAAGTCTAATTTATCTAAATATGTAGATTCTGAGTATTTCTATAGATAAGTAAAATAATAGGAATTGGTTGTAACTGGTTCTAGGCCATCAGTATAAATCTGTGGACATTCTGTTTTTATTGGCCACCAGTTTAAACTACTAGCTATATTCTACTGATTAATATTTTTATTTTTTATTTACTTATTTTTAGGGAAACATTTTTACTTTTTGCAAGATTGTTGGCTTTATTTTTTCAAATTATTCATTCAGGTAATCTTTGCCTAATATAACCTCACTTGGGAACTCTCTATTGACTCTTCTTATATGGACACTAATCTAATAGGATCGGGGCCCCACCCTTATGATCTCATTAATCTTAATTACTTCCTTGGAGACCCATTTCCAAATATAGCCACACTGGAAATTATGGCTTGCACATATGCATTAAGGGGAGGCAGAAACATTCAGTCCATAATGATTTGTCAAGTAAAACACAAATGTTGACTTTATTATTTTATCATAATGGAAGAAAACAACTAGGTTTTATATTTTTTCTGTAGTTATTTATTATTTTAAGGGGGCCTGAATTTCTATATATTAAATGTACCTTTCCTTAGAACTTTTTATTTTTTCTTCTTCTCCCTGACTCTTTATCCTACTCATTTACTCTTTTGTGTGTGTTTTTAATTTTTTATTGTCTTAAAAAAAATTAATTTATTGTTGTATTACAGTTGTCCCATTTTACTCCATTGCTCTCCCTGCCCCACCCACCCTAATCCCCTCTCCCACAGTCAATCCCCTCCATGTTGTCCATGTCTATGGGTCATTTATACTAGTTTCTTGACTAAATTCTTCCCCTTCTTTCCCCTTTCTTTCCCTCTGCCTTCCCCTATGGTTACTGTCAGTTTGTTCCTTGTTTCCATGCCTCTGGTTCTCTTTTCCTTGTTTGTTTATTTTGTTCATTAGTTTCCTGTATTAGATGAGATCATATGATATTTGTCTTTTGCCACCTGGCTTATTTCACTAAGCATAATACTCTCCAGTTTCATCCATGCTGTTGCAAAAGGTAGGACTTCTTTTTTTCTTTCTGTTGTGTAGTATTCCATTGTGTAAATGTACCAGTTTTTTGGTCCATTCATCCACTGATGGGCTCTTAGGCTGTTTCCAAACCTGTCTATTGTAGATAGACAGGTGCTACTATGAACATAAGGATGCATAGATTCTTCTGAATTGGTGTTTTAGGATTCTTTGGGTATAATCCTAGCATGGAATTGCTGGATCAAGAGGCAGTTCCATTTTTAGTTTTTTGAAGAAATTCATACTGTTTTCCATAGTGGCTACATCAGTCTGCATTCCCACCAGCCGTGCACTAGGGTTCCCTTTTCTCCATAGCCTCACCAACACTTGTTGTTTGTTGATTTGTTAATGATGGCCATTCTAACAGTTGTGAGGTGGTATCTAATTGTGGTTTTAATTTTCATCTCTCTGATGGCTAGTGATGTTGGGCATTCTTTCATATGCCTGTGGGGCCTTTGTATGTCCTCCTCAGAGAAGTGTTCATGTCCTTTGCCCATTTTTTTAATTGGGCTATCTGTCTTCTTGGTGTTGAGTCATATAAATTCTTCATATATTTGGAGATCAAACCCTTGTCTGAGGTATCATTGGCAAATATGTTTTCCCATACAGTTGGTTCCCTTATAATTTTGCTGATGTTTTCTTTAGCTGAGAAGATACTTACTTTTATAGACCAATATCACTGATCAACATAGATGCTAAAATTCTCAAAAAAATATTGACAAACTGGATCCAGCAATATATTAAAAAGAGCATACACCATAATCAAGTGAGATTCATCCCAGGGATGCAAGGATGGTACAATATTTGTAAATCAAAAAATGTAATATAGCACATAAACAAAATGAAAGGCAAAAACCATATGACTATACCAATGAATGCTGAAAAAGCATTCAATAAAGCAAAACAACCATTTATGATAAAAAACACCCAGCAAAATGGGAATGGAGGGAGCATACTTCAACATAATAAAGGCCATATATGAGAAACCTTCACACAACTCAATGGGCAAAACTAAAAGCTTTCCCCTTAAGATCAGGAATAAGACAAGGGTGTCAACTCTCTTCACTTCTATTCAACATCATTTTGGAAGTTCTAGCCATAGCAGTCAGACAAGAAAAAGGAATCAAAGGCACTCAAATTGGAAAGGAAGTAAAACTGTCATTATTTGCAGGTAACGTGATAGTGTACATAGAAAACTCTATAGACTCCACCAAAAAACTACTCAAACTAATAAGTGAATTTGGCAAAATAGCTGAATACAAAGTCAATATCCAGAAATTGAAGGCATTTTTGTACACCAACAATGAAACAGAGATAGAAACTAGTAAACAAATCCCACTTAATATAAAAACAAGAAAAATAAAGTACCTAGGAATAAATTTAACCAAGGTGTGTGAAGAGCTTTACTTGGAAAACTTGTAGTTTGTAGAATGCTGAAGGAAGAAATTAAGGAAGATACAAATAAATGGAAGCATGTACTGTGTTCATGGATGGGAAGAATTTATACCATTAAAAAGTCCATACTACCCAAAGCAATTTATAGATTCAGTGCAATACCTATTAAAATACCAATGACATGCTTTACAGATTTAGAACAAATACTTCAAAAATTTGTATAGAGCCAAAATTAATCATGGATAGTCACAGAAATCTTCAGAAAGAAGGACAAAGTAGGAGGAATCACCATAGAGATATCAAATTATACTACAAGGCCACTATAATAAAAAAAACAATCTGGTACTGGCATAGGAATGGGCATAGAGATCAATGAAACAGAATAGAGAGCCCAGAAATAAACCCAGGACTCTATGGTCAATTAATATTTGATGAAGGGGGAAGGAACATAAAATGGAGTTAAAATAGCCTCTTTAACAAGTGGTGATGGGAGAACTGGACAGGGATATGCAAAAAAATAAGCTAGACCACCAACTTACACCATACACCAGAATAAATTCAAGATGGATAAAAGACTTAAACATAAGCAGTGCCACCTTAAAAGTCTTAGAGGAAAACATAAACAGTAAAATTTCAGATATCCCATGCAGCATTATTTTCACTGATATTTCTCCAAAGGAAATAAAGGAATAAATAAACAATGTGACTACATCAAAAGTTATTTACTCTTTTTAATAAGTTATAATTTTATTCTGTTGTTATTTAGACTCTGTCTCATAGCCTTTTGGATTGCCAACAAGAAATTCTGAGAGGCTGGCAGAAATATTGAATTAGAAACACCTAATCATTGATACACAATATTCCAAATAACCTCACATCCACATCAACACTTTTCAAAAAATAAATAATATCCTAAGAATCAAAGGGAAGCCATGGAAACCTAAAGTTTTTCTAAGCTTCTGTGTATACTTACAACTTGCTAAATGGGGAGATCTGGGAGATATTGCAGAAAGTGGAATATTGTAGAGTAAGGCCAACTCTCTCATTGTTGCCTTTAAAACTGTCCAGGAATAGTTTGCCTCTTACTTTTCCAAACAAATACACACACAGACCAGTGAACTAATAATATAATTGATGGCATCCTAAACAAAATATATCAAATAATGCAAAAAGACATTTTCTGTTCTATAACCTCTTGGTACGTGATATCAAAATTAGATGGTATTTCTGTGTTTTAAATAAAGACATGAAAGCCAACTGCATGGATATCTTGCTGCACATCATAAACAAGACCTCTTGCTGTAGCCTTAGAATGGGTAGCCAATTGGCAATGTAGTAGTTGAGAGAAGAAAAGACAGGCTATAGAAAATACCTCTTCATACCTTACCAAAATCTAAACTCTGATGAGGTACAGTAATGTATCACTCATGAGAGCAAACAAGTCAAGTAAAAGAGATGGTCAGTGTAACTCCTTTCTGGGTAGTAGGTTGCCTGTTCTGTCTTCTGAGTAGAAGTATTTGTTTTGGAAGGATAACTAAAATGTACTGCTATCTTTACCTATGGCTAAGTTAAAAGTTTTCATCTTAAGGAAACAATAGCAGAATGTTTGATATATCCCTTTTATTCCTAGACTGATGCTATAAAATTATAATTAAATCTTGGAGTAAGAAGATGTCCATTTCGCCTCTGTTGTGGCTGAACAGTTCAGACATTGTTTCCCTATTGATTCATTGATCCATCCCAGAGGGCATCTGTGGTTACAGTTTTTTGTTTCTGTTTTTTTAATGATATCAATGGCTTTCCTATTTCTAAATAAATGATAGTTCTCACCACTTCCAATCTAAATTTTTTAGAACTCACCTTTATGTGTGCAGCATATAATTCACAGATTATTTCATCTTTTTATTTCTTAGATTTATATCCTTACCCAGACCTCTCTGTTATGATATTGACTTGTTTAAAGTCAGCCTATTTGTTGCCTATGCCTCTTGAAGGACAGAAGCATAATTCACCATTAGAGAATACTTTTTCTAACATTCTTCTAACCCTGAACAGAATGATATGAGGAGAATCAGTTGTTCACCAGGATAGTGCTCAATATGAAATGAAATTTAGAGAAAAGCTTTCTCAAAAAAAACTTTGGAAGACTTAAGTATATCATATATAACAACATAGCATTTTTTTCTGAAGGGCAACACAAGCTTTTCTGAAAGTTCATAATAATTTTATAGGCTAATAAGTATCTAAGTAAATATCTGCCTTTGGATTTTTCTTATTTTTGCAAACTTCATGTTTTTATTTTATTTTTTTCAGAGATTTTATTCACTATTTTCAGAGAAAAGGACAGGGAGAGAGGAAGAAAGGGAGAGAAGCATCATTGTATGGTTGCCTTTCACTTGCCTCCAGCTAAGGACCTGGCTGGAGACCTGCCTTGCAACCTGGTTATGTGCCCTGGCTGGAAATTTGAACCAGCGACCTTTGGGTTCGCAGGCCTATGCCAATCCACTAAGCCACACCAGCTGGGCTTTCAACCTTCATGTTTTTAAATATTCTTCTTCAATTGAAAATCTTCTGTAGTAGAATTCTTTAATAAAAAATGAAGAATTTTACACTTAATGTGATCATTTAAAATAAAATTTGTAGTATGTGGCCATATGTTTTCCTCTTATTAATTAAAGGTCTTTATATATTAACCTGCAATTGTGTTTTTTTGAGGCTTTGACTAAGGAAAATATGCCATTCTCACAGTTGAGACCTAAGAGGCACAATTATATCTTAAATTATTATGTAGTTGCTCTAGTTGTACTTTGAAAACCGTTTCCCTGATCCTGTCCCACATTGAAGCAGAAACAGAGATTCAAAGACTGCCAACTCAGATGCTAGCCAAAGATTCTCTTCTCAGACACATTCTCTTAGGGGCAGTTTTTCATTCTTGGGATGCCAGATAATAAGGGCTTGGGGGAAGGAGAGACAGAAATCAAAACTGAAAAAGAGATACACTTCTGGAGGGAGAAATGTACAAATAATCTTTGCAAGGACAAGAGAGCAGACCGGAAGAGATTCAGATGATGAGCTACCCTAAAGCTTGGACATTCCACACCTGCTCACCCCTTATCTGACTCATCAGTTTGGGGCAACCTGCAGATCAATGGCCCTGACCTGCCTGAACAGAGAGGAGCAAGCTTGGACAACCAAGTGGAACAGGGGCCTGAAGCAAGGATCTCCCCTTGACCAAGGGCCAACTGAACTGAACAGTGGAGGAATTTTCCTATGCATAGAGGCAATACTACTTCCTTTATCCTTATTACAGATGCCTAAGTGAAGTAGTAGTAGTAATAAATCACTTCTTGTGAAGATTAAACAATCAAACTTATGCTGAAGAAAACAAAGATTTGGCCCCACAGAAAATATTGAAGGGAATATGCTAAGGCTGTGAAGACAGTGTCAAGAGGGAATTCCAGGGAGTGTTTGAACAATGGTTGTTATTGACAATAATTGTTCAACCTGCTATGATCACTATTTTAGAGAAGGGATGACTCAGATAAGTTAAAAAAAAAAAAAAAATGACCAAGATGATTCAGTCATACTTCTGATCTTGAAAGACACAGAGCTAAACATTATAAACTAAAATTTTGAATCTGAATGTAACATTTTTCAAGCAACATAGTTGGGTTTTAACAAGTACTTTCTTGAAAACTTACTTATTTAAATAAGTGAAACATTGGAGAAATTGTGGTAAAGCAAAGAGGAAACAGATTTTGGAGGCAGACTTGACTTTGTTCTCACCTTTGTGAACTCAGTAAAATTAAACTCAACTTCCTTGAGTTTTAGTTCAAATATAAAATGGGAAAATCATTATCTACTTAGAGCAGTTCTGATTAGGGTTAAAAGAGGTGATGCAAAAAGAGCATTTCCTTTATTATATGCCATAGCTATTACTATGATATATAACAGGATTTTTTAGACATTTCTGTGAGCTAATAGAGTGGATATCTTTGGATGTATAGACTGAGCCAGCTGTTAAAAGCCTGTAAGCATGTATTTGTCTTACCTTACAGTTCTGTAGTTCTTAGTTTGGATCTGTGATGCCATGTTTGACAAACTCCTTTGAAAACACATTCTGTTGGATGGCTTTACAGAGGACAGTAATTGTCTTATTTAAGCTATCAAACTTGTCTACTCCACTGCAACACAATTTCTTTTCTTTTTTTTTAATGAAGTACATTGTGGACATTTGAGTGACAGCATACAAGGAAAATGAGCACTGGACTAGGAGGATGAGGATATATTTAAATTGCTGTCTCATTAGCACCACTTTCTAGCTCTATGACCTTGGTTAGATCATCTAACCTCTTTCTGTTAATAGGAAAATGGGAATGATAAATCTATCCTGTAGTTTTTTAAAAAATTATTTATATGAGGATCAAATGAAATAATTAATATATACTTTGAAAAAGTATATATTAATATACTTTTATATATTAATATATATTAATATACTGTTAAATAGCATGCCAGCGAAGCATTATTGGGCTGAACCTGGATGAAATAAAACATAAACTTTCAAATTCAGACAAAATTTATTTAGGCAAAGTTAGGTGTTTTTTATTTTATTTTTTATTTTTAAAAATATTTTACTTATTATTTTTAGAGAGAGGGGGAGGGAGAGAGGGAGAGAAGCATCAGTGTATGGTTGCCTTTCACCTGCCTTCAGCTACAGACCTGGCTGGAGACCTGGCTGGCAACCTGGTTATGTACCCTAGCTGGGGAATCGAACCAGTGACCTCTGGGTTCGCCTTATCCACTGTGCCACCAGCCAGGGCCAAAGTTAGTTTTTTATTGTTAGCTTCATTATCCTTTAGGTCAAAGGTGTAATAATTTTTCTTTTTAATATCCCTCTGTCAATGAACATAGAGACCTGTGCTCGTTGTCTGAAAAGCAGTAATGAATGGTCACAGTTCTGAGCATGGGGGTATCTCTGATCTAGGTTATACATTTGCTGTTTATTAGATTTATGGTGTAGGGTAAGTATCTTGTATGCTTTTTACCTGAGCTGCATCACCTCTGAAGTAGTGAAGACTATTATGTTTTCTTCTTGTTTTGTAAACCTATTTGGGCATTCCTTTAAACCACTACCTTATTTCTCCTTGGACAGTTGAAAACTTCTTTTTTCACAAACCTGAATACGCGTTGTTTTCCTTGGTCTGTGTCCTGCAGTGGAGACCCTTGTGGGGAAAGTGACATTCTTAAATACCAATATTCTGTTAAGAAAAAATGCTGAACAGTGATGTTTTTGGTTTGTTTTCTAAATGTATTTGATCTTGACTTCTTTATTTGTTATTGAATCAGTAGTGAATTAATCTTTGAAAGAGAGTTGTGTATTTGCCTTGAAGTCTGAAAGGCCAAGTTTTTGCTATATGTATTATGAAGTATTTATACTTTAAACTACTTTAAATAACTGAGATAACTGCCCATGTCAGACTTTTTCATTGTTGACAGGGCTGCCATTTGTCAGTCAATAATACACTTAGCTGGTATCTTTTAGACTTACAGGCTTGATTTAATCTTTATCTTAATGAGCAGTGATAAGATGGTAAAAGATTTAAAAACATAACCCAAATATATTATTTAGTTACCTATCACATTTAAATTTCTGTTTTAGTAAGAGAAAAAAGGAGTTCTTAACCCTTAAAAGATATTTAATTATTCAACAAATAATTATGGTGATTGTTGATTAATCAGTCTTTTTCCTCTTTTTCTTTCTTTTATTGTCAATTTTGAGTACTTGTTTCTTATTGGGTAATAAGAGAAATAAGAGAAAAATAAATTGAGCTATTTTTATTACTTGGTCATCTTCTTAGTGAAAGAACCATTTGTGTTTAAAAACAGGATTAAAAAATTAGCTGTAGGTTATATTTTTGCTGTGAAAATTTTTTGTTAAAAAATTTTGTTTTGTCCATATACTAAAATAACAAAGTCAAAACTTTATATTGTCTATTCTTTTTTAAAATATAACTACAGAAAGTAGTTTAAGTATGTTTATTTTTTTCTCTGTATTTGTCTCAATAGTATTTATATCTCTACAAATTTGGCTGATATATATAGGATTATACCAGAGTTGTGACAGTCCACAATTTGTGTTTTTTATTTTTTACATAATTTTTGAAAGACAGGAGCAGTTATTTATTTATTTATATGTTTCCTTTTATTTAAAAAATTTTATTTTTTAATATATTTTATTTATTTTGCTATTACAGTTGTCCCAGTTTCCCCCACTTTGCCCTCCTCCACCCAGTATGCCATTCCCTCCATCATTACTCTCTTAGCTCATGTCCATGAGTCATGCATACGTTCTTTATACGTTCTTTGGCTTCTCTATTTCCTCTGTTCTTCTTAACATCTCCCTATTTATTCCATAACCACCAATGTGTACTTTTTATTTTCCTTTCACATCCGGACAATTCACCATTTAATTATTGCCTTCTGTCAGCTTCTCAAATCATATTAATACAAAGTTTTCTTTTCATTATTCCAAAATCTCTAGGTTAATTCATTTGTTTAAAGAATTACTCTTTTAAGTAATATGAATCACAATATTACCAAATACATGCAAAAATACATTTATACTCATACATATTTTTACATATATTTAAAGTACATACTGGATTTTGAAGAGTTAATACAAAAAGTTTAAAATATGCCAATAGCTTACATAATTATTACATGTTAAATGATAGTGTTTTAGATATATTGTAGCAAGATTAAGCAATTTTTCTTCTTTAATACTGATTTTACTCTGGAATGCTATTTTTGTGACATATCACAGAAATGGTGTATTGCAGAACTCACTTTTGTGAAAGTTGTCCTAGAGACAGTGCCAAACCCATAGTAAAAACTGAATTTGGTTTTTGAGTCAGATCCTCCCCAGTCCAATAATACAACTCAACTTTGTTTTCAGCTACTGGAACTACAACTTATTCCTTTTTTGAGTTTTCCATTTAAATAGTAGATTTATTTATTTGTTTATTTAAGCTGTGTACAGGTCTTACTTCTTTCAATACCCTGTTTTTCCTCTACATGTGTTTTACAAGTTGAAGCCTTCAGAAATAGTGGCACTTGCTGTGCTTAGCTGGTCCCCAGAGTAGAAATTATTATGTCTACTAAGTTGAGGTAAAAAATAAAAATCCCTAGGATTTAAATAATTTTGTAGAGTAGTGTTCTAGGTATTTTTTTTTAACTTGTGGTTGATTTCCTATGTGGTCCTAAACTAACCCCTGAACTATTTAAGAGTCTGTTGAGGTGTAGAGATTAGGTAGGTTCACATTTCAATAATAAAGTTTACCATAGCATTCATCCCTTTTCCCAAGCATCCCCCGTTTGGGGGCCTTCATTACTGCAAATGTATATTTCCACAATCTATTTGAAAGGAATCTTATCTAATTTACATGCTGATATGAGAATATATATTGTCTATGTACATGAATCATATAGTTTAGTAGTTTACAACTTCCACCCAAATTGGTCTTCATTCTCAGCATCTTTTCTAGCCTAAAGATTGACTGATTTAACAACATACCCCTGACTAGTTGGTTGCTATTTAAAACATAAATTGCTAACAAAATTATATATTACACACCCACAAATAAGCACATATTTTATAATAGTGAATAAGAAAGATAGCATGTCTTCTATGTAATATACAGCCACATTTTCTTACTTTTTCTTCTTCCTTAACCGCATTCAATTTTTCTGAGTTATTGCAAGTAACCAGATTTTTCCATATTGTGAAATGATTCCAATCTAAGAAAACTTAACCTGCAGTAATGCAGATACAAGTAATATACAAAATTGTACCTTATTCAGTAAAATCTATTTATAACAAGATCACTTTAAAGCATTCGTAACTTAAAGTTGGTTCTTATCCATTCTGCTGTCCTATGTCTTTTGATTGGTGCATTTAATCCATTTACCTTTGTACCTGTGTTCCTGTCTGTCTCTCTGTTTCTTCATCTTCTTAAAGCAGACCCTTTAGCATCTCTTGCAATGCTGGTTTGGTAGAGAGGTATTCTTCTAGACTTCTTTTTTGTGTTTTGCATTTTGTGTTTTTTAATTTTTACATAATTTTTGTCTAGGAAGCTCCTTATTTCACCTTCCATTTTGAATGAGATCCTTGCTGCGTAGAGTATTCTCGGTTGCAGGCCTTTGTTTTTCATTACTTGAAATATTTTTTGCCATTCCCTTCTGGCTTGGTGTGTTTCTGTGGAGAAATCAGCTGATAACCTTATTGGAGCCCCCTTGTATGTTATTAGCTGTTTCTCTCTTGCTGCCTTTAAGATTCTTTCCTTGTCTTTGAAATTTGCCATTTTAATGATGATGTGTCTTGGAGTGGGCCTGTTTGGGTTCATCTTCCTCTGTGCTTCCTGAGTTTGCATGGCATTTCAGGTTCTCAAGTTAGGGAAGTTTTCTGTCATTACTTTTTCAAAGAGTTTTTCTATCCCTTGCTCCTCCTCTTCTTCTGGTATCCCTATGATAAATAGGGATAATAATAAATAAATGTTATTACATTTCATGTTGTCCTGCAGCTCTTAAAACTTCTTCATTATTTTTCATTTTGTTGCACTGCCTGGGAATTTTTTTCTACATTGACCGCCAGCTGATCCGATCCTCTGCTTTCTCTAGCCTGCTTTTGATTCCTTCTACTGTGTTCTTCAATTCAGAAATTGTATTCTTCATTTCCTCCTGGCTCTTGTTGATGGTGTCTATGTCCTTTTTAATGCTTGTGTAGTTCTCAGTAATTTCCTTGTAGCTTTCCTGGAGTCGTTTGTAGCTTCCCTGGAGTTGTTTGTAGTTTTCTTTGAACTTGCTGAGCATATTGAGCTTTGTTATCATCATTATTTTGAATCCCATGTCTGATAGGGTGCTTGCCTCTTATTTCATTTTGCACTCTTCCTGGGGATTCCTCCTTTCCATTTGCTGAGGGTTTATTTCTTTGTCTCCCCATTTTAGGTGGCTCTTGCTTGTTTCTGCTTTGACTTACTGTCTTAGTGGTGTGACCTTCTGTGGTGTAGAGGTGCACTTTTTTTTTTACTTCCTGGATCTGTGCTTGGTGACGTCAGCTCGTGTCCCAGTCTGGGCCTAGTCAGTCAGTTGGAGACTATCAGAGACCCACTGTCTTTGTCTTCTTCAGTTGTTAATCCAATCAGTCTGTGATCATTGGTCAGTGTTAAGCATCTGGGTCACCTTGTGATGAATCGGACAGAAGAGGTCTTTTGTCTGTGGTAATAAGGCTTCTCTCCAGTGGGTGTTCTGTTGGTTATTCTGGGTGGTTTCTCCCCAATTAAGTTGTATTTCTAGTTTGGTCTTGGAAGGAGATTGATGTAGCTCCACTTACTACATCATCTTGGTTCTCTTATTATTTATTTTTAGAGAGAGGAGAAGGGAGGGAGAAAGAAAGGGAGAGAAACATCAGTGTGTGGTTCCTCTTGCACACCCAGAGCTGGGGACCTGACCCACAAGCCAGGCATATACTCGGACTGGGAATTGACCCCTCATTTCACAGGCCTGTGCTCAATCCACCAAGCCACACCAGCCATTGTGTGGGTTGTCTTTTCTTATCCATATTCAGCTAAACTATGTATTTTAATTGGAGCATTTAATCTATTTATATTTAAGGTTATTATGGATAAACATTTATTGATTGTCATTTTCCCATTTCTCTGTCTTTTTTTCATTTTCTTAAAGCAGTTCTTTTAGCATCTCTTACAATGCTGCTTGGTGGAGATGTACCCCTTTAGCCTTTTTTTTTTTTTTTTTTTTCCTTAATCTGGGAAGCTCTTTATTTTGCCTTCTGTTTTAAATGACAAGCTTGTTAGCTAAAGCAGTCTTGGTTGCAGGTCATTGTTTTTTATTACTTGGAATATTGTGCAGTATTCCTTTCTGGCTTATATTGTTTCTTTTGAGAACTCAGCTGATATCCTTTTTGTAGCTTCCTTGTATGTTACTAGCTATTTCTCTTTTGCTGTCTTTAAGATTCCCTCTTTGTCTTTAAGTTTTTCCACTTTAATTGTGATGTGTCTTAGAGTGGACCTGTTTGGGTTCACCTTGGTTGGGACTGTGTGCTTCCTGAACCTGTCTGACTTTTTCCTTCACCAAGTTAGGGAAGTTTTCTCTCATTATTTTTTTAAGCAGTTTTTTAACATCCCTTGCCCCCTCCTTCTTTTTCTGGTATCTCCACAACATGAATTTTGTTGTTTCATGTTGTTTTAAAGCATCCTTACACTATCCCTGTTCTTTTCTTGTTTTGTTGCACTGACTGGGTGTTCTTTTCTATGTTGTCTTCTAACTTGCCAATTCAGTCTTCTGCTTCATCTAGCCTGCTTTTTACTTCTTCTAGTGTATTCTTCATTTTGTAGATTGTGTTTTCCATTTCCACTAGGTTCTTATTCATAGTTTCTATGCCCTTTTTTGTGCTGATGTAGTTCCCCCTAAGTTCCTTGTAGTTCTCAGTTAGGTTTTTGAGCATCCTTATAACCATTATTTGAACTGTATGTCTGGTAAATTGCTTGCCTCAATTTCATTTAGTTATTTTTTTGGGGATTCTTCCTTTCTCTTTGGTTGGAAGTTGTTTCTTTGTCTCTTCATATTAGCTGACTCTATTTTTATTATATATATATATATATATATATATATGCACACATATATATTAGATTTATCTGGTTTGACTCCCAGCTTTTGTGGGGTCACCTTCTGTGGGAGTAGTCCTGTGGGACTTAGGGGTGCAGCCTCCCTTCTGGCTGGCTGACTGAGAGTATCAACTTCCACCATGAAGTGGAAAAAATAACATAAATAATGACATTGAATGATGTAGACTTTGTCTCAGCAGAGTTCAATGCTTACCTGCCGGGATCTTCTTCTGCACACAACCTGGGTAGTGTCTGAAGCTGGTATAATCCAATTTCAGCTGCTGTCCCCGTCCAGCTGTAGGCAACCAGTGCAAGACCAAGTAATTCAGGCTGTGATTGGATGGTCTTCACTGCTCTGCACTGCTGGCTTTTTATCAGCACGAGGCCCCGGGATCTGTCATCTAATGTCCGAAAGCACTGCAGGTACAATCTGCCTCTATCTGTGGTCCTGCCATAGTCTTAGCCTGGCCACTGACCTCTGTTTATGAGAGGGCTTTTGGTACAATCGGAAAGATAGGACTCCTTCCTGGATCTCCCTTGGGAAAAGCTGTTCAGACTTCAGCAACCTGTGTACTACACACCTTAGTCTGTCCCAGATTATTTCCAGTAGTGCATAGTTTCTGAGCAGATTGCTGTCCATTTCATGTGAGGGATCAATCTGTGTAAAAGAGTCAGCTCGGTCCCGTTTGGAGCTGATGGCAGCTCTGTATAAGGGCTGAAGCTCCTCGGGGTTGGACCCCCTCCTTCAGCTTCTCTGCCCTTCCTGGGGTTGCCTAACTTTGCTCCATAGCTTTTTGATGAGGGTCTGTAGGCTGACAGGTCCATTGAAATAGGGCTAGCAGGTCCCCCACTTTGTTAGAATTGCAGTCTGAAGGGCACTCAGTGAGGGGAGAACACCCCCTACTCAAAGCCAACCCTCTCAGTCTTTGTCAGAGATTTGGGCTCTTGCTTCCTCAGAGGGTCACTGCTGGTTCAGGATGGGTACTTTCCTCTTTCCCCTTGGCAGGACCAGGCTCAGCAGCTCTGTTCAGGGGATGGATCAAAAGAACTTCCCATTGGGTTGCAGCAAACCAGACAGCAGGTGGGGACTAACCTTTCTCTCTCAATCTAAGACTGACTCAGTAGAAGGCTAAGCTCTATGTCCTGCTCCCAGACACTCTCATCTGAAATTCTCACACTTGGAGGGTCCCTGCTTGAAGTTTCCCATTCATTCCCCTGTGGAAAAGCATCCATTGGGTGAGCTCTGGACCTGGCAAGACCTCTCTGTGGAGTTTCCCCATTGGATGTGGTGTCTGCAGTTCTGCTGGGGTTGGTGAGGGGCACACCTTTTTCTTCCCAGAGATTTGTGCTCTGTGAGAGGGTCCACCTGGCAGCAAATAAATTCAGGTGCTCAACTCTTGTCTTTGTAACTCCCAGCCCATAGCTTTTGCTGAAGACAGTACAGAACTGATGCAGTCCCCAGCTTGCTTGCAAGACAAGCTGGACAAGGCTCAGCAAAACTCCCCTTGCACAAATTTCTGATCTTGTTGCCCTGCTGCATTCAGGGGGAACAGATCCGGAGGTCCAGCATGGGTTGGTGCTGCTGAGAGAAGTTCAGAACAGGCCAAAAGCAATTTTTGCATTCCGTGAGGTTCCTCTCCACAGCAGCAGCAGCAGCTTAGCTGGTGCTGGGAGTGGTGGTAGGGTGGGCGGAGCAGGACACTGTTTGCAGACTTGAGACTGGGAAAACTAGTTTTCTTTCCCAATCCCTCAACAAGCTCTCTGTTCCGCCTTCCTCCCTGTGTTGTGCCAATCTCCGATCTCTCTGCCTAGCTGGCTCCGTGGGAAAGAACCCGTAGATACAGCATGGCTTGGTGTGGCAGAGAGAAATTCAGAAAGGTCAAAGAGCCCACAGGTGCCTCTGGCAGACCCAGGTGCAGCAACTTGATCATTTTAGGAGACTGAGTCTCTACCTGGAGTGCTCCAGGTTGGCACTACAGCTATGGATATGAAGATTGCTGCGTGTGTAGTTAGCCTCAGTTTTCCAGACTGGATATGTGCCCCTAAGTCTTTCCCAGTTGGGGCTGGGGATCCCTGTGTGGGACCATGGCCCTCTTCTGGAGAGAGAGGGAGCTCCAAAGCTGTGATTTCTGTCTTGTCTCTCAGCTGCTGCTTGTGCCATGAACTGGGTATTTTCCCTTCAACCTGCAGAATCCCCTTAATGGATAGTATGAAGCATCCATGCCCCTTGTCTTCAAAACTTCTTATCCACAAAGATTCTGTTGATGTTCATGCTCATTGTTGGAAGATAAGCTGAAAATCCGAATTTGAAGCAAGAGCAAGTGGGCTCAGTCTCTCCATACTGGGTTGGCCTCCATCTTCAAACTTCCTGTCGCTGTTTTTATTTTTTTACCCCCAAAAGTTGTAATTTTTTTCTATTCTATATGATACAACTATTTCCCTCCAATGTGTTGCTTAATGTTGAATTATGCTGTATCATTTTTGTTGTTACTCAACTATTAATATTTTATTCTTTGCCTTCTGTTTTTTGTTACATATTCTTTGCATGTGCCATTAAATATATTTTAAAATAAAATTATAAAATAAATGTTATAGTACCAAATAGGAAAAAGTAACACATTAGCCATTTTTAATTATATTAATCCTATTTTTATATATAAGTTTATATATATATATATATAGATATATATATACACACACACACACACATACATACATACTGGTTTGTCACAATAATGAATAATATTAGTTAATTAGTTAAATTCCTCAAATGATCAATAACTGTACAAACATATTCTTCACATATTCAAGTGCCATATAGTATTGCCTGATTTTTTTTTAAGATTTTATTTATTATTTTTAGAGAGAAGGGTGGAAGAAAGGGAGAGAAGCATCAATGTATGGTTGCCTTTTGCCTTTCACCTGCCTCAGCTATGGACCTGGCTGGAGACCGGGCTTGCATCCTGGTTATGTGCCCTGACTGGGGAATTGAACCAGCAACCTTTGGGTTCACAGGCCGGCACCATTCCACTGAGCCACCAGCCAGGGTAGTATTGCCTGAGTTTTAAAGTTTGGCTCATAATTGGTTCAAGAAAATGTTTAATTAATTTAAATTATGGAAGTTTTAAGATGAAAATAGTTACATCAGTAGTAACAGTTGAGGTGGTGAGAGTGGTCATATTTTCTATAAATCTTGAAGAGAAACATGAGAGGATTTTGTGGTGATGTAGAATTGGGAGGTAGAATTGGGAGGTAGAATGTGGGGTAGAATTGGGAGGGAAGGAATGAAGGATCATTTCAAGATTTTTTGCCAGAGCACCTATCAACTGAGAGCCTTCAAGTGGAGCCAGTCTGAGTGCGGAAATTGAAAGTTCACTCTTATGATGCCACGTTTGAGATTTTTATTCGTCAGCCAGGTAGAGATATCCAATAGTCAACTGGATGTATGACCTGAAGTGAGGAGGGAGGCTTGAGCTGCAGATACAATGTGTTATTAGGATGCAGCCATGAAACCTGAAGTAATGGATTTTGAGAGGTCAGTAAAAGGGAGATAGGGAGGGCCTGGCCTAAGAGATATAACAATTATGAAGACTGCCTGATGACCTGCAAGTCAGGTTAAACTGTTTTATTCAGGAAGCAATAATCAACACTGTCAAATGTAAGATGATGACTGATAACTGATAACTAACCATTTGAATTAGTATCATGACCTTGATCGAAGCAACATGGTGGAGTCATAGACGAATGACTGACCTGTGTGTGTATGTGTGTGTGTGTGTGTGTGTGTGTGTGTGTGTGTGTGAGAAAGGATGGGAGGAGAAGATAAGGATATGGGGACTGCAAATATAAATAACTATGTCAAGGAGAGCAGAGAAATGGGGGCATTTCTGAAGGGGTTGAAATGCCTTTCATTAGAAGGTAAAGAAAGTTGTAGAGACCATGATAGGATTAGTTCATGTAGATTCAGGAGCCTTCTGTTTGGACATGTTTTTATCATGGATTTTTATTTTCCTGTTGGCATGAATAATTAAGTATGTTAGCCTATTGAGTATTTTTTTAAATAGCATGATTGGACTATATTCCTGCTTCAGTGATCCTGGAAGTTTTCCATTCAAATTTAGAGTAGCTTTAAAGATGGTATGGCTATGATTTTTGACATAGTGCTATTTGCAATATATTTATAAGGTAAACATTTAGTGTTGTCTGGTATGTATGACCTCTAGAAGAACTTGAGTAATTTGTATAGACCATTAAAAGTGCTATAGCTGTACACCAAACTTGGTTTTTGAGTTGTTAACCGAAGTATTATGTTTCTGCATTTTTTCTCAGTTCAACCATACCGATTTTAAATGTCATACAATTTAAAGGCAGAAAGTTATTTTAATTCTCATTTTTTAATACAATAATGTATTTTAGTGGAGAACTGAAAGATTTATTTATATAAACTTATTTTTTTCCTTCAGTTTTGACAAAGCAACATGCTTCACAAGTTCTGGTTAGGAAACGTCGTGCAAATGTCTATTTGTGGGAAGAAACCCAGAAGGGTAATCTTGAAAAAGAATGCATCGAAGAAATATGCAATAAAGAAGAAGCCAGGGAGGTCTTTGAAAATTACCCTGAAACGGTGAGAACTCATGAAAATTAACATTAGCTTACTAGGTATACAAACAGAACATTTCCAGCTTGAGTGTGTATTCCATTGTGTTCCTTTTTAAAGCTGATGATTGTGTATATATCACATTTCACATGTAACCAGTTAAGCATTTCAGAAAGAAGTACCTTCAAAGGAAGGGGGACACTAGTTAGGAAGACACTTCTGCTAAAAGCAATGTGCTTTGACCAAACGATAATTCAGTTATATCTCATTATCAGCAAATGGTAATGACCTCATGGTTTGTAAATACTTTCATCCAACCAGAATTTGATAGCATTGGATGAGGGGAAGACATTTCAAGTATAATAAATGTGTGTGCATGCACGAGCATGTGATTACATTGTTATCACTATATTTCATTAAATCTCTCCACTGGCATTTTTAACCAGCCTTTAGTGTAGAGCTTTGTACATAATAGATACTCAGTGAATGCTTACTGCAGAATTCATTTAGCACTGTTGTCCCTGAGTATATTTTAATTTATTCCGTAAACCGTTGGGAAATTCCTGAGTCATTTTATGTCATCAATTATTCCTGGGGTTAGAAGTTACATTTTAGGTATAAAAGTTTCCAAGTTAGTTTAGAAAAATCTAATCACCAAATATCATACAGAAATGTGACCTTATCTTTAGTCCTTTTATTTCCTAGGGGATGATATTTCCCAACATAGCCTGTGGGTAGCAGAAGTATAAATAGTGCTTTTAAGAATTCAAGTCTGGTAACCTTTGCAGTTACCCCAGGCATTTGTGTGTGGGGTGGGGAAGGGGGGAGATGAACTATATAACCAAAGGGAAATGACAGAGAAAACATATACAAAGCATCTCCTTTACCTCTTCCATGGCTTTTTTGAACTGTGAGACTGGTTGAGAGAGAATGAGCAAGAATCAGCTCTGTAGTTGGAGAACTTGTCCAAGACAGTAATAGCTTGTGTTCTCTTCCATTGTTTTACCTCCACCTACCCTAATAGATACCCAAAGATTCAGTTTGAATTCTCTGACATTGAATCTAAATGTTTCTTTCAATTTTGTTGCTTTTGTGGATAAGTAAGACAAAAATATCTTATTCTACACAATATAGAGTATTATTATTTTGTAGAAAATAGATAGATGCACACACATGCATGCACACATTTATTTTATTATAGAAGTCTAAAATATATACCAAAGTACACTGAACAATATAATAAACCCCAGCATACCTTTTTCCCACTTCAATCATGATCAATAATCTACTGTAATTGTTTTGCCTATTTTCTCCAGTTTTGCTTCTGCTCTAATTTTGTTTTGTTTCTCTGAAACATTTTAAAGCAAGTGTGCATGCCTGAGATATCATATTATGTCACACAGAAATACTTGAGTCTGTATTTGAATTCTGTTAGATATGTCCTTATGCTTTAGCATATGAGTTAATAAATGGGGAGTGAGGTCAAAGATTATAATGGAGAGAATGGAAGATAGTAGAGAAGGAAAACTCATGAATGTACTTCCTTTTCACTCATCCTGATATCAGCCTCATTGACAGAAGAGAAAGGACAGAGAAAGGAAGAAATGGGAGAAACAAAAGAAAAAAAAAATTGTTAATTCCTCTCACTTTCATGCTGCCCCACATTCCTGATACTCTAGTCCACATGACCAATCTCTACCCTATTGTTTACCTTCCCATTATCCCTAATATTTCACTTATCACAAAAATCTCCTTTTTAACCCATTCATTGCTGCTTACCCTCCTGACTTTCATTCTGTAGGAGGCAACACCACTGTCTGAAGTACTTGTGGGAGATCCCATCCTTATAAACTAGTAGATAAGTGTTGTGTAGATTTTCATGTAAGAGGAGGAAACAGTGAGGACTTTTAGTCTGTACTGGATGAAGTTATATTTTGTATTTAAGTGTGATTTTTTGTAGAAACATTAGTTTCTCCCTAAGTGTTCTTGTGCCAGTAATGTTGCACATGAACACATTATGGCTTAAGAAGGCTTTTGTGAACCAGCCTGGGAACTTGACCGTTAGAAATCATTTTTAACATTTCTTTCTCTCTGATAAAGTGAATTCTTATTCCAGATTACTGATTTACTGACCAACTTTTGGTACATAACCAATTAATACATAAGGTATTACTTGTATCTATGATGCTAAAAGATAAATGTCCAATTTACTTCGATGATGCCAATGTTATTCAGCATTGAATCTGCTGTGTGTAATCAGCATGGCATGTCAAATGGGTATCTAATCGTTATGGAAAAAATAAAGGGTTTACAAAAGGTGGCATATAGATTACATTTAATAGCTTCATTAGAACCTGTTTTCAGATTAGAAGCTTTTGAAGCATGATTTAGTTGACCAATACTGCCTTAAGCCTAAGAATCTTATTAGCTTAACATTATTAGTTAGCTACTCCTGGTATATTTTATTTATTTATTTAATTAAAGAGTTTATTTATTATTTTTCAGAGAGAAGGGAAGGGGGAGGGGCAGAGAGGGAGAGAGACACCAAAGTATGGTTGCCTTTCACCTGCCTCTAGCCAAGGACCCGGCTGGAAACCTGGCCTGCAACCTGGTTATGTTGCCCTGGCTGGAAATTGAACCAGCAACCCCTGGGTTCTCAGGCCAGTGCCTTATCTACTGTGCCAACCGCCAGGGCTCCTGGTATATTTTACAGTAGGAAAAAA
The DNA here is from genome assembly GCA_004026585.1 of Noctilio leporinus. Taxonomy (NCBI): domain Eukaryota; kingdom Metazoa; phylum Chordata; class Mammalia; order Chiroptera; family Noctilionidae; genus Noctilio; species Noctilio leporinus. Next base: position 89,346 of record PVIW01003109.1, on the reverse strand, counting down.
TCTATAATGTGGAAATGACAGTTATATGTAATTTATTAGTATCTATAGATTTAGGGTGGTGACCACACAATACTGTGTATAGATGATGTGTTGTAGAATTGTGCATGTGAAACTTATATAATTTTGTTAACCAGTGTCACCCCCAATAAATTCAATAAAAGGGAAAAATTATTTGCACCTTTAAAATAAAACACATTTAAAAATGATTTTAGCTCTATAGTAAAAATTTGATTTGCTAAGATAATTTATTCATTTTTCTTTCTTTCTAGGACTATTTTTATCCAAGATATTTAGGTAAGTTCAAAATATTTCATTCATATAATTCTAGATAGGGGAAGGGAACTTAGATATGATCAAGTCCAATCCTCCACCTGTATATTTCATTCAATACAATTTCATTAGCCTTGGGAGTAAGATCCCATTCTATATGCAATATTGCTGTCCTTTTATTAAAGTTACATAGAAAAATTTAGAATGGGTTTTTAATTAACATGGCATATTGACTTTTAGCCTTTTTAATTTCCTGTCTTTCTCATAGACTCACTGGGCTAATGTTAAGTTATATTTAGGTCATTGGTTGTCTTTTGATGAAAGGAAAGATCTCTGTACTCTCTGGAGCTTGTGGCATAAATAATTATTGAAATTATTAGCAACTTCTCTGTTGGCAACCTCATTTCATCATTCTTTGCAGTATCCCTTTTGTACCTAATTCCTGACTCCCAAAGAGCAAGGTGTCATTTCCATACCCAAATAGATGAGGTGATTTCAACTAAATATCAATTAAAGATAACAAGGTTTTGGTTTACTTTAAGCAACTATACAAACATTTTGTATTAATATTACTTGAGATAGTTGTCAGCATTTTTGGTAATAAAAGCCGAGTATAATTTGCTCACCTGTTTCTGATGGGACTCTGTAAGTGCAGCCCAAAGAGGTGTGTTCTTTGTCCTCCTTTAGGCTCAGGGCATTCCCCATCTGTGCACCTTTCCACCCCACTCTCATCCTAGTCATCTTGAGCTGTGAGCCCTTTAGAAGTGAAAAGTGAATCTTCTTTGGGAAAAAAGTGGCAAGGTACTCTGCTATACATTAATTACTATGCAGCTTAAAATTTATTAATATAATTTTGTAACTAACTTTCTATTAAGCTCTTCTTTCTCTGGAAATTTGAAGCCTTAATTACACTTTAGGGTTTTACTTTTAGTTTGCTTTTGTTTTGTTTCTGAATACCCATATAAAGATTCCAGAGACCAGCTTGAGGTTGGGTATATCTCTTCCTTTCCCCCTTTCCTAGGGAGCTTTCTGGTGAAGTGATAGTATGTACTTATGTCTACCCTTGAGAACAATCAACAAATAAGAGCCTTAGACAACTGTGTAAAAGATCCCTTTAGAACTAAGTGCTCTTTTTCATCATCCTGAAGTAGTAGTTATTCTTTTCTTTTTGAGTGTGCATAATGGTCTGACTATTGTTTGTATGGCATGTCCAGAGCCCAGGGGACTCCACTATAGCATCCTACACTTCATTTCACCCTCTCATTACTGCAGGACCTCAGATCAGTGTTGCCTCTCTTTAGAACTCCCATGTTCAGTGGGCTGCTAGGTGCTTTCCAGTTGACTTATAATTCTTTTTATAATTTCCAGTCCAACATTTCTCCTGCAAGATACTAAAATTATGACAATTTTTTTCATGACCTCTTTATTTCTATTTTATTCTTGCTTTCATTTCTCTTTTCTAGCCTTTAATAATGGACTTAAACAGTTTAATTCAAATTTGGAAAGGGGATGTTATAAAAATTGTGTTAGTAATACTATTTTTGTCTCTGCAAGAAGATTTTCTGAAATCTTTAAAAAATTTTTTTTAGATTTTAGTTATTTACCTTTAGAGAGGGAGAAAGGGAGGGAGAAAGAGAGGGAGAGAAACATCCATTGGTTGCCTCTTGCACTTCCCTAACTGGGAACCTGGTCTGCAACCCAGGTATGTGCCCTGACTGGGAGTTGACCCAGCGACCTTTTAGTTTGCAGGCCAACGCTGAGTCCACTGAGCCACACCAGCCAGGACAGATTTTCTGAAATCCTTAGCTGCTACATCTTAAAAGAACAATGAGATATAGATACATATCCATGGAAAATATCATTTCTTTTCTAAAGTTATACATGGCTCACTTTCTCAAGCAAAAACTATAGGTTTGTACTGTTAAAGTGGAGAAAAGAGAATAAGAAGATCACTTAAGCTTCTCAATTTTAGGTAGAAATTTCAATATTTTACACCAAAACAAATAATAATTGGCTATTAAAAATTACAAACTTGAATTAAAAAATATAGTAATAATCTCCATTTCTAAGTCCTTATATTGAGTTTTTTCTATAGGTGTCAACACTTTAGAAAATACATAGCTTTGAGCACAGAGTATATTTAGATTAAGATAAATAACATTTCAGTACAACATTATGGTTTTGGAGGAATACCTTAGATGAAATATTTTTTCTCCTTTTATCCCTTTCAACTTCCTCTCTGCTGGTTCAACCCAACTTTTATCCCTCTTTGCCTGTCTTACCTGGCAGCACTGTAGAAAATTGAGTTATCAAATAATCAGTAAGTAAATAAGATGTAGGCTGTAGTCCCAGTCATAAAAATTTCTACAGGGTCAGGTTTTGCAAGTTATTTAGCTTTTCAGATCCTGTATTTAATTATAGGCTATATTTTCTGTGCTTTCTAATTCCAAAGCTATTGAGAATACCACATAACTATTAATGGGAATACACTTTTTATTGGATCAAACACTCTTTAAATGTGAAAGTATTATTATTTAACCAACCCCTAAATGAAACAAAAATTTGTTTTTATTATGGTTTACTTTTTAATTCAAATTTTATATTTTTAACCTTATACACAGGCATATGTGATGAATTTCACCATTGAAAACAGGAAAGAAATGATCTTAGTTTACCGTTTCTGTCATTTGATTGTATTTATTCTGTAGACAAGATTTTCCTACTTGATTGAAACCTTTATAATTCTGTCCTTGGTGAACCTAACAGTGATTTTACTAATGACCACAGCCTATGCATGGAGCGCCTTATGGTGAGACAGGACACCCAAGACCACTGATAACCTATACTTTTTGGACAGTATTTCAAGCTAGTTTCAGGGATGCAGGCACTTCAGTCTATCCACATCTCCCATTACTATATTAAAAACAGATTTTGAACAGATACTCTGGGTTTTTAAGTTCTGTTATTTTCCTTAGAAAATAGAACACATAACTCTATCATCTATATTGATCTTTAAAATGTCACCTAATTGGAAGAGAAACTTCTTGGGAAGAATGCTGAATTATGAGCCTAAATATAAACATTAGAAATAATTTTTAATTTCTAGTTCTTGATAAGTTGGTAAATTAGCCCATACTGCTGACTTCCCTTAAAATCATCTCAAGAGAAACAATAGCATTTTAGCCACTGATAATAACAAAATAAAATAAAATAATAAACTAATACAACAAGAAATATGAGAAACCCATGGGTAGACTAAAGGCTGGCTTGACCTAGTGTGTGCATGTGAAAATTGGGGTGCTCATTGCTGAGGCAGCATTCAGAGACTAGATTGGAATATTTCAAAAATGATCTAAACATTCCAACCAAGAAAAAGAAACATTTAAAAGTAAATCTTGAGTAACAAAAAATAAGAAAATAACAAAAATAGGAATGAAATAAATTAAATGAAAACCAAAAAAGCTATTAACAAAATCAAAATCTCATTCTTTGAAAAGTATAATAAGTTAGACCAATCTCTGGCAGGAATACTGAAAATCCCCACCATAGATGAGATTTATGATCATAAAATAAACATTATATTGATAAAATATTATATAATCAGAAAATATTATAAATACCTATGCAAAATATATTTAGAAACTGGATAAAATGGGTACATTCCTAGAAAAATATAAAGCATTTATGTTTTTACAAGAAGAAATGGCAAACTTATTTGTACAGATGAGTTCTTAATTAGCTAAAACTACAAAGCCTGTCCTCTGTAATCCCCAAAATCCAGTCCCAGATGTTTTATAGGTGAGTTCTTCCAAATATAAAGAAATGATTAAAGTTCTCTTATAAAATTGTCCTAGAAAAAAGAAAAAGTTCTATGCTGTGAGCTTATTTGAAAGACTGGTATAATTTTATTTCCAAACCAGATAAAGACAGCACGAAATAAAAATATAATTTATTTTCATTTATAATTTAATTCTAAACAAAATGATACCCAATCTAAAGTATATTAAAAATAATATATCATGGCAAAGTAGGTTTTATGCCAGAAATTCAAGGGTGTAATTATCCACATAAATAGTTTATTACTACCTCAGTTCATACAGAAGCAGCAGTGGATAAAGTTTAACACTTAATTTTGATAGAAACTTTTAGCAGACTATGATTATAGGAGAACTTTCAGAACTTGGTAAAAGTTCTATAGAGTAACCATATAATTTCTCTTTCAGATTTCTATATTTTTTCCAGGACTAATCCTGAGCTAGATAAATGTCAAGTAAAAAAGTATAAATAGGACTCTCCTGAATAAACGAGCATGTATGGCCATGCTAATGATATAATACAAGAGAGAAAGACGAAAATGAAGGAAGCGAGGGAAAGAAGGAAATGATAGAAGGAAGGGAGGTAGGGGGAGGACAATGGAAGGGAAAAGAGAAAGAAGGAAGGGTGGAAGGAAGGGACAGAAGAGAGGGAGGATGAAAGACTGAAGGGAAAAGGGAAAGTAAAAGACGGGAAGGGAAGGGAAAAGGGAAAGGAAGACAAGACAAGGGAAGGGAAGGTAGAGAAGAAAGAAAGGGAAGGATGGAAGAAAAAAGAACAAAACCTAAAGTATAATATCCATTATACTTAATGGATAAACTTTAGATACAGTCTTTTTTTATTGAGAGCAAGAATAGAAGTACTTTAGGTTACAGATAATTCAATAAGGAGAGAAAAATGAGAATTGTGTGGATCATGAGGCAAAATATATGTCTTTCATTGTGTATTTGTAATTGCTATGATGGTATACCTAGAAAGAAATGATACCCATAGATAAAATATTAGAGCACATAAGAGATATTAGATAGTTCTAGATCTATCCCATAAAAATTAGTAGTGGTTCTTTACACAGTAGTCCACTAGAAAATAAAAAGTTGATACCATTCTCAACAGCAGCAAATTCCATAGACTATCTAGAAGTATCTTAAGAATAAAAAAAAAAAAAAGAATATATAAAACCTCTGTAGGGAAAACTTTAAGAGTCAAACTAAGGATACAGAAAGATATAGAAAGTCATAGAAAGATATTTCATGCTTTTGAATTGAGTGATGCTATAAAGAGATCGAGTAACTGCCCTGGCTGGTGGCTCAATGGATAAGGCGCTGGCCTGCGAACCCAGAGGTCACTGGTTCAATTCCCAGCCAGGGCACACATAACTAGGTTGCAAGCCAGGTCTCTAGCCAGGTCTGTAGCTGGAGGCAGGTGAAAGGCAACCATACATGGATGTCTCTCTCTCTCTCTCTCTCTCTCTCTCTCTCTCTCTCTCTCTCTGCCTCTCTCCTTTCCCCTCTCTCTAAGAATAATAAATAAAATATTAAAAAAAAAAAAAGGAGATCAAATAGCCTATATATTTGGAAAAATCCTGTTAAAAATTCCAGCTGGATTTTTAAAAGGAATTCTGTAGTATTTAAATCGGGGAATACAAGTCTACACATGGCCTAAATTGACCTCAAAATTGCAAAGGAGGAAACACATAATAATAATACAAATAATAATACAAAGCTGTAGAAATAAAATCACTTGCTATTTTCAGAGGAACATATACATTAATGAATATAACAAAGAAGTCAGAGACAGACACATCTATATTTGGCAACCTCAATTTGATAAAGATGATACCACCTATCACTTTGAATTTTTTAGAAGGTCATGTTGGAAAGACTGGCTAACTATAATCAGAAAAATAAATCTATGTTTCTAACTATCACCAAATGTAAAGATGGATGATAGGTGAAATAAAGATACAAATGTTAACATAAAATAATTAAATTAAACAAAACTGTATGAGAATATCTTTATGATCAATGGCACGAAACAAAAAACTTCAAATGCAAAAACCATTACAAAATAATTGGTAGGTTTAAGCCCCGGCTGATGGCACAGTAGATTAGGCGCCGTCCTGTGATCCTAAAGATAACTGGTTCGATTCCCAGCCAGGGCACATAATGAGGTTCCAAGCCAGGTATCCAGCCAGGTTTGTAGCTGGAGGCAGGTGAAAGGCAACGGTACATTGATGCTTCTCTCTCTTCCTTCCTCCCTTCCCCTCTCTCTCAAAATAATAAATGAAATCTTTAAAAGAAAATAATTGGTAGGTTTGATTACAACAAAATTAAGAGCTTCTCTTAAAAGTCAGACCTAAAAATAAGGTTAAGAGACAGATGAGAGGCCCTGCCCAGTGTGGCCCAGTTGTACCCTACCCCCACTGAGCTCAGTTGGAGCATCAGCTCCTACACGAAAAGGTTGGAGGTTTGATTCCAATCAGAGCACATCCCTAGGTGGTGGGTTTGATTCCCAATCAAGGCACACATGGAGGCAACCAATCCATGTTTCTCTCACATGTTGATGTTTCTCTCTCTCTCCTCCTTTCCTCTCGCTGAAAAAACAGGAAATATATATTTTTAAAAAGAGACAGATAAGAGAATGTGATGATATTTATAAATGTTTAAATTTCATCAAACCCTCATGAACAATAAATAAATGCCAATAGAAAAGTGGTGACAAAATAATAAAATAGAGGAGGAAACCCAAAATGTTTTGTTTTTTGTTTTTTGTTTTTTTTTCCCAAAATGTTTTTAAATAACTTCAAGCTATGTTCTATCTCATTGGAAATCAGAAAAACAATGAGATATCACTTTATTAATTACCCATTCTGCAACAATTAGAAAGCCAGGATATGGAAATTCTTTTTATTTTATCTTCACCCGAAGACATGCTGACTGATCTTAGAGCAAAGAAAAGGGAAGGAGAGAGAGAGAGGTATAGACACATCAATATGAGAAACATTGATAGTCTCTTAGCATGTGAGTGAAAAACATTGTTCAATTGCCTCTTGTACTTGCTCCAATCAGGGGGCTAAACCTGCAACCTAGGTATGTGCTGTGACTGGGAGTTGAACCAATGACCTACTGGTTTATGAGGCAATCCTTCAACCAACTGAGCCACACCTGCCAAGGCAGGATATAGAATTCATATACTCTGCTTGTGAGAATGTACCTAGCCACTAAGTTCATGCCTATCTAATTATGAATGTATTCCAAATAAATTTTCAATGAATGTACTAACAAGGCATGCATGGAGATATACATTGCAGTACTACATTTGTAGAGGTGGGAAATTAGAAGCAATCTGACTATCGCAGGTAGAAAGGATTTTAGAAATGGTAATTGCATGCCATGAGTAATGTTTAGCAGTTAGAAGCAATAGATTACATGTAGCAGCATGAATAGATCATAAAAATACAATGCTAAGTAAGAATTGTCACAGAACATGATTTGTAATACAGAATCATTTATAGAAATGAAAATTCAGGGACACAAAATAATAAATACATGTTTTATAAGAACACATACAAAAATATATATTAACTCATTAGAATGGTTGCATAAGAGGTAAATGGGAGTGGAAATGAAGATAAAAAGCAATGTACTGTATATTTTTTAAAAACAGCAAGCAAGCAACGGGCTTTACAAAGATTAATAAAAATGTATCATCAAGAGAGGAATATGAATAATTCAATCTCTACTTCTAAAATCAAAATAAGCAAACATTTAGTTTTGTATGTGATGGCAACTTCTGTGATTTAGAGACAAAGGGCTGAAAGATGGCAGCATAGGTAAACATGGCTTGCCTCCTCTCACAACCACATGAAAATTATAGTAAAATCTGAAACAACTATCACTTAGAACTAGCAGAGATAAAGTTGAATGAAAGTTGGACAACTACAGAATTAAAGGAATCACATCCATCCAGACTAGTAGTAGGGGCAGAATTCGGAATGGGCTGGTTCCATATCCACATGTGGTGCATAAAAATTTGGGAGGGGTATCTTGGGAACAAAGAGTCCCAGCCCCACACTAGTGCTTCCAGCCCAAAGCTCCTGTGGAAGGAAGATACGCCTTCATAATTTCTGGCTGCAAAAACCAATGGGGATTAAGTTAGTGGAAGAAACTCCTGGAGCCCCAAGAGTTCCTCTTAATGAACCCCCATGCATACTTGCATAGTCACATTCACTCTGAGCTCCAATACCATCAGAGTAGCAGCTTGAAAGGCACCAGTGATATACAGGGAGAAACTGAAGCATCTAACATCAAGGCAGGAGCTGGGGGATAGCTTTCTCCTAGACAGAAAGGCAGCCAGAGGCTGTTGTCACTTTTCTGAGCCCTCCCTCAATGGAGCAAGATAATTGGCAGGCAGATGCCATATCTGAGACTCCAATCAACCTGGTTAATGCTGTTTGCCCACCCTGGAGATCCCCTGATATTCTGTTCCATCAAATTTACAGGCCCATCCAAACTGTTAACCTTAGCTTTTCCATATGAATGGCTGATCTTGGCTCATGGTTCACAACTTCCTAAATCCTCTCAAACAAGTAACAACAAAGTGGCCCTAGGCCTGGCACTAGCAGCACTCAGCCTAGATTCACAGCTTCACTTTGCCTGGGAATCTCTAAGCCCAGCATAGGAGCAGTACCTCAGATTACTTTGTAGCTCAGGCAGGGTGGCCCTGGGCAGAACACAGGTAAGGGTTGATTGACCCTGACCTGAACCACTCAGGAAACCCCAGAGCCTACACACCCAATGGACAGCTACAGATGATTTTGGAGCACCACCACCCTGCCCCTGTACAGCTGATCCTCCACATAAGGTGGAGGTTTGTTGTCAGTGGCCACAGCCAGTCCTTGCAGCTGACTTGCTTGGGTAAATCTCTCCTGTTGACCTGCCAACAGCAAGCAAGGGTCAACTACAAGAGGAGGCTGTACTCAGCCCCTAGGAAGGTGCACCTCAAGTACCCAGTTTGAGTAATAGGGGAGGGTGTGCCACTGGACTCTGTTGAGCACTTAATACATTAGGCCATGCTACCAGGACAGAGAGTCAAACAGCTCTACATAATACATAGAAACAAACACAAGGAGGCTGCCAAACAAGGAGGCAAAGAAACATGGCTCAAATAAAAGAACAGATCAAAACTCCAGAAAAAGAACTAAAAAATGGAGGTTATCTATCAGAAACAGAGTTCAAAACATCAGTTATAACGGTGCTCAAGGAGCTTAGTGAGGACCTCAACAGCAATAAAAAGATCCAGTCAGAAAAAAAGGAAATAGTAATTGAAATAAAGAACAATTTTCAGGGAAACAACAGTAAAGTGGATGAAGTCGAGAATCAAATCAATGATTTGGAACATAAAGAAGCAAAAAACAGACAGACAGAATAAGAAGAAAAAAAAGTCCAAAAAAAACAAAAATAGTGTAAGCAGCTTGTGAGACAACTGTAAGCATTGCAGCATTCACATCATAGGGGTGCCAGAAGGAGAAGAAAAAGAGCAAGAAATTGGAAATCTACTTGAAAAAATAATGATAGAAAACTTTCTTTCTTTCTTCTTCTTCTTCTTTTTTTTTTTAAAGATTTTGTTTATTTCCAGAGAGAGGGGAAAAGACGGAGGCAGAGAGGGAGAGAGACATCAATGTATGGTTGCCTTTCATCTGCCTCCATCCATGGACCTGGCTGGAGACCTGGCTTGCAACCTGGTTATGTTGCTCTGGCTGGGAATCAAACCAGCGACCTTTGGGTTCACAGGCTGGCACCTTACCCACTGTGCTACCAGCCAGGGTAGAAAAGTTTCTTAATTTGGTGAAGGAAATAAACCTGCAAATCCAGGAAGCACAGGAGGTCCTGCACAAGATAGATGCAATGAGGCCCCTCCCAAGACACATAACTAAAATACCAAAGGTTCAAGATAAAGAGAGAATCTTAAAAGCAGCAAGAGAAAAGAAGTAAGTTAGGGAGTTCCCATTAGACTGTCAGCTGATTTCTCAAAAGAAACTTTGTAGGCTAGAAAGAATTGGTAAGAAATATTCAAAGTCATGAAAAGCAGGGACCTACAGCTAAGACTGCTTTATCCTGCAAACCTATCATTTAGAATTGAGGGGCAAATAATGAGCTTCCCAGACAGGAAAAAAATTATGAGTTTATCATCACTAAACCATTATTATATGAAGTGTTAAAGGGACTTATTCAAGAAAAAGGTGATCAAAACTATGAACAATAAAATGGCAATAGATACATATCTGTCAACAATTGAATCTAAACAAACTAAGCAAACAAGAAGAACAGAGACAATCATGGATACAGAGAGTGTTTTGATGGTTGCCAGATGGGAAGGGGGTATGGGTGAATGAATGAAGAAGTGAGGGGAGTAAGAACAAATAGGTAGTTACAGAATAGCCATGGGGAAATGGAGTAGCCAAAGAATTTACATGAATGACCCATGGATATGATGGTATGCGGATTGCCTAAGGGAGTGGGGCTGTTGGGTAGAGGTTGGTAGATAGGGAGAAATTGGGACAACTGTAATACCAAAATCAATAAAATTAAATTAAAAAATAAAGGCAAAGGGCTGTAAACTAAAGTTTTTCAGAGAAAAGAAAAATTTGTGAGACTGGCTCCACTCTGTTCCCAATGAAACTTTTGTTTAAGGGGCAACAGCAATTTGAATTACTTCTTAGAATTGACAGATTAAGACAGGTCCTTATACACGGTAGGTAGGAGATGAGAGTACATGGTAGTTTATATGAAAAGTAGAAGTTGGGAGTGATGTGAGGGTGGGCCAACAAGCCAAAAAAGTGCAGGTGGCTTCTAGAATCTGAAAAAGACAAGGAAATAGATTCTACCTTGAAATGTCAGGAAGGAATACAGCCCTGCTAAGATCTTAATTTTAGACCTTTGGTTCCTGTAGCTGTAAGAGAATGCATTTATATTGTTTTAAACCACTAGGATTATGGTAATTTATCACAGCAGCAATAAGAAACTAATATACACATCAACTTCAAATGACCCTTTGAATCCATCTGTAATAAAATAAACTGTGTCTTCCAAAAATGGCTACAAAAATATCCCCCACCACAGGTAGTCTCTTGCAATGTCCTCTTATCTGCTTCCCATCACTATGTGGAGTCCGTGCTTGCCACCTCTCCCCCTTGAATCATGTGGGACCTGAGACTGCTTTTGATCAAAAGAATGGGGAAAGTGACAAAATGCTGCCTAACTGGCCCAGAACGCTTCCCTCCTCTTGAAAGCTAGCCGCTGTGAACGAGAGCCACTTTCATCCCAGCACGTTAAGAGAAACTCAGCCACATGCAGCAGCCCTGCTACATGACGTGCCAAGGAGGTTGAGAGGTGCCAGGGAGCCCGAGCTGCCAGGTACATGAATGAAATGTCATCTTGGAGAATGGATCCTCCAGTACCTGTGGCAGACACGAACTGCCCAACTCAAGTCATTCCAAATGTTTGATGCACAAACAATAAGCAAAATAAATTATTTTATGCCACTAATTTGGGGGTTTGTTTCTCAGCAAAAGAAAATCAGATTTGCCTCTTTAGTAAGTTGATGATGATCTGCACAGTGAAACACTATCCACACTGTTACTATCTGCAGTGGCTATTGAGAAATGTTATAATGTTGGCACTAAGTGGCCTCTAGTTACTTTTTAAAAATGTTAATCTTTATTGTATTCTTTCCATTGCCATTATCTCCCCTTATACTTCCTTCCCCCGAGCAGTTACCATACTGTTGTCCATGTCCATGAGTCCTTTTTCCTTTTTGCTCATTTTCTGTACCCCCTCACCTCCTTCTCCCACCAGCTGTCATCCTGCTCTCTATCTATGAGCCTGTCCCCATTTTCCTTGTTTGTCCAGTTTGTTCATTAGATTCCACATATGAGTGAAATCATATGGTATTTTTATCTTTCTCTGACTGGTTTATTTCACTTAGCATAATATTCTCCAGGTCCATTCATATTATCTATCACAAAGGGTGAAATTTTCTTTATTACAACTGAGTAGTATTCCATTATGGAAATGTCCCATAGTTGTTTTATCTGCTCATCTACTAATGGACACTTGGGATGCTTCTATATCTTGATGATTATAAATAATGCTGCAGTGAACATAGGGATACTTATTTTCTTCAAATGAGTGTTTTGGGTTTCTTTGGCTATATTCCCAGAAGTGAGATTGCTGGGTCAAAAGGCAGATACATTTTTAATTTTTTTGAGCTATCTCCATACTGCTTTCCACTGTGGCTACACCAGTCTGCATTCCCATCAACAGTGCAAAAAGATTCTTTTTTCTCCACATCCTTGCCAGCACTTATTGTTTGTGGATTTATTGATAATAGCCATTCTGACGGGTGTGAGATATCTCATTGTGGTTTGAATTTGCATTTCTCTCATGATTAGATTAAGCATCTTTTCAGATGTCTATTGGCCATCTGTATGTCCTCTTTGGAGAAGTGTCTATTCAGGTCTTTTGCCCATTTTTACATTGGATTGTTTGTTTTCCAGTTACTTTATTTATTTACTTATTTTTAAAGATTTCATTTATTATTTTTAGAGAGAGGGGAAGAGAGAGAGGCAGAGAGGGAGAAAGACATCAATGTATGTTTGCCTTTCACCTGCCTCCAGCTAAGGACCTGGCTTGCAACCTTGTTATATTCCCAGGCTGGGGAATCAAACCAGCAACCTTTGGGTGCTCAGGCCAGAGCCTTACTGTTTCTAGTTGCTTTAAAGGCAGTATTTTATCTCTATTATTTCAACTGTTACTTCTGCCAGATTGCCATATCTAATTTCATAAGGTTGGAATGAGGATTTCAGTGAACCTGCTTTGCTTTGTAATGTAGAAGTGTTATACAAATATTATGTTAGTCTCTATGCAATGTTGGAAGAATTAGAAGTTGTCTACAGCAACCAGAAACACTTAAGTATTTTTATTGATTTAATTACAGACACTTTCTAAATCAAGCCCTGGTCTACAGATTTGAAGATAAATGTAGATCTGTGCTACAGAATTAAGAACATAGATTTATGTGACAGTAAATTTCTTTGCTAATTCAAGATCTTTTTCACTTCAGGCTTTAATGTTCTCTAAAGAGAAGCTTCCATAACCTATTTTTCATAATTCTCTATTTTTGCACTCTTGCTTTTGAATGCTGAGTCTTGCAAATCCATAGGCGCATAAGTTCTGCTCTGATTTCAGATCAAGTAAGCATATCTAATGATATTACATTTGTTTGTATTTACAGCTTGTCTGGGCTCCTTCCGAGCTGGATCATTCACTGCAGCACGTCAGTCAGCTCACGCTCACACGGACCTAAGGAGCTGTGTCAATGGTAACCGCCTCTACAATCAATTTAAAAACCAAACCAAACAAAAACGGGCATGTAAAGTGCACCCGTGAAAATACAATGTTTAAAAATTAACAAATGAACCCTTAAAGGTTATGCCCTGCAAGGAAGTATTCTCAAAATGCATTTGAAAGAATGTTTTTCATACCTACCTGTTGCTGCTTTAGTCCAAATGAATTTTCCACCAAATGTTTAAATTAAACAGCACACCGTGTTTACTAAGCTTTAGGTTATTGAGTTCAGAATTTTATTACTGAGAGCTTTAGTTCGGCTGTTGTTGCACAGTACTGTTTTATGACCAAGTGTTAATTAATGGATCAAAATAGAGCCATATTTATTCTTCTGACTTAGTGTCAATAATATAAATGTGGGAAATGTTGTGATGCCACATTAGTCTTCTCTCTCTCAAGTTCACTTAAGGTCTAGTACATTGTCTGTCTTTCATTTACCACTTTTCTAACTAAGAACCAGAGAGAAAAAGGTGAAATTGCAAGATGTGAATTGGGTTGTTCGTTCAGTGAATATTTTATAGGCAGCATTGGCAATATTTAGGTAATTATCTATATTTTCTCTAATTTAACATTGGTTATACTTACATAAGTAAAACTGTTTGAACACATATATTTAATTCACACTTTATCTTTTTTTTAATTTACCAAATTAAAAAAATTATATTAAATTATAATTGATTAGTCTATCATTTCAACTAATACCTAATTTATTACTACTTTTAAAAAAAATGATGAACTTACAAAAAAATTTTTTTTAATTCATTAATCAAGCTTTAGCTAGATTTAAAATTTGTTTTCTTTGCAAGTAACAAAATTTTTTCTAGCTAACTTAAGCAAAGAGGACTGTATTGGCATGGTGGAAGGAACTCCCAGGGCTGACTAGTGGGTCTTGAGGAGCAGGTGAGGAAATGTGTAGGAACCAAGGGACCACTGCAGTGTCTGACAAGGAGAGAGAAACCATAAATGAGTAAAGAAACAAAAAGATATATCATTTAAGATCGTGATAAAGTACCCTGACATTTTATGATGAAATTTTCCCCCCCTAAGAATCACAGTACTCTGCTACCTATTGATTAATGTCTGAAAACCATTGTCTTGACCAGATTCTTTTTGTTGAGGATGGGATAAATGTGGTCCCCATTATTCTGTTTTAGCCCAAACTGAAAGTCCCCAATGTTTTTTTCTATTGATATGGAGAGTAGATTTATGTGTTCTGCCTATCTCATAGAATTGTTTTAAGGGTCAAATAAGATAATATATATGAAAAAAATTAAATTACAGTTAAAAAATACTGTATATATTTGTAAATATAAAAGTTTTCTTTTGCCAAATAGTTATAAAGATTTGTCTAATGGATCCAGTATTTCACGAAAAAGCATTATTTAAGGGAAGGAGTTATAATTTTTTTGGTTTAATGTGCAAGATTTCTATTAAAAGGCATATAACTTTATTTTGCTATGGTGTGTGGTAAAAATTAAATCCATGTCTATTTCCTTCAGCCATTCCAAACCAATGTGATCCTCTGCCATGCAACGAGGATGGGTACATCAGCTGCAAAGATGGCCAAGCTGCATTTACTTGCCATTGTAAATCAGGTTGGAAAGGACAGAGGTGTGAATTTGGTATGTATAATAATCCCATCTGGCTTATCTGTATGGACCTCCTGAAAAGTGTTCTGAAGGCTTTATCACTTTAAAAATAATTTATTTTCCCCTTTTTAGATATAAATGAATGCAGAGATCCCTTAAATATAAATGGAGGTTGCAGTCAGATTTGTGATAACACACCTGGAAGTTACCATTGTTCCTGTATAAGTGGTTTTTACCTACTTGCAAATAAAAGAGACTGCAAAGGTAAGAGCTAGAAGGTAGTAAGAAGGTATCTACTATGTGAGAGCAAAATTCACTGAGAAAAATTTCCCCAGGAAATTCTTGGAAAATTTCCTGGCTATAAGCTGTTATAATAAACATACATTATTATCCACTTTGAAGCCTTGTAATATGGGACTGCCTTTTAGTTCATTATTTATAGGGAATTTTATTATTTATATTTTATTGTTTTCTTCTTGTGGTTTATTATTTATAGAGTGTTTTCTTTTTTTCTTATTGTGTGTGTATATGTGTACATACCCATGATTGCATTTTAATAAATAATTTGATTACTTGGTGATAAAGTGAAGTTGCACTGTAAGTCCTTGCATACTAACATGTTTGCAAAATTGTTGTTTGTACTTTCTTTTTCAGACACTATAATATTATTTCCTTTCTTACAATATGATGAAAAACTACATAAGGAAATTCAGTAGAGCCTTTTGTAACTTCTTTCATTGTATCTTATATTTCCTTGTCAGAAATAACTTTCTAATTTTGGGAAAAATGAAGAACTGATTTTCTTTCTTTTTATACATATATAAGAGCACATCATTGTTCATAAGTGTTCATTTTTTATTTTATTTCAGACTTAAATAATTCATATCAATTTAGCTTTTTAAAAAATATATAATCATTGCTCTTTTTTTTTTTAAGATTTTATTTATTATTTTCAGAGAGAGGGGAAGGGAGAGAGGCAGAGAGGAAAGAAAGACATCAACGTATGGTTGCCTTTCACCTGCCTCCAGCCATGGACCTGGCTGGAGACCTGCCTTGCAACTTGGTTATGTGCGCTGGCTGGGGAATCAAACCAGCAACCTTTGGGTTCGCAGGCTGGCGCCCTATCCAAATTTAGCTTTTTAATAGTCATTTTGCTAGTATATTTTATTTTTTCCTTTATGTTTCTTTTTTCTCCAAGTTTTGACCTTTTTCTTTTCCATTAGACTGTTCTCCAAGTTTTGACCTTTTTCTTTTCCATTAGACTGTTTTAACTGCCCTAACTAAATGTTCAAGTGTAAGAGCTAGGTGTGTGATGACTAAAAATGAAATTTTCCAGCCTGAGGATAAATTTTGCCTTTAGAAACCTGTAAGCGAATTTTTTTTCTTCCCTTCCATCTAGCCTCCTTCCCTCACTCTCTCTCTTCCTTCTTTCTTTCCTTCCTCCCTCCCTTCTTTCCTTTCTTCTTCCTTCTTTCCTTCCTTCCTTCTTTCCATTCTTCCTTTCATTCTCCTTCCCTTTCTTTTCCTCCTCCTCCTCCCTCTGTTCTTCTTGCTACAAAGTTAAAAAAACTAGTAAATTAAAATATAAAGTTTTCTTGTTCAACTCCATTCCTATCTACTTTGGTAAATCCACCAAACTAAATAGTCAAGGAATGGTCTTTTCCGTGCTGCACTAGTGTTTAGTATAGTATAGTTCAGTATAATAGTACTTAAAGTGCAGTTAAATGATTACAGTGAACTGTATTAACTAACAATTTCTTCTAAGCACATATCTAACTTGTGACCCTATATCTTTCTTGTTTACCATTTTGAAAGTCTGTTTGAGGTTAGAAATTTAGAATACCAATGTCATTAGAACACTGGTTATAGAAAACCATCACAATGCAGGATACCATATGCATGCCATAAACAAATAATTCAAGTATACTTGTGTACTTAAAAACTTAATTAGTCTGGCCTTCTGAAGAGTTTGTGATTTATATTTTTAATTAAAAGGCATTTAGTTCTTATCCAAAAGTACTCATAAATAAGAATATCCTTGATGCCCAGAACCTGTGGCTCGTTTGCATAGCATTTTATCCATGATCCTAAGAAATACAGTACAGAATTATTAGAAGGAGATATATATATATATATCTACACACACACACACACACACACACACACACACAACTATTACGATAAGGCCTTTGTCAACATGTGAATATGCTTGGATCAAGTTACCAGTAAATGTCTAAAAAGTTAAGAATAAAACTTCTCACCAGTCATTAGATGTCAGTATGGAGTCATAAAAATCAATGTTCTATAATTTAAACTCATATGATTTAAATAATTCCTTGCATTATTTCTTAGACCAAATAATTGAGGCATATGTTTTTACTTTCTTTTTAAAAAAAATTAAATATTTTATTCTGCAGTAATTGTAGAATCACATGCTGTTGTAAGAAATAATAAAAAGAGACTCCATATCCCCTCCAACTTTTCCCAATAGTAACATTTTACGAAACTATAGTACATTATAACATCCAGTATTCTGACACAGATACAGTCAGAATACAGAAAAATTCCCTTACCATAAGGGATTGAGTCTATTATTTTTGTGCATGTCATTCTAAGTAGAGTGATGTTTGAAATTTTGGCTCTTTGTGGGAAAATTGAACTCCCAATGTTTTAGAATAGAAATATTTTTCATTATAACTTGACCTTCTTCAGAGTGTGCAAATGAGAAAAAGTTCACTTACAACTAGATCTCTATTGAACTCTTTCTGTCATTTGTTTTTGTTTTCTCCACAGGTGGTTTTCTAGTAACTAATTGTAATCAATATTTGTCTCCTTTTCTGCTATGTAATATAGTAAATGCATCTGATATTAATTTTGTACTAAAATTTGTATTGGATTAACTGCAGATTTATAAATATTTTGAGACCGTATGTAATCTCATTTTATTTTATTTAAAATTTTTTTTACTGTTATTTCATTAGTCATCCCAGTTTTTCCCCTTTTGCCCTCCTCCACCCAACCCAACCCCCCAATTCCTCCCCACCATCAATCTTATTTTAAATTTGAATCATTCTTGAAATTTTTTAGGTAACAATAATGGTATGCAGATTTAGCTTTTGTCCATTTCCAAGGGAAAAAACATAAGACTGATAAGCCATCCCATTTTTATTTTTTATATTTGTGATAATACAGAGTGAGTATACTTTTAAGACCATAACTCAGTAACATGTATTTAGGAATACATATTAAGAATATGGAGAATCCCTTATCCTATTTATTTTCATACTGTAACCTGGTAGATAAGACAGTAACTGAAGTCCCATTTTTCTTTCACATAACTACGCAGGAACATTGCAAACATCAATTAAATTCTTTGCATTTGTATAAAGATATCATATTTAGTGAACTATAGGTTTAATACTTTGTTATTCCCAGGCCACTGTTGTTGTATTTCATATGTTAAACCGGATCCAGGAAACACAGATCAGAGGTTCTTTGCTAACATCTTTCGGCATGAAAGAAAACCTTCTTTCGTATATTGGTTTCATTTATAGATATGGATGAATGCTCTGTGAAGCCTGACATTTGTGGCACAGCTGTGTGCAAGAACCTCCCAGGAGACTTCGAATGTGAATGTGCAGAAGGTTACAGATACAATCCCACATCAAGGTCTTGTGAAGGTAGAGTTGTGGTGGTGTCACTGTTGATGGTGGAGAGAGTGGGTTTGAACCCTGATTTGATATTAGAAATACTGGTTCTGTTTGACATCAACAATCAGATTTTCTAAAATGAGGAAATCCATCTTAGAGTTTGTCCAGTTGAGTAATCATTGGCTTCCTTCCAGAGTAAAAGTATACATAAGACACATGATTGTTAGGTTTAGTGGTATGTGCTCTGATTGGCCTTCTAAGCTAAATATGGACTGGAGACCCCCATGCCTGAGAAAAGCAAAAAGAGGCAAATTTTTACATCATTTTTTTTAATACTTTTTTTTTTTTAAAGACTTTATACCCACAGACCCCTGTGAGAGTGGCAACTTCAGAGTACACACAGTCATGACTCTGGAACAGCAGGATATGGTCTGCTACATAGCTCAGATTCTGGTCTGAATTCTCTCGCATGGTGGCCTTAGGAAGATCCTTGGCCAGGAGGGTGATGCCAGCTATCTTGCTTCTGAAATATCTACCTGGGATGGTGTGATAGTGACTCCTTCAGAAAAGGCTTATGAGAGCCACCAGAGAAGAAGGAAGGAGAGGAAGAGGAGGAGAATACAGAAGAACCTCCTCAAGGAGAGTAGGAGGAAAGCATGGAGACTCAGGAGTGACAGTCCTTTATCTTTACCCAGGTGGAAGATTGGAGCTTAAGCTAACTGCACTGGGCTTTATATGGTGGCATTTCTGAGGGATGGGGAGACAGAAAGGAAATAAAAATAAACTCTGGGGAAGAAGTGTCATCCCACTTAGTTCTTATATTGACCCAATAGCCAGAAGTCTCCCTTCTATAGTAAAATAGGATAACAACTTTTCCTTATATTACTGTACAATCCCCAGCTCCTGAAAACCTCTCAACTGGTACTTTGTTGAAATGTCATCAACTGTTAATGCCTCAAAAATTTTTTCTAAGAAAAATGATTAAAGTATTTCCTAGTAGGGCTAAAAAAAAAATCGTAGGGGCATTACTTACAACAGGGGTGGCTAAAACCATTCAGTTTTATACCAAGCTTATCTAGGATTTTCTGGTGTAAAAAAGAAAGTGACAAAGTTCTATTACATATAAAGAAAATCATATAAAGAAATCATAACCAAACGATAACTAAGCTCTAGAAATGAGATAAACGCTAATCAGTATTGTCAGCGCCTGCGAATTAGGGAAGCCCTTGAACTTGGTGTTACTTCATTTGACTGCAGTGGTGCTGCAAGGTGCCTCAGGCAGCTTGCATGTACATATTAGGAGATTTCTTTTTTGTATCATGAATATATACAAGTGATTTCATTTCCTCCTCTAAATTTTTTAAAATTTCAAAATGAATTTAGTACTATGACTAAAACTAATAAAGTAAATAGTAATTTTCTATTATGGCAAACTGTATATAAGATACAATGTAGCTGTGTAACTATTTTTATGTGTACAATTCAGAGGCATTAATTATATTTTTACATGGTTGTGCAGCCATTACTATTATCTGCTCCAAAACTTTGTCACCATCCCAAGCAGAACTTGAACCATTAGCAATAAGTGCTCTTTCTCCCTCGTCCAAATCCTGGTAACCTCTAATCTACTTTCCATATCCATGGATTTGCCTAAATTAATAATAATTTTAGAATAGGGGTTTTCAATTATATTTACTCCTCTTGAGATTTTGAGGCCTTACCTTTTCATGCGCTCACCAAAAATACCACCACCCCCTCCACATACACCATTTCTGCTCTCCCACCACTCCAGACAGAAATAGTGAACCCTAGGCACTTGTGGATTTATCATTAGCCAACTGTATCACCTATATTGTGATTCTATTCAATGAATGACAGACTAAAATAGATTTATATAACATATAATATTTAATTTAATTTAATTTTAATGGTATTGAGGGATCGCTAATCTTGAGGTTCTGTTTTAAAGCATTTTGTGTTATTATAGCACTTGTGAATTCGGGAATTTTCAAAGATCTTACTGGGTGCATTCATTGAAAAAGTTAGTAACTCTAAAGTGGACTTTAGCTGAAGCTTATTATTACAACTTTTCAAGAATGATTTTTCTCATGATGTGGAGTGGGATCAAGGGCCACACAGAAGATTTCGCAATATAGGAAGTAATACAGCACAGTGAGTTTTATCTTTTTTAAGATAAATTAAAGATGTAGGAAAGGTATATCCTTAAATTTATTGCCACCATTAATCATTGAGTTATGAAAAGTCAAATGGTTTAATATTGTCATTTAATCTTCAATTACATTGACCTTTGGTTAAAGATGTTTTCTTCCTTATTGTCCTGCCTCCTCTCCCCACCTCCCCTCTTTCCCTTCCCTCTCTTTTTGAAGAAAAGAATTGGGAGGTAGTCTCAATGGAATGAAATAATCAGAAATGACAGCTAACTGGGGACTCAGTCTTTTTTCCTTCAAAACCAGAAAGTTAGTAAACTTGTCATTTTTGTTAGTTATTAATGAAATTTATAAATTAAATTTGTGTCAGGTTTGTAAATAAATAGAAATTATGCTGGTAGCTCATTTAAATTTTCATGCCAAGTTTTAAATGTCATTTGGTATCATAGAGATCTATTCTCTATTTCACTAAGGATCTGGTATCATTGATATCTCAAACTAAAATCAGAATACTCCATCTTCAATTGGTTTGAGCATTTAGGAGATATTAAGATCTGTGTTCTTCTTTACTTCAGATGTGGATGAATGCTCTGAGAATTTTTGTACTCAACTTTGTGTCAATTACCCTGGAGGTTATTCTTGTCACTGTGATGGGAAGAAAGGATTCAAACTTGCCCAAGATCAGAAGAGTTGTGAGGTAACATTTTGCCAGTGCTAAGCATCCCATCTCTTTTCTAAAATAAGAGCCCAGGTACTTTTCAGGGAAATGCAGATGTTCCATAATAACTGGTATAGATCCTGTTAGGCTATGAGTTACAACCTACTTACTGATTATGGTCATGTAAAATCATTAACAATTGGGAGTAATTATTGTTACATGAGTAAAAAGAAAAGCTACAGGGTCACACTGCAGGGAGGCTCATCTGTGTAGCTTATACATTTACAAAATACAAAATATATGCTGATTTAAGAAACTTAAGGAAAGTTGAAGTTTATACTTCTCTTTATGAGAAAAAAATAAACTTCTGACAAGTTTGATCATACCTCAGGCATGTTTGTACTTTCAAGGCTACTCATAAAATATCAGGTGGACACAATTTTGTCAGACTAGAAGATTTAATGGGGCTTAGGTATATCAAAATTATTAGAGGCTGGTTTTGTTCATCTGTATTTATTAAATTTGCTTTTAGTTACTCATATTTAATACATAATTGACCCAGAAATTGGAATGTTGTGAGTAGATTCTAGTTTTTTCTTTATTGAAATAAATAGATCAACCTCTAAGCTTTTTTTTTTTCTGAATAAGGATCATGTATTAGTGATCCTTAGTCTAATTCTTGTATCTCTTTTACTTTTTAAAAGTGAAGGTGAGATTTTATATAATTATGAGCCAAAAAGTAAAAAGATAAAATCTTCAATAATGATTTAATCATGTGTAGAACACATATCTCTTCATCATCAAGACAAAGCTGTATTATGTTCCCAAAAATGTAACATTTTATGCTACCTACTTGCTGGAGGATGGTAAGGTGAGGTACTTAGCCTATGTACTAACTTTGGAAGTACTTACTTGAAATGCCATGCTTTGCGAACATCTGTTTTGTAATTTACTATTATAATTTGAGTATTTGTTGTAGTTACACATCACCATCTACCTCTGAATAGGTTCTAAGAGGAGATGAAATGTTATTTCTGGACCTAGGTTTAATACAGCGCTATAGACACAATTCCTTCCAAAATAGCCATATATCTGCCTAAGAATTTATTCCTGAAAGACTTTCCATTTTAATGTTTATTTTTATTTTTCAGGAAAAAAGTACTTGATTTCAGATTTAATGACTAAGTCACTTTTTTTGGTAGCTTCCTTGGACACTATAATTGATGTCTTATTTATATTTTTTTCCATTTAGATTTTTCAGTATTCCCTTTGCTGTCTGGGTAGCATAATTTTTTGCTCAGGAAATTTTTGTTTAATAATGAATGAGTGAATAAATGAGTTACCATTTATTGGTATATTACTTTTCTCACCTATTTATGGCCCCAAATAAAAATAATTTTCAGAAATAATTCATGAAAGGTATGATACCTGTATCAGTCAAATAAGGCATTACATGTTATTACTAGAGGGAGAAGTTTGTGTTTCGGATTATCATTTACAAAGGAGATATTTAAGACAAAAATATGAAGACATAGATAACTGAACAAGATTTTAAAACTCATATAATGTTTGGAGATTATATTGATGGACTATACAAGAAAGTAAAAGATAGTGTTTAATTATTACCAAGGTATTTTAAATTTATTTCAGTGTATCACAGAGGATACATTCAACAAGAACACTAACTAGCAAAGAAAGGATGCATAATGTGACAAAAACATCAAACAGTAAATTATACATTTTGTTTGTTTTCTTTTCTTTTCTCCAGGTTGTTCCAGTGTGCCTTCCCTTGAACCTTGAAAAAAATTATGAACTACTTTACTTGGCAGAGCAGTTTGTAGGGGTTGTTTTATATCTGAAATTCCGCTTACCAGACGTTATCAGGTGAGGTGCCAATGTCAATGACAATTTCTAGAGGTAAGCAGGTCAGGATAGAAGGAAGTGACTAGAAAAGTTTGAAATGTATGAAGTTGTGTTATAAATCAGATAACTTAGATATATTATCAATCAGATGATGTGGAGAAAACCCTAAAGTTAATTCAGTCCTTCACACACGTAATTTTCATTCTAGGCTGGTATTCTCTGGTGGCCTTTTTTTTAAGATTTTATTTATTAGAGTGAAGGGCAGGGAGGGAAGAAGAAAGGGAGAGGGACATCAATGTATGGTTGTCTTTCACCTGCCTCCAGCTACAGACCTGGCTGGAGACCTGGCTTGCAACCTGGCATGTGCCCTGGCTGGGTATCAAACCAATGACCTTTGGGTTCCCAGGCTGGCACCTTTCCACTGAGCCACCAGCCAGGTGGTGGCCATTTTTACCTTATTTCCTCATTCTTGCTTTTTAGTAAATACACATTTACTAAGAAACTGGGAAAGTAGATTTAGTATGTGTAAAACTTCTATTTTTAAAAATATGTTTTAAAAACTAAGTAATGAGAAAATATTCAAAATAATGCTTTATTTATACTTATTAAGGAAATTTCATAAGAATGCTAAAGTGCAATTAAAGAAGTGACTCATGTGATTTTAGTAGACTATCTGAGTACTTTACCTACTATTTTGTAATTAGGATGGCATTGGGGGAAAGTAGTTACTTACGTTTTTGAGTCATGATTCTACTTTAATTATCAAGTTTTCTCAGAGTTATACACTATTTGAAAAATGAAATTGGAGTTGGAATAATGTAAAGGAAACATGTTTGAAAGTGGTTATAGAGTCCACATTTTAAAATATTTTAAATAAGCAGGCATATTTACAGTTTAATTCATTATATGTATGAGCATTTTTTCATTAAATGTGAATTCAAAGAAATATTAGCATTAAAAATCATTGAGATTTATTCTAAGATTCACTGATATAATTGTGCTTCTTCAACAGTCCATTTTCTACTATGACCTGATTTTCACCTTTAACATCTCAGAGCAAATAATATAATATCACCTAGTGATAGATTGGGGATAATAAAAATGATAGAAGAAAAAGTAATTATTGAATACTTTTGGGCATGTTCAGGGGTATTCATTTCTCAGAGATAGTTCCTAATAGCTTGGGCTCTAACATTGGGTCAAATTGACCAAATAATTATTTTTCCCAGTATTATTTATTTGCTTAATTGCATAGCTTAAGCTTTCTACTGAAGTATAATATATACAGAAATGTACATATCTTAAATGTACAGCTTAATTCTTATGAACTGCCCCCTGTGTAAACAGCAAAAAAGACAGCTAGTACTTTTTGATTTTTTCCTATTTTTACAAATTCCTTCAGCTGTTTTCCATGATCAAATACTCTATCCAAAAGTTAACAAATTCACTCATTTTTTCACTCTACAATACTTCTGAAAAAATAATGAATTGTGTCAATGTAATGAATCAGTATGTTAATGTATTTCAGAAAGAGAATATGCAGAACATGATTCTGAATTACTGGTTCTGCATGATTTTACAAAGGAACGGAAATTATCTCCACAATAGAATTGTTATGGAAGACCCTGAGCATACACAGATTTAGGTTTTGGCAAGAAAACACATGCTTTGCAGCAGTAAAATGTGATGATTGAAAAAAAAAGAGAAGTACTTATTCTGAGAAAAGTTCTTTTTCTTATAAAATAATCTGAGTTCAGTAAATTTCTTATTTATTATTTTTTAGAGAGAGGGAAGGGAGAGAGGGAGAGAGACATCACTGTATGGTTTGCTTTTTACCTGCCTCCAGCTACAGACCTAGCTGGATACCTGGCCTGCAACTTGGTTATGTGCCCTGGCTGGGAATCAAACCAGTGACCTTTGGGTTCGCAGGCTGGTGCTTTATCCACTGTGCCACCAGTCAGGGCTGAGTTCAGTGAACTTCTACTACACTGTTATCCATTTAAGACACTTTACATTTACTTCTTTAAGACTATTTCTGTGAAATTCCAAGATTAAAAAGTTTATCTTATCACCTTTTCTTTAGTCTATTTGAGGTAGATCTGTGCCCCATTGTAATTGGTGTCTCTGTTATTACTATTATATTTATATGTGGGGATAAGGTATGAGGTTCCTTGCACCTATCAGAAGTCCTAACTATTTAACTTAAATTATCTTTATTTTAACCTAACTCAGATGACTAATGGTTACACAACAACTTTTGTTATGCCTTGTCTTTTTTTTTATCACTTTGCTTTGCTGGTCTCTTGGATACTGTTGCTGATTCTCATGAAAGTGTCCTATGGGCACTGAATCAATGCATGTTATTTTAAAATATAGCATCCTAAGACTTTTCCTCCCTTATAATAATGCCCAGAGTCCTAACAGCAACAGGCATTGCCAGAGCTCTGATCCCCAAAATACATAGCTAGACTATGTCTTTCTTGAAGGTAAAATTAGTACATAACATCATGTGGGGAGCAAAAAACTAAAATTTATTTATAAAAGTTGGGTATTTATTCTTACATGTTAAACTTCAGTCACCTTCAAGGTACTCTCCATTTGATGCAACACACCTATCGATACGTTTTTTCTACTGCTCAAAACAGTTTCTGAACTTGTCAGTTTTGATGCTTTTTAGAGCTTCTGCTTCTTCCACACCCACATTGGCAAAACATTTCCCTTTGAAGACTTTTTTTTTTTTTTTAATCTGAGGAAACCAAAAAAGTTACTCCGGAGAGATTGGGCGAATAGGGAGGGTGGGGCACGGAGTTGGGGGTTATGGTGTGGGCAGGTGTGCTCAGTAAGTCACCTATCATGAAATGGAAAAAGTGTTGAAAGAGTCTTCAAAAAAGATTCACTGAAGCCAAATGCAGCTTCTCACAACAATGCCAACTGGTACACAAACACAGATGGGTTCCTGGAACACTCACCTAGCAGGGGAAGCCTGCTGCATTGTAAATAATGCTGCGTTGAATGTAGAGGTGCAGTTATCTTTTCAAATTAATGTCTTATATTCTTTGAATAAATGTCTAGCAGTGGAATTTTGGATCATATGGTAGTTCTACTCTTAATTTTTTGAGGAATCTCCGTACTGTTTTCCATAGTCATATATCAATGTAGATTTCTATTGACAGTGTACGAGAGTTCTCTCTTCTCCACATCTTATCCAACGTTTGTTCTTTCTTGTCTTTTTGATAATAGGCAACAGGTGTAAGATTATATCTCATTGTAGATTTGATTTGCATTTTTCTAATTATTAGTGAAGTTGAACATGTTTTCATGTGCCTGTTGACTCTCTGTATGCCTTCTTTGAAAAAATGTCTATTCGGATTTTCTGCTGATTTTTAAATTGTTGTTGAATTGTGTGGGTGCTTTGTATATTTTAGATATTAATCCCTTATTGGACATATGGTTTGCAGGTATCTCCTTCAATTCAGTAGCTTGCCTTTTAATTTTGATGATGGTTTCCTTTGCTATAAAAGCTTTTTTAGTTTGATGTAGGTACACTGTTTTATTTGCGCTTTTGTTTTCCTTTTCTTTTCAGTCAGATCCATGAAAATATTGTAAAGACACATGTCAAGGAGCTTACCTCCTATTTTCTATGTATTTTATAGTTTCAGTTCTTATAGTCAAGTCTTTAATCCATTTTGAGTTAATTTTTGTATATGATGTGAGATAGTGGTCTAATTTCATTCTTTTGTATGGAGCTATCCTATTTTCCCAACACCATTTATTGAAGAGACTGTTCTTTCTTGAGTCCTTTGCCATGAATTAGTTGCCTATATATGTGTGAGGCTATTGCTGGGCTCAGTTCTGTTCCATTGATCTGCCTTTTTTTATTGCCAATTTGATACCATTCTGATTACTATAGCTTTGCAATATAATTTGAAATTAGGAAGTATGATTCCTCTGGCTTTAGCTATTTGGGATCTTCTGTGGTTCCATACAAATTTTAGAATTATTTGTTATATTACCACAAAAATTCCATTGGAATTTTTTATGGTGTTGAGTAGAACAGCTCATGGGAACAAGGGGTTGGTGCCCCTTGCTCAGCTGGCCCTGGGGGTACCTGGGCCTGGGGCCTGAGGTCTGGACCATGCCCTGTGAAAGGGGGTAAAAGGGGAGAGACTCTGGGATGGGGAGAGGAAGGGTTATATACCCGAAAGGCTGAGGGGGGTGAAGGGGGGACAGATGGAGGTGGGGATGAGAGTGACCTGACAATGGGGCACAGACAGAGGGTTCCAGGGGGAGGGGGCAGAGGGGGACATGGGGAGAGAGAGAAGGTGAGCCAAGGACAGAAAAATAGAAGGGAGAGGGAGAAGGAGAGAGGAGAAATGGGAAGAACCAGAGGCTGAGAAAAAAGTCTCACACACACAGCCAGGGGGCTTAGAGACAGGCACAGCTAGACACTGAGAGAGAGGTGGATGGAGAAAAAGAGAGAAGAATACAGAAAACCAGCCCCAGTGAGATTGGAGGAGCCACCAGGAGGAAAGAAGGAAGGAGAAAAGAACAAGTCAGGGAGGTGGAGGCCGCGCCTGAAAGGGGGGCCAAACCAATGGGCCTGTGAGGAGCGGGGAGAGGGGAGGTCCTGGTGAATGCTAAGGGGCAGGCCTTCTGACAGCCTGTGAGGGCAGGTGGCTAGAGGGTGAGGCCATTGGAGTTTTGATAGGGATTACATCGAATCAGTAGATTGCTTTGGGGAGTATGGATATGTTAACAATATTAATTCTAACAATTCATGAACACAAAATGTTTTCCCCTTTATTTGCATCTTCTTCTTCTTCTTTTTTTAATCATTGTCTTATAGTTTTCAGTGTATGGGTATTTCGTGTCCTTGGATAAATTAATTCCTTGGTATTTTATTCTTTTTGATGGTATTGTAAATGGGATTGTTTTCTTAATTTCTCTTTCTGGATAGTTCATTATTAGTGTATAGAAACACAACAGATTTCTGTACATTGATTTTGTATCCTGCGACTTTATCAAATTCATTTATTATAACAGTTTTTTGGTGGACTCTTTAAGGTTTTCTATATCATCTGCATATCATGATTTTTACTTCTCCCTTTCTGGTCTGGATGCCTTTTATTTCTTTCTGTAGCCTAATTTACGTGGCTAGGACTTCCAACAGATGGCTGAACAAAAGTGGCAAGAGTTGACCTCCTTGTCTTGTTCCTGCTCTTAGAGGAAAAGTTTTCCCTTTTTTCCCATGGGGTATGTTGTCAAGCTGTCGGTATGTCATATGGCCTTTATTATGTTGAGGTACATTCCCTCTATACTTATTTTACTGAGAGTTTTTATCATAAATGGATGTTGAATTTTGCCAGATATTTTTCTACATGTAATGGGATGATACATGAGGTTTACTCTTTATTGTTAATATGGTCTATCACATTGGTTGATTTGTGGATATTGTATCATCCTTGCATTCCTGGAATAAATCCTATTTGATCATGGGATATAATCCTTTTAATGTATTATTGAATTTGGTTTGCTAATATTAGACTATATATTTTAAGTTCTTCTTCCATGCATTCTAGTATAGTGATTTATGCAGTTAGAGTTTTGGAGATCTTTTAAAATCAAGCTTAACAGATACATTTTTTGACTTTACCTTTTTTACCCCACATGAAGGTTTAACTATGTTTGCAATTATCCAAATGATATTTTGTGTATCTCTGTGAGTGATTTCTTCCTGAAGTATATGAAATCATAGGGAAAGTATGCTTTTTGATGGATAAACCAATCATGAAATGGTAATATCTTTTACTAATCACTTACAGATACAGCAGAAAAAAGAATCTTAATAAGATTATATAGTGTATAAAAGGTTCCAGGAGAGATACAAGATGCCTAAAATTGGTACATGCACATTAATTCCAACATTTGAAAGAATGCCTCTAAAACAAATGCCAAAAAAAAAAGATGAAAAACTACCAAAGTATCCATTCACTGGAATGAAAGACTCCAAGAATAAGCAAGAAAACATAATAACTTCATTTTAAACACACATGGAACCAGAGATAATACACCAACTGTCTAATCCTGCCCTTCTCTTTTATTCATTCCAGGAACAGAAATAGTTGACTCTTTCATCATGTTGCTTTTTGCCAGTATAAGAAACCAAAAAAAGCAATACATTGATCCTTCTATATTCTCACTGTTAAGACTCTCTCTTTGTCTATTGTTTAGATTTTCAGCCACATTTGATTTCCGGACATATGATTCAGAAGGTGTTATCCTGTATGCAGAATCTCTTAACCAGTCAGCTTGGTTCCTGATTGCAGTTCGTGATGGAAAGCTTGAAATTCAGTTTAAGAATGAACATACAACCCAAGTCATAACTGGAGGCCAACTTATTAATAATGGTGTATGGAATATGGTACGTTGTGCAGATTTTATAAAGAATTTTTCCACTTTGACATAGCTTATATAAATCTCTAATAATTAATTTTTATAGTGATACCAAACCTAAATGGGGTTGGGTTTAATCTGATGTTATATGAAATACATTCTGTGGACTGCAAATCTGTGAAATGGCCTGAGGAAAGATAACCTCATGTAATATATTCCGGATTTCTTTTACTGAAGTTGTTTTCATACATTTTCTTGACCTAGTCTGTCTTTGACTTCTTACCCTTTTTTAAAATCTGCACTTGAGGGCATTTTTTCATTGTCCCTAGAGAGACATTAATGGAGAAAGAGAATCATCAATGGATTGCTTCTCCTGTATGTGCCTTACACTCTGGGATCTTACACTCTGGAACCAGGATCCAATCTGCAATCCAGGCATGTGCCCCAACTGGGACTCAGACCCACAACCTTTCTGCTATGGGTTGATGCTCCAGCCTGCTGAGCCACACCGACCAAAGCTAATGTCTTAAACACTTCAATAGCTATCACTGGGTGAACAGTAGTGTCTCTCTTATAGGTCAGGGACTATTATCTGGCTAATATTTTATGCAAAGACAGCTACACCTGATAGCCACCATTTTTTTTTTTTAAGTGAAAGAATTACACATAGGAACAAAACCAAAGTTAATACAATGTTAATTAGCACATAGACAATCAATCTGTACAGTTTACTTTAGCTAGTAGTAATCAGTGTGCCTAAAAACTATCATTTTAGATAACCCCTAATAGTAAGTCTTTATTTTAATGATCATATTTTCATAAACTGAATTAAATTGGAGATTTTCTTGGAAAAGGGATTACTGCTAAATCTTACAAAAGATAGCTGAGATCAGTTTCACCTTAGAACAGTGGTACCAAAAATAGAAACTTTCTGTGTCTACCAGGCACTTATGACCAGTCCATGAGGAAAAGCCATGTGAAATCATCACTAAATTATTTCATTCCTTTATTTACCCATGCATGTATTCATATATTTAATAAAACTTTTAGTGAGCACTTTGAAAGTGCTAAGTTCCTGGGTACAAAGTGCTAGAACTAAATATAGAACAGGTTAGTCTTGAGCTTAGTACCTCACAGTTTAGGAGCTTATGTTGCCTTATGAATTAGTTGTCCCTGTATGTGTGGGTTTGTGGACAAATGCAATGGAATGTGAAATATATTACAGTGGAAGTAGTAATAAAGTATAGTTGAGCACAGATGTGGTTCACCATAAAGAGAGCTCTCTGTCTTTCAGCAGCCATAGATTTTGGATTCCTAAGTCTAAAAGAACAGTGTCCACACAGGTTTAGATACAGCTGCCAGAGGAATGACTAAAATCCTCTGGCTTCTGATGCATTTGTTAGATGCTTTGCCAATATGACTTTCCTACTCCCTTCTGCTAAAGAATATATTTTACTGCCTGATGTCTCAAAATAACATAGCTAAAATCACTAAATCACTTTTCAGCACAAGGAGGGCAAACATTTTTTTCCAAACAGTTTATACAAATGGAAAATAATTGATTGAAGGAG
The DNA here is from genome assembly GCA_004026585.1 of Noctilio leporinus. NCBI lineage: Eukaryota > Metazoa > Chordata > Mammalia > Chiroptera > Noctilionidae > Noctilio > Noctilio leporinus. The sequence goes on along the minus strand of PVIW01003109.1, from coordinate 57,964 downwards.
ACTTTTGATAAATGTCTAAGTGGGTTATATTATGTATAATGAAGAAGGTAAATATTTACCTGTAAGATTAACATCATGAGACACATGATATTAAATAATTGTCCATGCATCATACTGTTAAACGCAGGATTCAGGATTGGATGGAAGGAAGCGATTCAGTTCCGTACAATTTTGTCTCCTATGTTTATGATCTTTGTTTAAAAGAAACTACTTAGTGTATAGCCACGTGTCAATGAAAACATTTTAGTTAAGATCTGACCAGTAGCTCAGTTGGTTGGATCATTGTCCTGTAAATGAAAGGTTGGGGAATCGGTTCCTGGTCAGGGCACATTACCTAGGTTGCAGGTTCTATTCCAAGTACTCAGTCCAGGTGTATATGATCCACCATCCAGGAGTATGGAGGAAGCAACTGATCAGTGTTTCTTTTTCTCCCTTACTCTTTTCTAAAAGAAATGAAAAAAAGGTTCTCTGATGAGCATAAAAAAATATTTTAGTTAAAAATCACCTTTATAAATTGAATGCAATGGTCTATAAAAATAAAATTTAAGAACAATAAACAAGTCACTGAAAAACTAACCTAATAATCAATTTGGTGCTTGGTCGTTATACTTAAGTTCTTAATTCAATATTTAAGCAATTTATGAATTCATCCCCATATTGCTAGATTTCTTTTCTAACTTCATATCTTTTGTTTTATAAAATTGCCACAATAGTTTAGCAGCTTATAATTTTGATGGTTTATTAATAAATCATACTGTTTCAAACAAATTTATGCAACACAAAGATGACTTAAATATTTTAAGTAGCATTTTATTGTTTTTAAAAATATAGTTTATTGATTATGCTATTACAGTTGTCCCAGTTTTCCCCCTTTGCCCACATCTGCCTGGTACTCTTTATTCCTTCTAGCAATCCTCCCCCCCCCGCCTCCCCTGCCCCCCCCACTTAGTTCATGTTCATGGGTCTTGCATATAAGTTCTTTGGCTACTCCATTTCCTATACTGTTCTTAACACGCCCCTATTTTTACCCACCAATTTGTACTTCTTAATCCTTGCATCTTTTTCTCTGTTCTTCCCCTCCCCGTTCCCAGCTGATGATCCTCCAAATATTCTCTATATCTATGGTTCTGTTCCTGTTCTGCTTGCTTGCTTAGTGTGTTTTTTATATTCAGTTGTTAATAGTGAATTTGTTGCCATTTTTAATATTCATAGTTTTGATCTTCTTTTTCTTATATAGTTCCCTTTAACATTTCATATAATAATAGCTTGGTGATGATGAACTCCTTTAGCTTTACCTTGTCTGGGAAATACTTTATCTGCCCTTCCATTCTAAATAATAATTTCCCTTGATAAAGTAATCTAGGTTCCAGGTCCTTGCGTTTCATCACTTTGAATACTCCAGTCCATTCTAGCCTGAAAATTTTCTTTTGAGAAATAAGCTAATAGTGTTATGGGAACTCCTTTGTAGGTAATTATATGCTTTGCTCTTGCTTTTAAGATTCTCTCTTTATCTTTAACCTTTGGCATTTTAATTATGATGTGTCTTGGTGTGTTCCTCTCTGGGTTCAACTTGTTTGGGACTCTGTGCTTCCCAGATGTATATGGCTATTTCCTTTATCAAATTAGGGAAGTTTTCTTATTTTTCAAATAAGTTTTCAATTTCTTCCTCTTCTCTTCTCTTCTCTTCTCTTCTCTTCTCTTCTCTTCTCTTCTCTTCTCTTCTCTTTCTGGCATCCCTATGATTTGGATATTGGCATGTTTGGAGATGTCCCAGAGGCTCCTTATTCCATCCTTGCTTTGAATTACTTTTTCTTCTTGCTGTTCTGATTGAATACATCTTTTTTTTCTTTATGTTCCAAATCATTGATTTGACTCTCACGTTCACCTCCTCCACTGTTGGTTCTCTGTTTCACTGTTTTACTGTTTTACTGTTTTTACATCATGTAATGCAATTTTGATTTCTGCCTAAGACATTTTTTATGCTGTTTCAGTACCCAGTGAGTTCTCTGAGTATCCTGGTAACCAATGTTTTGAACTCTGCGTTTGATAGGTTGCTTATCTCCATTTCATTTAGTTCTTTTTCTGGAGTTTTGTTCCTGTCTTTCACTTGGGCCATATTTCTTTGTCTCCTCAAAAAACATGTTTGTTTCTGTGTATTAGATAGAGCTGCTTTAGTAGCATAACGTGCCTTGGTAGCATAGCCTGTTATAGAAAAGGCATCTGTAAATATGTGGAGTGGAGCCTTAGGTAATCACCCGGTGGATCAACCCATTTCACTACTTTGTGTGGGAAAGGGCTCTGGAAGGGGACAGTGTCACTGCCTGGTCTTCGGAGATTTGCTTGGGATGAAGCTCTCTGCAGGCACTTGTCCTGATGCCAGTGACTTCATTTTATCCCTCTGTGTCACTTACACCCTTCTAGCTCTTACCCTGATGTTAAATACCAGAAGGGGTAAGTCTAAGTCTTGAGTCCTTTGTGGGCCCTTTAATGGGAGTTTCCTGTGCATCCTGTCCCAACCCCAACTGGTTTTTGCTGCAAGTAGTTATGGGGACTTACCTTCCTGGCACTGGAACCCTGGGCTGGGTGGTTTAGTGTGGGGCTGGGATCCCTCAATCTCAGGGTCTGCCTCCTGATTTTAATTCACCACATGTGAATGTGGGACTGCCTGTTCCACCACCTCTCGATGCCATTCCATATGTACATGCTACTCTGCACCTCTCCACCTGTCCATGCCTCACCCTGTCTCCACTCTCCTACCCATCTGGATGAATGTGGCTCCTTTAAATTCTTGGCGGTCAGACTTCCATACAGCTTGATTTTCTGATGAATCTGGGTGGTATTTGTTTTGTAGTGTAGTTGTGGGAGGAGATGAAGTGTGTTTACCTACGCCTCCATCTTGACCAGAAGTCTAAATAGCATTTTAATCAACAAAGTTGTTAAGTTAAATTGCTCTATCCGGTGGACTATTTGCTATATAGCGATTATTTTAAAAATTTAAATAAAATGTTAAAAATGAGATATTACAATTAAAATGTATAACATAATTGTTTTGTAATTCAGATAAATTGAATATAATGTGTAATTATTAAGTAGTTAGGATGGCTCTAACCCATAGAAGTAAATACTGATTCTTTTTAAGTGATTATTAGATCTCACATTTAGGTTTAATCCTAACATTGGTGGGAAATCTGTAATTTGCATCATAATTTCATCCATTCAGCAAAATATTTATTGAGCACTTTATGTGTTATTTCTTTTTATAGGTGATGAGGATATAACAGTAAATAAAACAAAGTCCCTGCACTTATGGAGCTTTCATTCTTTTGGTGAAGTGTAAACCAAAAGTACATGAACAAATAGATGTGTGAGGTAGTGATGAGTGCTATGAAGAAAAAGGAAAAGCTAGGCAGTAGAGAGTGATGATGGTGAACGTGCATGTAGAATCAGGAAAGCTGTCTCTGATGAGATTACATTTGACCAGAGACTTGAGGTCATAAGTCATGAGAAATATATGGGGGAAGATGATTCTATGCCACGTGAACAGCAAATAAAGTCTTAGATAAAAGGAAGTGTTTGTTGTGTATGAGGAGCAACACAAAGGTCAGTGTGGATGCAGTAGAGTGAGACAGGAAGAGAGTAGTAGAAAATGAGGTCAGAAATGAGATCTGGAATGACATAGTGTAGGGCCTTGGGAAACATCGTGAGAACTTGGATTTTGGATGATTTGAGACTTGACACAATCTAATTTGCATTTTAGAAGATAATTCTGATAAGGACCCCACAGCTTTGTGAAAACTAGGTAGTAAAAAGTAAGGGTAGAACAGGACATGGAATGAGGAGACCATTGTTACAATTCAGTAGAGAGAAGATAGTGACTTTTGTTGGAGTGTTAATAGTATTAGAGGTGAAAAGTGATCAGATTCTGGATACATTTTAAAGGTCAATCCATCAAAATAGGTATACTTTTAAATATTCAGCATAAAAAGAGGTTTAAAGAATGTGAAATTGGGTGCATCAACCTGTGGTTCTAAACTCTGTCATCCAATGTCCAAATGTTTATAAAGTTCCTTTACTGCCCTATAATGAAATGCATTGACAATGTAAGCTACCTTCACGTATCCCTAATACAAAATAAATAGAATATTTTAATTATTATATAAATGAAGAAAAGTGCTTTATAAGAGAATTATGTATATTTTAATATATAAATATTCATGTACAAATATAATAATTATCAAATCTTGCTCCTATACATAGAATAATGTGAAAGCTACAAATGCAGACTTCTCCTGGGGGTTGCACTGGCAACTGAAATACCATAAGTGCATAAATGGGGTTATCATCAGTAATAGTAACTTTCAACATGGTGGAAAACTCTTGGAGAAGATCCAAACAAAGCTAACATCAACCCATCCTTGGTTTACAAGACTGTTACTTTCTTGAAAAATTCAGTAAATGCTAAGATAGTACAGTATATTTTATTAGTACAGTATATTTTATGTTTATACATACACACATTCAGATAACCATAAGCATGAATATCTAGTAAAAATATTCAGATTTGCAGGATATTGGATATTTTATTATTTATTTTGCATGACTAACCTGCATATTACAATGTTGGCATACCCCACACTCGTTGTGACAACTAAAAGTAATCCCTCCCTAAATTTTCCAAAAGCCCTAGGCTGGGGCAGTAGGGTGCCCATTTAGAAATACTTGGAGGGATAAAAGGAACAGGTCTGGAGACGGAGCTCTGGGGCTTTTTATAGAGGTTGAGACAAGTAGGAGGATGTAGCAAGGAGACTGAGAGGAATGGTAAGAAGGTAGGAGAACCAAGCCAGACTGAGGTCCTAGAGGCAATTAGGAATGCCTTTCAAGGAGGGGATAGTTATCAGGGCTATACTAAGAACAGATTGTATACCACCTAAACCTGTAAATGTTACCAAATTTATTTTACTTTAGAGATAGTTTTTCTCTTCCTGCTGTGGTGCTTTAATATGCCTATTGCTTGGCTTCCATTAGTTAGTAAATGAATTTGCATGTTGAGTGCTACAGTTTTACATGAGATTGCAACAGTGGTTCTTCAGATTGCCTTTATAAGGGGATATTTTCTTGTTCATTGTCATTACCAATATTTATTTTGAAAACCAAACCATTTTCAAAATTTGAAAAAAATGTTTAATTTCATGTATTATGCTTCCTAATAACCTCAATTACTTTTGAATTTTGAAATAAAATGTAATTTGTATGTAATGAGCAGAATGCTGAATGTACTGATATCTTTTAATTTATATGAAGAATTTATTTACATTATTGATTCTGCATGTGTACTATCAGGCAGTTGCTAAGTAAGAACACTTAAAAGTTTTCTAAGAGTCTGTAGAGTAACTTCTTGAAAAACTATTTTATGGTATACTGGCTAGAAGGACTCATTATAATTTGATGTTTAAATTTAACAGAATAATACTGATTTTTTTAAACTTTAAAATAAAATCATTTAATTTTCAATCAAGCGCTATTCCTCTAAAACACATTTTTATCACCTTTATGATCATTTGACATTTCAAATGCAGTGGAACAAATTAATAATTACATTAAAATGATTACTTCAGAAGCTTATTCACTGGAATAATAACAGGGGTTTTCAAACTTAGTATTTAAAATGACGTGCAACAATGTTTGATTGTTTGATAATCTCTGTCTTTTTAATTTTAGGTCTCTGTGGAAGAGTTAGAACAGAGTATTAGTGTGAAAATAGCTAAAGAGGCCATAATGAATATAAATATACCCGAAAGTCTTTTTAAGTCTACAAATGGATTTGTGGAAATCAAAGTATACTTTGCAGGATTGCCTCGGAAAGTAGAGAATACACTCATTAAACCGGTAATGATCCAAGCTTTTATCATTCATTATGGATAAAGTTCTTTGTCTGTAATAGTTTTAAAGGTATTACAACAGTCAAAAGAAATTATTTTATTGAACATACCAACATGACAACTTGAATTGAACATGGAAAAATAACATTAGTGGCCCTTGAAATTATTTAAAGAAATAAGAAGATAAATGTAGAGTTTTTGAGCCCTTTTAATTCTTCTGTGGAGAAATAATTTTTTTTATATTTGTAAGCTTCAATTCACTGCTAATATCATATGTTCATACTTAGCCATTAAACATGTACAATACATATATTTGAATGCAAAAACACATTATTTTGCATTAAATCAGTTAAAGAGGTTTCTTAGGTCTATTGTAGGACTTAAATTTGGGAGATAAGAATGGCACAAAAGGTAAAACTTTATTTTTAAGGACTCTTTACTGGGAATATAACTTCAGTCTATCATAAATCAAAGTTAGGTATAGGATATGATTTCCTGAGTATAATGTTTGTCTAATAACAGTGTAATAGCTTTCATGAAGAATATTAATCTCTGTCCTTAAAGAGTTTTAAATATTTCATCTGCCCATTGCACCTGCTGATATAACTTAAATATTTACTATTTTATATCCATCTTTCATTCACGACAATTCATAGTAACCTTAACTTAAAAGATTCCCATGATATGATATAAAACCTGAATTAGTTAACACATATCAGAATGAATATACCAGTTTTTTGAAATTGATAAATCAAGATATTATAACAGTAAAATAAATTATTCAAAAACAATCAACTATTTATGAAATGGCTGCTACCTGCCTTTAGCCTGATGGGATGCCATGAAGAGGCTAAGGGATGGAAACACTTTAGTTCCTGAAGATGCTCTGAGTTTGGTGGCAAGACAGACCTGTGTGGTAGATGCCATTAAAGAAAAACAGAAAGCAGTAGGGAGCCTGGGACAACAGCTGGAAGCATATGTGGAACTTAAGAGCAGAAAAGTTAGGCCTGAATGGTGTAGAAGAAGCAGATAGGGTTTGAAGTATTGAAAGTTTTTAGAGCCCTGGCTGGTAGCACAGTGGATAAGGCGCCAGCCTGCGAACCCAAAGGTCGCAGGTTTGATTCCCCAGCCAGGGCACATAACCAGGTTGCAAACCAGGTCTCCAGTCAGGTCTGTGGCTGGAGGCAGGTGAAAGGCAACCATACATTGATGTCTCTCTCCCTCTCTGCCTCTCTCCCTTCCCCTCTTTCTAAAAATAATGAAATAAAATCTTTTTAAAAAAATTTTTAAAAAGTTTTTAGGAACTTAGTGGAGGCTGTGATCAAATAAACTCACTTTTACTGGAAAGACTGTCCACCAGGCCACTTTGAAAAGAAAATTTTAGATAAAATTCAAAACATTTAAATATTTTAAAATGCCAAAGAAAAGGTTTTCTTTCCTTCTAAGCAAAAACATGTGTCTATAATCAGTTAAGCCATTATCAGTATAAGAAGTTAAATATGCTGTCCTTGACATATATTTTATTTTGTTAGATTAATCCTCGTCTAGATGGATGTATACGAGGCTGGAATTTGATGAATCAAGGAACTTCAAGAGTAGGGAAAGTTATTCAAGAAAAACAAAATAAGCATTGTTTTATCACTGTGGAAAAGGGTTCCTACTATCCTGGTTCTGGAGTTGCTGAATTTAGCATAGATTATTGTAAGTGATTTCCCATTTTATTTTTCTTTTCTCATTAATGACTAAATTTATTTATTGACAAACATTGATTTCTTCAGTAAACACTATGAGTACCTACTTTGTGCAGGCACAATGTTCAGCCTTTTCATATTGTTATATACATTTTATAAAATTTTCCCAGCATTTTTTTTTAGGGGGGATAATTGAATATGCATGTGTTTTTCTTTAAAGATTATTGGTACATAGCCTGATTAATTTTGGGTAAAATCAGTTGAAGGTTCAACAGTTTCTCAGTAGTATTGAGTCTACTGATGAATGTATCAAAATGATTCACCTTCATTTTTGTCATTTTCATTGGATCTTTTCTTAAAATTTCCACTTCCAGGAAATTTCTTACCCATTCATTCATGTTGTCTAGCTTTTCCACCTGAGCCTTCAACATATTAATCAAAATTTTAAAATGTTCTCTGATAGCTCCAACATCTGTGTCTTATCTAAGCCTGATCATGTTGATTCCTTTGTTTGAACATGTTGTCTTTTCCTTCCTTCCTTCCTTCTTTCCTTCCTTCCGTATCACATACATTCTGTTTTAAAGGTGGGCATCTTATGAAGAACAGTAGAGACTGAGTAAATAATATTTAGATCTGGCAACGAACGCACCTTTGCTTGTTTTAGGCCCTTAATGAGGGGTGTTGAGTCCACCTAGGTTTTGTTTCTGTGACTACCCTTCAAATTCCTTTAATATTACCTTGTGCTTAGGGTAGCAGATGGTTTGCCAGAGAATTTTTCTTAATGATTGATTCATACTAAGGTTTAGGTATTCTCTTTAAGATATGTGTCAAGAAGGTGTCTCTTCCTGGTCTTGGCTCACCCAGCAAAGTATTCTTACATGTTCCTTGATGTTTGGTACAACATTAGAGGGGTTTGGGGGTTGGGCACTGGCAGGGTTGGGGTGGGAGGATCATTCTCTATTACTGTGGTACAGACTCAGCCTTAGGTGAGTGTTGTATTCCTGGGTCTCAGGGTGCAGGCTCTTTGTCACCTCTCTCTCCCTCACACTGGTAGGAGAGATGTCTACTGGTTACAATTCCAGGTATTCTTCTGTTCCTTTTAAATGGTAGATCTTTTTGTTGTTGTTGTTTCCTTTCCTTAATCTGTAGGTACAGTGCATCTTCACATGTGTCCTACTGCGGCAATCTTGCTACCTATCCCCCTGGCTTTAAGGCTTTTGTTGTGCAGAAGTGACAGAGAAGGATCTGGGGGGTACTTTGTGCCTTTGGGTTGCTGCTAATGGCTGCTGCTGCTCTTTCTCTGCCCCCAGTTTTTCTCTTGAGCACCCAGGAAGGTCTGTGTAGAAAACCTGTGAATGTGTATGTATTTCTCATGTGTCTGCAGTCCCCAGGTCTTCTAACTTTGTACCAGCTCCCACTAGGACTTTATCAAGTTGTTAAAATTTTACCTAAATTCTTCTTACCAAATTGTATAGCATGCAGTGTGTGCCTTAGGTGAGTATTCGCATCCTGTCCCTCTTTGGAAGCACCTTTCTTTAGGTGTCTGTAGTTAGTTACTCTGCAATCTCAGCTCTTTGGTTGTCTAAGAAAAGTTGTGATTATGTATATAATTGGGCTTTTGATGTTATAAGGGCTCTTCTCGGTTTTCTACAGCCTCAGTGGACTTATCATAATGATTCCAAGTTTTTGCCTTTTCAAATAATACTTCCATAAATACCTTGGATATACATCCTTCTGTACCCTTTTGTAATTAATTGTGTAGGAGAGATTCTCAGATTACTTCCCTCAGAGGTTATACAAATGTATATAATTCTGACTATTTGATCAGACTATCTTCCAAAGATGTTTTATCAATTTATACTTCTACCAACAGAATAAATAGGCTTATGCTTCAGATTTCTTTTCAATTGGAGATTTGAAAAACTAAACCTTATATGTTGTTTTAAGTAGTATTATCCCAATTTCTACTGAAGTTGAATACCTCTTCATATGGTATATGTTATTTATTTTATTGAATTCTTTGTTCTTTTCTGTTTTATAAGGTTTTTTTATTTGACCTAATAGGAGTTTGTATTATTTTTTAAAGTTTGCAGTCCTGGCTGGTAGCACAGTGGATAAGGCACTAGCCTGTGAACCCAAAGGTCTCTGGTTCAATTTCCCAGCCAGAGCACATAACCAGGTTGCAAGCCAGGTCTCCAGCCAGGTCAGTGGCTGGAGGCAGGTGAAAGGCAACCATACATTGATGTCTCTCTCCCTCTCTGCCTCTCTTCCTTCCTCTCTCTCTGGAAATAATAAATAAAGTCTTTTAAAAAAAAGATTGCATTATGAACAATGTTAGTCTGATATTTCTGCTGTAAGAAAAATTATTTTAATATTTATTTGCAGCCTACTACAGTTTTAAGGAAGAGCCTTATACCAGTATTTTCTGTTTTTCTAACACATATTAATACAATGCCTTTAACTTTTACTTCATTCTGTAATTGAAGAATTTTTTAATGTTTAAAATGGGTTAATAATTGAATATAAAAAAGTAATTGGCCAACAAAATTTGTTCAAAGAAAAAACTCAGAAAAAAGTGCAAATAAGAGTTACATTGTATTTGAAAAAATAAGTAGTTTTTATAAATAACTAGAAAGAAATACTTTTAAATTACTATTTTATGTTACATTATAATTTCTGTGTATTTGCACATTCATTTTAGCTTGACTTCAATACCTTACAGTAAATTTACTTCAAAATGATTATATGTAACATATATATTTTCTTCTAGGTGGGAATTAGAGGATTATAATGAAAAAATATAGCAGCATTAGATGTGGTTTAAAGGAAGAATATCTTGTCAAAGGAAAATTATTTTCTCCATTCATATTTGCCCTCTGAAACCCTCTAAGTTATTGCTGTATATTACTTTGTATTATATGGGAAGACATCATTCATATTGTGAACTAACATGTTTAGTAATCAAACTATTTTTGGAAACATTAATTCAGCAAATATTTGTTGAGTGACTTTTGTGGAAAACCAAGTGATGGTAGTGACATGTAGAGAGCTTGCCTTCTAGTGTGGTAGATAATTAAGCTAGTAATTAAGAAAAAGAATGTTAGGTATTATGGCAAGAGAATCACAGAGAAGAGTTTCTATTTCAAATGTCAAAGTTGGCTATTGAATGAAGAGTATTTCTCTACAATCAAACTACCGAACTCCCCTATGCATATAAATCATATTTTTTTCTTTCTATAGCTCTACCCTGACCCCTTTATGAATGAGAAATGGTGAGGTTGTGGTGGCAGCCATGACAAAATTTTCCCTCAGAAACATTATAATAAGTTTGTTGGAATTCCTTCCTTTAAAATAGGACACTCTGAGAGAGCATTGGTGAATATGCAAAACAGAAGGAAGAACAGCTAAAGAGCAAATGGAAAATTCATAATGATCCTAAATACCATAGTCCACTCTTCTACTCTAGGAAGAACAGAAAGATGGGGCTCCATTTATGTGTTTCTTGCCTGCATTAATTTTCTTCTTTTGTTTTGTTTTGCCTAGGTTGTATAGGTCATTGAGAAGGGAGAACTAAGATCTCTAGTATTACACAAAAATGGCTTTGAGTACTGCTAAGGTTATACTAATTCCTTCTGGTGTATGTTAGGTGCACTTTGCTTCTAATTTTGTTTTATTCAAACAGATAATGCATCAAATCCTGATGCTTGGCATATAAATGTGTCTTTGAATATTCGCCCATCCACGGGCACTGGTGTTATGTTTGCCTTGGTTTCTGGTGACATGGTGCCCTTTGCCTTGTCCTTGGTGGACTCCTCCTCTGAAAGGCTTCAGGTAACTTTATTCTAAACCTTTATGATACTTTTTGTTTTTCTTTTTAATCTATAAAATGGATATAATAGCAGTTTTTACCTCAAAGCATTATTTTGAAGATTAAATAATTGATATAAAGTATTGGATACATTCTCTAGCACATCATTAAGGAATGAACACATCCATTATTGTTACGTTTTTACTAGCTTACTTTCAAGGCCTGAACCAAGAAGTGAGGGTAAGAAATTGAAAAGCTTACTGCAACTGTGGTTAAGATAAGGTAGTCTCACACACAGGCTGCTTGGTGCCTCCCCAGAGGTCATTGGGACCCACCCTTGTTCAGAATCCTTGAGGTAACACAAGAATTAGTCTACACTAACACAATAGGAGTGAGTCTGACTACAATCTGCTCTCAGATATTCAGTGCCTAATTATAATATTTTGTGTTTTCTGGCACACTTAATCTTTTCTCCCATGAGTAAATTGGGAAAGACTAGAGAAAACTAAAACCAGTCCTCTTGACTTGTTGCTGGCAACTCTGATTTGAAATTAGGAGGAAGAACAGGAAAAACTCTTGCTTCAAAGGAATCACAAGAGTCACCCAGAGATCTGTATTATTCATCTTTCTGTTAGAGGATAATAGCCCTCTGTCTGTGTGTCATTGGTAGTGGAGATTCCAGCAGGTTGCAACAGGAAGCTTGCATTTGTGCCAAGCTCTTAGAAAGAGACATATAATTGAATAATGCTGCTGTCTGCAACTTAAAAGATGATTTGGAAGGGTTTCTGGTGGTTAACCAGAGCCACCTAAAAAGATCCTGCTGAGTTATTATCTCCAATCTGCCACCGCAGGAGCTTACTGCTTTGGGATTTTAGCTTTTTATTTGCTTATTTATTCTGTTTTTGAAACAAAATACAGTTTCAATCTTTAACCCTACATTCATGCAGTTGAGGTTCTTAATGCATGCTAGCTATATCTTCAAGATTTATCTTTCTGTGTTTGTCTCCACGGCCTCCTACTTTTGCATGTCAGGTTGATTTAGCAAGATCTGTGTGCATTGTTTCATAACATTATTCCACACACTGCTGATCATTTTGGAACATTTTCTCATCTGACCATGTTTAAGTCTTAATGAGCTCAGGGATACAGAATGTACAACACAGTAACAGATTTACTGGAACAACCTTGTTGTTCTATGTGATGCATAGACTTCACTTAACATAGGTATCTTGGATTCCCAAGTAAACATTTCAGACTGTCTTTCCACCATCTGGGAAACATGACTGCACTGCGTTTCCCTAGTTTTGATTTTATTTTCTCTTTTATGTTTTGCATTTCTTTCTATATTACATAAGCAATATGCATGGATCACTCTCAACAAGTTGAACAATTTTGTGTATCAGTAGTTTGAAAAGTTCAGCACAATGAATACATTTTATCATTTGAGAATCTTCTGATAAATTTCCTGTAACTCATTGCTGGTGATCCTTCATTTTTCTCTGAGTTTCTTCATACACGTTGTCCCAAGTCTATGGGATTGTATGGGTGGCACAAAAATCCTTCCACTTTTGCTGGCATTTAAAAATTTTCATGTCTTTTTTCCCAACAAATAGTAATTCAACTCCTTTCTTTTTTACACATAAGTTTTGAAGTTAGGAAAACACATAGAAAGTATTGCTTATGACATGACCTGAGGTTCCTGTGGTTGGTATCACAACTCTGTTGGTTTATTGAATTTTCAGGAGCCACTGTACATTTACATCTTAGCTAAAATAAGATGTAAACTAAGTTTATAAAACTAATGTATATTCTAAAATTATGGTTATTATAATAATTGGTAATTGTCTTTTCATTTAAACCTGTAAGCTATGTCATAGATTGTTTTTTCTCATTGAGGTTCAATTTTTTAATTTCAAAAACTCTTAAGTCACTCTTAAGTGGCATTACCATTAGTATTTGCTTTAACTGAGTCCACCTGTTCTTCAGGATATCCTGGTATCTGTTGAAAATGTGGTAATATCTCGGATAGAGGCCATGAATCTGTGTTCCAACCAACATTCCCATCTGGAAGTCAGAATCAACAGAAAAAATCTGGAGCTGTCAACTCCATTTAAAGTTGATGTCATCTACTCTGAAGATCTTCAAAGACAATTTGACATTTTGGACAAAGCAGTGAGAGGAACAGTGACCACTTACCTAGGTGGCCTTCCAGGTATCTGTTTACATTTTCATCAGTTTTAAAGAGTGTACTTTTAATCAAATTCATAGTATTTTAAATATGTAATTTTAGTCAGCCAGTATTTTAAATATGTAATTTTAGTCAGCAGCGTCAGAAGAGAAGACAAAATCCCAGTATCCATTATTTTTTGTTGAAGGATTTTAGTGGCATTTTACTGGTACACTTTTTATCTTTTAACTATCAACTGAAACTAACCAAATTTGGCTATATTTGACTAGCCTCACCAGAAAGAATTTATTTCATTTCTTCCTTACAACAGTCTTGTGAAATAAATATTTTGTTCTTCAATTTATCCATTACTCACCCAATATTTCTTAAGCATCTACGCCCCAGGCACTAGGAATAGAGTAATAAACAAATAGATATAATCCCTTTATTAAGGCTTTTATAATCTGGTGGCAGAGACAGACATTAAACACATTTAGGGAGTTTTTTTAAATTAAAATTATTATAATTTCTATGAAGGAAAAATATGGGCTGCTTTTGGAGCCTGCAAATGGGGAGGTGTTCTGGTTGTCGGGGCCAGAAACAAGCTCCCTGAAGAAAAGATTTAGATATTTGAAAGATTTAATGAATTCGATTAGGTGGTGGGAGTGGGGGTTGGCGTTAATGTGCAAGTAAAATGGTCTATGTGTGGGTAAAATGGGAAGGGGTTGACATGCTTGCGGAATATATAGATCAGGATGGTGGAAGAATGTTGACCAGGGGGCGGAAGCATGGCAGTGCAGGGTGAGGCTCTGAACTTGGGCAGGGGATGGCAGTGTAGGGTGAAGCTCTGAGTTGGGAGATATGGAGGCCTGGTTCAGAGTCCTGAGTCTTGTTTTAACAGGTATGGAAATCATTAAAAAGTTTTAGACAAGGCAATTGTATATCATCAATACAGCAGGTTTTAAAAATTCACCCTGTGTAATGGATGGAGATGGACGAGTGGGAGGCAAAAGCGACAAGGTGACTTGACTCCTGAAGTAGTCTAGATGAAGCAGCAGCATTAATGACAGCAGTGACAACTCTACTGCCATCAACTGGTACATAATAAACAGGCTAGGAAGTGGTCAGAGTATTTCAAATATATCCACTCACTGAATTTTCAAAATAGTCCTGTGAGGGAGGTAGTGTTGCTATCTTCATTAAACAGATGAGGAAGCTGTTGAACCTAGGGTGATGATGGTTGAGATGGTGTACAGTCAATTAATTAGAGGTGTGTATAAGAAACAAACTAATAGGATTTAATGATTGAAAGTCAGGTGTGGGATTTCCTAGGTATCTGGCATGGCGTGAGCAGTAGCATGGGTGAAGATTTCAAACCTAGATGGAGAAAACTGGAGGAAAAGCAGGTTTACCTTTAACTTAATATTGGCAAATATGAAATTGGCATAAATATTTTACTTTATCTTTTAAAAGATTTTATTTATTTTTAGAGAGAGGGAAAAGGAGGGAGGAAGAGAGGGAGAGAAACATCAATATATGGTTGCCTTTCACCTGCCTCCAGCTGGGGTCCTGGCTGGAGACCTGGCCTGCAACCTGGTGATGTGTCCTGACTGGGAATTGGACCAATGACCTTTGGGTTTGCAGGCTGGCACCTTTCAACTAAACCACCAACCATGGCTTTATTATTATTTTTTAATTTACTTTGGCGGGGGGAGGTATATTTATTTACATTTTAAAAATCTGTAACTAACATCTCTTCCTCATTTCAACCCCAGAGATAATATTTTATTTTAAATGGCAAAAAATTAAGGCAGAAAGTTTGTTGGAAAAATGTTCAAATACCTTTGCAGGTTATTCTTATGGGGAGAATTAGTTTGATGTCTGGATTTGTAATAGTCATATTCCTTGGACTGATCAGGGCCCTCATTTCCCACATATGAAATTTTTATCTGGATTTTGGGGGAATAGAAGTAAATAGGCTCTAAGAGTTGTAGATAGAGAAAGAAAGGAAGGAAGGAAGGAGAAAAAGATAGTTAAGCAAGTTGGTTAATTATTAGGAAGTTAGTTAAGTTAGCATGGTTAAGTATTAGGAATTATAGTTCAAATGAATAAATTCTACATTGAAATCCACCTACTATCTTATTCGCAAATTATTTGAATGGAATTTTTATGAAATCAAATGAACAATCAAAGAGTTCAAAAGAAGTAAAAATATGAAAATTTCAGTGGCTCCAGGATTGGTAACAGCAATGAAGACTGACTTCAGGCAAGATGGGCTTAGGAAAAGAGTGAGGAAAAATTAAGGAAAGTTGAAAATTGAGATATTAAGAGCATAAACTGTGGAATGGGTAAATTATAATTGATATGCCAAATTGGCATGTTAAATTGCATATGAGGAATTAAAAATCAAATAACGAGCCCTGGCTGGTGGCACATTGGATAAAAAGCTGGCCTGCAAACCCAAAGGTCGCTGCTTCAATTCCCCAGCCAGGGCACATAACTAGGTTACAAGCCAGGTCTCCAGCCAGGTCTGTAGCTGGAAGCAGGTGAAAGGCAATCACACATTGGTGTCTCTCTCCCTCTCTGCCTCTCCCCTTTCCCCTCTATCTAAAAAATAATAAATAAATATTTTTTAAAAATCAAATAATGGCATAATTTTTAGTGCCCAGCCAGACTTGAAGGGTTTTCTTAATAAAACACTATTCACTGAGAGTTAAGGTTCATGAAGAAGAGATGAGAGACAGACAGACAAACAGAGAGAGAAAGAGAGAGAGAGAAGAGGGTGAGAGAGAAGGCAGTAAGGACTGAGAATATTCACTGGGAATCAAGATTCATGGAGAAGAGATGCCAGAGAGAGGGGTAGGGGGGGAGGGAAGAAAGCAATAAGAGAGATGGATATTTTTAAGATGAACCATAGTTCTTAGGAATCCAAGGGCGTTACCTAAGTATTAAGTTAGATAAAGAGGGTGAAAGTGTAGAATGGCCCAAGAGCCATAAACTATTCACTGAAGCATAACTAAAAAAGTTTTTTTAGAACCAAATATTACATAAAAGTGAATTCTCTGCATGCTCAGCAAGAAAACTATTTCTTTGGAAAATACAGAAATTTGCTTTTATTCCAGTAATAATAAAAGAGATATATTTATCTTGGCATTTCAAAAAGATTTCTAAGTAGCTATAATTTAGAGTTGAAAAGTGATTTAACAATGCTTAAACTATTGCTCAAACTTAAAGAGACAATAATGAAGTAGAATATCATCTGTAAGAATGTTCTCATTCCTCTCTTTTTAAAGTGTGTCTTTCTTAGGTTCAGATTGAACTGACTGTTTATAAAATCAGAGGAACTCATGTATGCTGAATTCAGTGCCACACAAAATACCTTACATGCATAGGAGTATTTTAATATAAATTTACTAAATAGAATTACATTATTAACTTTTCCTTTAGGGTTAGAATTTGGTTGGGAATGGGAAGTCTGAATAATTCCTGTAACTGTAAGCAAATAAGATAGTAAAAATTTTGGGCTAATACTTTAATATTTTCTTTTTCAGTTATTCCTTTCAATGTGACACCAGTGAATGCCTTTTATAATGGCTGTATGGAAGTGAACATTAATGGTGTACAGTTGGATCTGGATGAAGCCACTTCCAAACACAATGATATCAGAGCTCACTCATGTCCCTCAGTTTTGGAAAACCAAAAGGATCCTTAAGTCATCTTTTCTTCGCTGATAACATCTTTTTCCTGAATGTAATTATACTGACGTTTCAATAACAGTTGAAGGGTTTTCCTTATAAATGGGCAGGCCTTGATTATTTTACAGTACTTTGACCTTCTTGAAATTTAAAAAGGTCCTTTTTAAAGAAAACAAGATTCTCTTGTGATATGAATCCCATTAAAAAAATTCTTTCCTCTGTTCCTATCTAGACATCAAATAATGAAAAACATAAAACATGTTAATTTCAATTTCTTGCTACCGATGACATTTCTTCAATTCTATGTGTGTGAAAGTAAATTTTAATTATATCATCAGGAACTTGTGTTTAAATATCTATTTTTCTTGGAAGGCATGGAAGTAAACCTAAACAAATGTTCATATCACTAAATACTGTTGATCATTGTAGATATTGTATTTGTTTTTGTGTCTTCTAAATGAAGGCAGAAGAAGAAGCAGCATCCTATTAATTTGAATTGAGTGGAAGGCCTTCAAGCTTTATTCCAAAACAGTTCCTCAGGGGTATTAGTTTTGGCTTCATCTTGCTTTCACTGGCTTCACATTTGAACAAGTGGGACACATTTCATGACAGCAGCACATGAACCTGCCGATTGCTAATTGGATTCTCTGAGGATGAGATAATAGACTGTGGTGGAATGGGTGTGGAAATGGAGATGGGTACATTCCTTCAACCTGGCTGAGTTTGGTTACACAAGCTCTAGATTAGGAGTAGCAGCACATAATGATTGAGAGAATGAACGAGACTGAATAGTGCAGAAGCTCATAGTTTTCCTCGATTCCAACTTTAATCACCAGAGTAAGTTGCCAGAATGTGACTGATTATTGAAGGACAAGAGGAACTATGAAAACTGGAAAAGATTGTAATGAAAGAATAACAACAGAGGGACATAATTAATACTGTATCTTTGAAGTAAGCAGTTTTATCATTTCTTTTTTTTTTTTTTTCTTCTTCCCATGGCATTTTTTTTTTTTTAATTTTATTGTTGTTGTATTACATCCATCCCCTTTTTGCTCCCCTCTGTCCCCTCACCCACCCACCCATTCCCCCCAAAGTCAATCCCACCTGTTGTCCATGTCCATGGTTCCTTTATACTAGGTTAGTTTTATCATTTCTAAACCTACCATTCACATTAGGAATGTATCTGATGTTTCATTGACAGTTTAAAAAATAATTGTTTTCCACTTTAGATATTTTATATATCATGTAAAACCTAATAAATTGGTATATTTAAAACAATTTATATGAATAATATCTATATTTTATTAACTCTTTGACCAGAACATAAAATTACAGTCCTGGACAAGTAGCACAGTTAGTTAGAGTATCATCCCAATACACCAAGGTTGCATATTTCACCCCCAGCCAGGGCACATACAATAATCAACCAATGAATGCATCAGTATGTGGAACAATAAGTTGATGTTTCTTTCCCTCTCTAAAAAGTTCATTAAAAATTGCTTAAGAAATTATATAATGTACATGTAACTCTTCATGAAGCACAATAGTTCTATAGTTCAGATAAAGCTTAAATATTTGATAAGCAGTTATGCCTGTATTGTAGACTAGACCTGAAAAAGGAAGAAGCAAAAATTACATGTATTATTTGCCAAAAATTGTGTTAGACCATCTTACTGGATGTAATTTCATTCCTGATTACCACCATACACTGAGGGTGATGAAATTCAGCAAGCAACTACTGATAATTATGTTGTTATAGAAAAGAAAGGAAGTAGAAAAACAAAGTATATGAAGAAAAAAAGAATGGAAGAAAGAATTATTTTGTGAGGTTGTAGGGATTCTCTGATTCTCATTTAATTATGCCCAAATGCACTGTGCTATAGGGATGAATTCCACATTTTTTACTAGAAATAGAACTTTCCAACATCTTTGTAGATCCAGGTACTACTTATAAATTTAATCTGTCTTTGAGATGGACTCACATAAAGTTTAGAGAAGATGTTCAGACCTAAGGCTAAAAATCTTTCATATGATTTTGGAACTTGATCTTTGCCAAGAAATAGATTCCTATTTTAAAAGAGAACAGTGGTTTCTTGGAGGCCAAATAGCATATTTAGTGCTATTTGAGCTTTGTGTTGTGAAGAAGTCCGAGTGATAGATTCACTATAATGTCCCCTAGAACTTAGCATTTTTGGAAACAGGTTATGGAATCATAAGAATAATGGTTAATTTGTGAAGACAGAGTTATTAACCTCAGTTTTCCTGTCTGAAGTTTTAATTTCAGTCTCAGTCCATGTGAGTATTATAAAGTATTTCCAATTATCTTTTCATTCTGGAACTGGTATTATTGCTAGAGAGAGGACTATTTTTTTTTTTTTTTTGTATGTTTGTTTAATAATCAACTTATTTCTTTTGGAAATCCCTTAGGCTTTTAATCTCTAAGGTCAGCACAAAAGGCTGGGTATTGGAAGTAAATTTTATCTTAAATTTCTTGATGTTGCTATCAATGATATGGGTTTGGAAGAATTCAGGGTCACTATTCTCTAGGGACAAATGTGAAAAATTTTTAGTTCATTCATTTAGCAACAAATTTTGTCAAGAAACTACTCTGCATGTAGAGTAAAAGGTAGTAGACTGTCTGAAGAACTAAACCCAACTAAATAGAAATGACAATATTCAAGTCAGCCCATGGCAAGCATCATAATTCTATACTTTGGAGTTAAAAAGCAGATTTTTTTAGGTTGTACTAAGAAATTGAAGTATTAAAACTTTAAAAGAACTATTTTATTGATTATGCTATTACGTGTCCCAATTTTCATCCTGGTACCTCCCATTCCCTCCAGCAATCCCCTACCACCACTTAGTTCATGTCCATGGGTCATGCATATGTTTGTTGGCTACTCCATTTCCTATACTGTTCTTCACATCCCCTTGTTTATTTTTACCTACCAATTAGTACATCTTATTTCCTGCACCTTTTCCCCCATTCTCCCTCTTCCCCCTCCCAGCTGTTAACCCAAATATTCTCATATCAATGGTTCTGTTCCTGTTTTGCTTGTTTGCTTAGTTTTTTATATTCAGTTCTTGATAGTTGTTAATTTGTTACCATTTTAATATTCATAGTTTTAATCTTTTTCTTATATAGTTCCCTTTAATATATCATATAATAATGGCTTGGTGATAATGAACTCCTTTAGCTTTACCTTGTCTAGGAAGCAATTTATCTGCCCTTTCATTCTAAATGATAGTTTTGCTGGATAGAATAATTTAGGTTGTAGGTCCTTGCTTTTCTTTTCTTTTTTTTAATTAATTAATTACTTCCAGAGAGAGAGGAAGGGAGAGAGGCAGAGAAGGAGAGAAATATCAATGTATGGTTGCCTTTCACCTGCCTCCAGCCACAGACCTGGCTGGAGACCTGGCTTGCAACCTAGTTATGTGCCCTGGCTAGGGAATCGAACCAGTGACTTTTGGGTTCACAGGCCAGTGCCCTATCCACTGTGCTACCTACCAGCCAGGGCTCCTTGCTTTTCATTACTTTGAATACTTCTTGCCAGTCCCTTCTTGCCTGCAAAGTTTCTTTTGAGAAATCAGTTGACAGTCTTATGGGAACTCCTTTGTAGGTAATTATCTGCTTTGCTCTTGCTGCTTTTAAGATTCTCTCTTTATCTTTAACCATTGGCATTTTCATTTTGATGTGTTTTGGTGTCTTCCTCTTTGGGTCCAGCTAATTTATGACTTTGTGCTTCCCAGATGTGGATGTCTATTTCCTTCACCAAATTAGGGAAGTCTTCTTATTTTTTAAATAAGTTTTCAATTTCTTGCTCTTTGTCCTCTTCTGGCACCCCTATGATTTGGAAGTTGGCACATTTGGAGATGTTCCAGAGGCTTGTTATTCTGTCCTTGTTTTTTTTTTTTTTTTTTTTTCAATTATTTTTTTTTCCTTGCTGTTAAGATTGAATCCTTTTTTTCTTCCTTATGTCTCAAATTTCTGACTCTTAGCTTCATCTCCTCCACTATTGGTTCCCTGTATATTTTTCTTTATGTCACTTAATGCAACTTTGATTTTTGCTTGGATGTTTTTTATACTGTTACAGTATCTGATGAGTTTTGAGCATCCTGGTAAACAATGTTTTGAATTTTGCATTTGATAGTTTGCTAATCTCCATTTCATTTAGTTCTTTTTTCTGGAGTTCTGTTCTTTTCTTTCATTTGGGCCATATTTCTTTGTCTCCTCAAAAAATATGTTTGTTTCTGTGTATTAGGTAGAATTACTTTGACTCCCTGTCTTAAAGTATGGCCAGTTGTGAACAAGCACACCTGTAAGTTGGATGAGGTGGAGCCTTTGGTAATCACTAAGGTAGAGCAACACATGTCACCATTCTGTGGCTTTTTGTAGGGGAGGGTTCAGAGAGGGGACGGTGCCACTGCCTGGCCTCTAGAGTTTTGTCTAGGAAGAAACTGTCTCTTCTTAATGCCAGACACTTCACTTTCTCCCCATCTGCCATTGGTGCCCTTCCAGCTGTTGCACTGGCACCTAAGCACATAGGGAGGGTGTCTATGTAAGTCCTAAGTTCACTGTTGGCTCTTTAAGAGGAGAGATTCCTAAGAATCCCACAGTTCATCACCCCAACCCCCATTGGCATTTACAGCTGGAAGCTGTGGGGACTTATCTTCCTGGTGCTGGACCCCTGGGCTGGAAGGTCTTCTGTGGGGCTCAGACCCCTCACTCCCGAGGTGTCTCTCCCAATTTTTATCTACCACACATGGATGTGAGCACATTGGACATCTCTGTGCCCCTTTACATGTCTCTACTCCTCTTACCCATCTGGATGAATGTGGCTTTTTTAATTCTTCGGTTTTCAGACTTCCATACGGATCAATTTTCTGACACTTCTCAGTGGTATTTGTTTGGTCATCTAATTGTAATTTTTCTTGTGGTTGTGCAAGGAGGCAAGCCATGTTTACCTACACTTCCATTTTGACTGGAAGTCACAATAAAACTCTTGAACATTGCTCCTATATTAGAGTAGTTTGTTCTTACAAACACATTGGTTACTTACTATTACCGGTATTCAAGGTTTTGCAGAGAACGTACTTGAAAATTTGGCCTTCTCCAGTGGAAGAGGTGTTGATCAGAGGTTCATCCAGTGATGTACTCAGGTCCATTCCCAGCTCATGGTTATCTTGTGTTCATGTTTTCAGACTGTAGTAGTGAAGGGCAGTTACATGGATCAGCGTCCTATGAAGGTTTTTTTGTACATATTAATGAAATACAGCAAGGTCAGATTACCAAATCAGATGGACACCATAAAAGATTGAATCAAGATATATCAAGTTAAAAATGTCAACTAGAGGATAACTGAGCATGGAGTGGTTTGGAACCTGTAATACACCAGTGACCCTGTGAGGCAGTCCTGAGCAGGTTGTATGTAGGTACAACCCGCTGTATCTTTGAGACTCAGTTGATAATATTAATATAATGGCTTTAAAGACAAATGTGTTATTATTTAATTCAATTGAGCAAATGCTGATGATGACTCTGAAGATATATAATTATGTAATTAGAAGTTGGACTAGATACTGTCCTAGGAAAACAGTGGTGGTGAAGGATCCAAGATGATGGCAGAACAAGTGGAAGCTACACTAACTTCCTCCCAGTGCAAAACTGGAATTACAACTAAGTTAAAGAAAAATCATCCTGAATAACCACTAAACACTAGTTAGACAGAAGCCTTATAACCAAGGATTTACAGAAGAAACCACATAACACATTGACACATAGGAAGTGCAGAGGTGTAAGAGGGTGTATCTAGACTGCCATGGGCAGCAGCTGAAGTTCTGGAGGAACTCCCACTGAGAAGTGTGGGGTCTAAATCCCAAGCTGGCTCCCCAGCCTAAGCATCAGAACTAGGAAAAGGAACCTAAATGACATCTGGCTGTGAAAAGCAGCAGGGTTTCTGTCCACAAGGGAGAGACAGCAAGAGATGCAGAGAGCTTCTTAAAGGGCCAACACACAATTTTGTTTGCAGCCACTTACCCTGGGCTCTAGCAGAGGGAGGGTAGAGTGGACTATAGCACATGAGGAGAGTCTGGGGTTGGCACTGGGGAGAGAGCTGAAGGGTCAGCCACCAGGATCCCTGTGCTGAGTCATTCCACAGACTGCAGGAGCCACTTGCTCAGGCACAGCACTTCTGTCCATGCAGCATCAGCCTGGCTGGAAGCAATAGCCTCACCTGCAGGAATCTCTCTGCCAAACACTGTGGATCTTAAGGTAAGTTGCTGAGTACAGCTGGGGGCACTTTCACAAATTAACACTAACAGAAAGCCTGCAGGTAAAGGTGAATCTCTGGGAGCTTTGAGAATTTAGTTGACTCTCCCCTAGCCCCAGTGCTGGTGAAAGCCAGCCTT
The DNA here is from genome assembly GCA_004026585.1 of Noctilio leporinus. Taxonomy (NCBI): domain Eukaryota; kingdom Metazoa; phylum Chordata; class Mammalia; order Chiroptera; family Noctilionidae; genus Noctilio; species Noctilio leporinus. The sequence continues at coordinate 34,316 of PVIW01003109.1, read as the reverse complement.
GGTGCACAGCTTGGATCTTTCTGCACACAGCCAGGCTCAGCAGAGGGAGCCACAAGCTTGCTGATAGCTCCTAACAGGTTGCCAAGGTCAGTCACAGGCAGTGTCTGGCATAGGTCTAAGGCAGAGTCTTTGCAGATCTACCAAATACATAAAAATAAATACAAAGAAGGCAGAGTCTTTGTAGATCTACCTAATACATAAAAATAAATACAAAGAAGTAGTCTAAAGGGGAAGATAAAGAAACAGGTCCCAAATGAAAGACCTAGGCTATTCTCCAGGACAGAACAAAATGAGCTGGAGTCAAGCAATTTATCAGATAAAGAGTGGTAATTAAAAGAATGCTCAAAAGCATGGGGAAAAAAAAAAGGACATAGAAATCGTTAGAAAAAACAAGTCAGAAAGAAAGAATACAATGTCTGAAATACATAAATACACTGGAAGGATTAACAGTAGGTTAGATAAAGCAGAAGAAGAATCAGTGGTTTGGAAGACAAGGTAGGAAAAAAAATATCCATGCAGAACAACAAAAAGAAAAAAAGAGTTTAAGAAACCTTTGGGGAACATGATACATAATAACATCTCATCATAGGGATACCAGAAGTATAAGAGAGTGAGCAAAGAATCAAGAACCTATTTGAACAAATAATGACCAGAAACTTCCCTGACTTGCTGAAGTTGAAATATATACAAGAAGTACAGAGAATCTCAAACGAGCTGGACCCAAAGAGGCCCACACCAAGGCACATCATAATTAAAATGGCAAAGATAAAGATAAGAAGAAAACCTTCAAAGCTGCAAGAGAAAAGCATTTAGTCCTATTAGACTGTCATATGATTTCTCAACAAGTATTTCAGGCCAAAAGGGATTGGCATGAAAAATTCAAGGTGATGAAAAGCAAGAATGTACAGCCAAGGCTACTTTACCCAGTAAGGCTGTCATTTAAAATTGAAGGAGAAAAAAAGGTTTCCTGGACAAAAAAAGCTGAAAGAGTTTGTTACCACCGAACCAATATATCAATAAATGTTAAAGGACTTGCTTTAAGAAAAAGAGGGGAAAAAAACAAACAGGAAAATAGTTAAAAATAAAATGGTAATAAATATCTATCAGTAATCAGTTTAAATGTAAATGCTTAAATGCTTCAATCAAAAGACATAGGGTAGGTGAATGGATAAGAAAGCATGGTTCATATTGTATAGGTTGTCTATGTACAAGAGACCAACCTTAGATTGAAAGATATACACAGACTAAAGAGATTGAAAAAGATAGTTCATGCAAATGAAAGTGAAAAACAACCAGGGTAGCAATACTTTTATCAAACAAAATAGACTTTAAAACCTAGGCCATACTAAGAGACAAAGGACACTTTATATAATGATAAAAGAAACAATCCAACAAGTGGATGAAAACCTAGTAAACATTTATGCACTAATATAGAAACACCTAAATATGTAAATCAAATCTTGTTGGACATAACAGGAGACACAGAAACAATCAAGTAGAGAATTTTAACACCCCATTAGATCTTTCAGACAGAACATCATAAAGGAGATGGAGTTCTTAAATGACACACTAGATCAAATATATTAAATTGATATCTACAGAGTAGTTCATCCCAAAGGAGCAAAATATACATTCTTTTCAAGTGTACATGGAACATTTTCTAGGATAGACCATTATGTCAGGACACAAAACAAGTCACAATAAATTTTTAGAAGATTGAAATCATATCAAGTATCTTCTCTGACCACAATACTATGAAACTAGAAATCAATTAACAAGAAGAAACTGAAAAACACACAAAGGCATGAAAACTAAATAACAGTTATTTAATGGTGAATGGGTCAACAATGAGATCAAGGAAGAAATCAAAGGATACCTTGAACAAATGAAAATGAGAACACAACAACCCCAAATCTGTAGAACACAGGGAAAGCAATCCTAAGAGGGAAATTCATAGCTTATCTCAAGAAAAAGCTCAAATAAACAGTCTAACTTTACACTTATAGAACTTGAGAAAGAAGAACAAACAAAGCCTAAAATGAGTGGAAGGAGGAAAATAATAAAGATCAGAGCAGAAATAGATGAAATACAGTCTAAAAATGATATAAAAGATCAATTAGTCGAAGACCTGGTTCTTTTAAAAGATAAGCAAGATTATGACAAACTTTTAACCAGATTCATCAAGGTAAAAACAAGAGAGGACCCATATAAATAAAATCAGAAATGAAAGAGGAGAAATAACAACTCACACCAAAAATATTCAAAGGATTATAAGAAAATATTATGAACAATTACATACAACAAACTGAACCACCTGGATGAAATGGATAAATTCCTAGAAACATATAGCCTTCCAAAACTAAATCATGAAGCATCAGAAAATCTAAACAGGCAGATTATATCTAGTAAAATTGAGGCAGTAATGAAAAAAAATTTCAACAACGAAAGCCCTGGACTGGCTTCACAGGTGAATTTTATAAAACAGTCTGAGAAAAACTAATACCTCTCTTTCTCAAACTATTTCATAAATGTCAAGAGGAGGGAAGGCTACCAAATTCAATTTATGAGGCCAACAAAAAAGAAAAGAATAAAGGGAGAAAGAAAGAGAAACAGAAGTAAAAAACCAAATGAGCATGAAATAGAGAAAAATATTATATATAGAAAAAAAAAAAAAAAAAAAGATGAGCCAAGCATAGGGAAGGGAAGAGTGAGACAAAAGAAACGACAAATATAAGTGGAAAGAAAGAGGAAAAGAGCTGTAGCAGAAAATCAAGGAGAGGCAGACATAGAATTAAATAAAAAGGAAATATGTCCAGAAAGAGGAAGGAGGAACAAGAAAAAAATGATGTATAATTAGAGACATAGACACCTAGAAAAAGTAAGAGAAAAAGGGAAATATTATGGTATGGCAAAAGTAGGTGCACAGTTGTTGGTATGGAAAAATAACAATAATTAATAAATAATAATACAAGAACAAACTTTGCCATATTCACAACAGCACACCAACTTTTGCCCCACTCTGCACAGAGAGACAGAAAGAAGAAGTTGCTCAGCTACTTTAACCAAAGTGAGAATGGTAATTAGAGGACTTGGAGATGCTGATCCATGCCCTGGAGGTGAAGGCCAAGGAACTGCTGGAAAGTGTATAGCCAGTGCCCCTGGGATCAGTTATTGAGGGTTTAGTTTTTTCTAAAGGCTGTGAGAGGAAGATCTGTTTCAGAAAAAAGGTAAAATTTTAAAACCTTTAAAATGTATTTATGTTATATATGATTTCATCATAATTTTCACCGACATCACCAGGAACATACATTCTGATTTGTTATGATGCAAGAACAGAGATGCCATTCAACCAAGCACTCGTATTTTCATTTATCCAAAGACATAGTTCTGATTCTCATAAATTATGTGAGGGAGAAGGTAAGGAAAATAATTAGCATAATTAATTTAGGTGCAATTCCTCTGAAAACATTAAAATATTTGGGTTGCTTTCTCTCAAAATTACTTGAAAACATTAATATCTTGTGGTTTTTCTTTATAATTTTCAGATAGCTAATTGTGGGGTTTAGAAAATTAAGAAAATAAGCCTCTTGAATTTTATATTCAAACTTTGCCCTTATTTGTAAACCATAAATCATTCAAATAAATTTTTTTTTGTGGTCTAGTCAATTATATAGGCACTTATTATTTAATACTTTAGTTTTTAAAAAATTCATTTTATTATATACAAATATAAGACCTCTTTGGGTGGGCAGAATGGGAGATAATAAATAACTGAAATATTAAATTAGAAAAAAAAGTCATTTTAAATGAACAAAGCTGTGCTTCTGAAAGCAGTTTCTATGTACTTCATTATCACTTACATTTAGTTTGCCTAAGTAGAAACTGGAAAATGTCAGGCTATTAGATCTAGAAAAGTTGGTTTGATGACCATTTGAGGTAAAGTCAAGAAAAAGAACATATACCTGGCTATGGTATAATGGATAAGGAGATGGCCTGCAATCCCAAAGGTTGCTGGTTAGATTCCCCAGCCAGGGCACATAATGAGGTTGCAAGCCAGGTCTCCAGCCAGATCCCTGGCTGGAGGCAGGTGAAAGGCAACCATACACTGATGTCTCCTTCCCTCTCTGCCTCTCCCCCTTCCTCTCTCTAAGAGTAATAAATAAAATCTTTATAAAACAAAACAAAACATATACATCAAAAAATTTCCTAGGGAATCTCTATTACCTTGCATTCATGGGACCACTCAGTACTATTTCAAACATGAGAAGTATTAGCTCTATTAATTGCATAATAAAGTATACCATATTCAAATGCATCTCAGGGCTGAAAAAAGAAGCTCAAAATATATATTTTGAGTTATTCCAAATGCAATAATATGATAAGATGCTTTCCCTTTTTGTTCTTAACTTAGACTTAAAAGTAGAACTTTGTATCCACTTTCTCTCATTTATGAGGTCTGTCTGGAAAAAGTCCAGCCTTTGTCAATGTAATGAGAACGGTTTGTGCTACACCAAGGTAGCCTGGCAACCAAGGAGAATGGACTGGAATGTGCATGTGTGAACAATGGTGACTTTGTTGTACTAGTCAGTGGGGGTGATAGGTACTATTGAGTGAGCATGTGTACTGTGTGGCCTTTGAATTCAAAATGGGTGAGTAAACAACAAATCTGCATGAAATTTTACAGTAAGCATGAACATTCCTCTGCAGAAGATATTCAGCTGATTCAGAAGGCCTCAGCTATGGGTGATTGGCAGCTTCATCAAGACAACATGCTCATTCATGCATCACATCTGGTGCAGAGATTTTTTTGATGAAATATCAAATCACCAGGTGACTCAGCCCCTCTACATCCCAGACTTGGCAGCCTGTGATTTCTGGCTTTTCCCAAATCTAAAATCACATTTGAAAGGGCAGTGATTTCAGACTATGGGTGAAATTCAGGAAACTACTACAGGGCAGCTGATAGCAATTGGGTAAACTGTGTGAGGTCCCAAGGGGCCTAATTTGAAGGAGACTGAGGCTTCATTGTTTTATGTAAATGTTTCTTGTATCTTCTTCAATAAATGTCTGTGTTTCATATTACATGGCTGAATACCTTCTGGACAGACCTTGTGTACTTCCAGTTTTTAGTAGATATGTAAAACCCATGGCAACTAGGGGCAAATGTGGCAAATTGCTTCAAGTCCTCAGTTCCTTTCCCTCACCTGAAAAATTTTCCAGTCATAGGACGAAGAGTAAATTCTCACTATAGACAAGAAAGGCAAGGTATGTTAGACTCGTTTAAAAAACAGACTACTTCATTGGCCTTTAATTGCTTTGCTTTATTCTTAAGTGCTCTAGAGGGTTTCCAAGGTCCTTCATAATCTTTTTCTCCTCTCCTGTTCCCAGACATTATCTTTACCTCATTAGGTCAGTTCCTTAGTGGACCCTTATAATTACCATTTAATCCATTTGCCTTCATTATACCTTGGCCTATGTTTTTCATTTGACTAATGCAGCCCTCCCCACCTTTAATCATCTTATAACATGTGTATATAGTTGCACATATACTGTTTACTTACAAGGTGTCATTCCATAGACTATAATTTTTATGAAAGGAGGGACATTGTCTGTGTCCCAGTACCTGGTATTTAATAAGCTATACATATTTGTTGAATAAATAAATACATGACTTCTATTATTTATATGTACTTGCTTCACTTCCTTTTCAACTAGGTCGCAAACATTTATGTATGAGGAAAATGCCTATTATTCTTTTATTCACAGCTGCTTGCAGACAACCTCATTGCCTCCTAAAATACCAGTGACTTCACAGATACTTGAAAAAATCTAGGCTTATTAAAATCAAGAGGCACTAGTGAACATCAAAGAGAGCACAAGGAATAAGGTTAAAAAAACTAGGTGTCAGGATTTCAGTCTTTTATTTGCGTGCAGAGATGAGCTCTATTGTGCTTCATCATTGTCTCATCTAGAAGAGAGAATAACTTGAGAGTGAAGGTTTTAGCGCACAGTATTTAGAGCAGAACTTTTGTAGTGCAGGGGGAAACATTGAAGGTGTCTTTGTTTGTGTTCTGTCTATAAAGAAGCAGGAATGGGCTGTCCCTATTCAAGTCCACAACAGGATGATTTGGATAAAAGACCTTGCACTATGAAGAGATATTAGCGTGTAAGGAACATATTGACAGGCAAACATTCATTCTGTTTTTCTCCTCATTCCTGGAACTTCATGTCCCAGGCAAAACAGATGACTCATATGACTGTAGAGCAGCCCACACCGGCAAATCTTGACTGAACTGTCTCAAAGGAAATCAACTTTTATATCAGCCCGGACATGTCATTGTTTTCCCAAATACTCTTACAAAGGAGTGCTTCATCATTACTTTAACATGCTTGGGAATAACTCAAATTCTACTCATCACAAAGAAAAAGAAACCTCTAATTATTTACGTTAAATGGACGTATTGCCCGCCTTCTGACATAAAGCCCCAATATCCAACTACATTTCTCCTTTGGTACATTTTACATTTTTGCCTGCAATACTGCCTTTTCTCTCTGTCTGCCTTTGAAGGTAAACCTATATTTCAGTTGTAATTTGTTTCATGTTAGTAAAGTAAATACAGAACTCTAGCACATCTGGCAGAGTATGTTACGGTGTTTGAGAACCCTATTCCTTCCTTTCCATTGTCTCATACTAAGTGTGATGGCATCCTTTCCAGGCTCTCACATTTGCTCACTGCTTTTTTTAATTGAAGTAAACTATAATTATACGACATACAATTAGCCATTTAAAGCCATTATATAACATACAATTAGCCATTTTAAAGCCACCCAATGACATTTAGGGAATTCACAATATACTTATTAATTCATTGACTTCTCTCTTATTTGACCTACTTTTCCATAAATTGAACAAGCTTTTATCATATCATTAGGCCTAAGCTCAATCATGTGCTTTAGTCCTCACTAGATAACCTAATGTCTAAATTCTTTCAGAAGAAGGGACCCAAAGCCTACCTAACTTTCCACCCTCCTTCAGCCCTTTTTCCTTAATGCAGAGTGAAAGCAATGTTTCTTCTGCTCAGGTCTCTCCTGTCAACTGTGTTCTTTTCCCATTTCTTCCACTTTGTTGGTAATTGTGCCACTAGACACTTTGGGGATACATTTCCCTTTTCCTGTTACTATGGCAGTGCTGCTGCCTTTGGTCCCTTCTCTCACCAGATTTATTGCATTTGCCTCTTAAATATCATTCTGTCTCAACTTTCTAATCTTATATTTATCCTTTTTTGGTTATAATTTAAATTTTGAAAAATAAAGATCTATCAAAGTATTTTTGTGCCTTAAAACTTCGTCCATTGCTGAGAAGAGGAAATTCAAACTCATCTTCTACTTGTTTGGGTTTCCATTCTCTAAACTGGATTTCTTCTATGCACTCCACAGTTCAGCTACTATGCATGCACTTAGTTTCTGAACACATTCATTGCCTGAACAGATATGTTAAGACAGGCATTGTGATAAAGGCTGAAGACAGGAAAAAAAGAGTGCACTGGAAAGAGTTTCTGCTTTAAAGAAGCTTTATTTGAAGCTCCCCCTGGTTTGGCCATGCTGTGTTGTCAGCATGAAATACCATTCCCTCACTTGCTTTCTGGCAAACCTTTATTCGTTGGTCAGGTCCACATTTAATGCTTTTTCTGTTAAGGCTTTCCTTTTTACTCCTAGAAAGAATGACTTATTTTATCCATATTCTTTCTTTTCTTTAAGATTTTTATTATTTTTCAGAGAGAGGGAAAGGGAGAGAGGCAGAGAGGGAGAGAAACATCAATGTATGGTTGCCTTTCACCTGCCTCCAGTTACAGACCTGTCTGGAGACCTGGCTTGAAACCTCATTATGTGCCCTGGCTGGGAATTGAACCATCGACCTTTGGGTTTGCAGGCTGGCTCCTTACCCACTGTGCCACCAGCCTGAGCTCTCTGTTTATATTCTAGCTGAACATTTTAATGCTCTCATATAGTTTTGTTGATAGTAGCTCCTAAATAGTTCTCAAACATGTCTATTTCTGTTCGCCCTCAACCACTACTCCTGGCCACCACCACCTCTCACTTGTACTGCTACAGTCATTTTCTATCTGGTTGTTCTTTATCAATGTTCCCACCCATTCTCCTTATTATACCCAAAGTAATTGGTGAAAACTCTCTGGCTGAAATCTCTTCAGTGGCTTCCATAGTTCTTAGATGAAGATCAATGTTATTAACTTAGATTCTACTCTGTATGTGGTCTGGCCCACATTACCAGTCTAATTTCATAACTTCCAATCCCTCCTTTGCTTTCAAGTCACTTTAGTTGGACATTACTCAGCTTCTCAAAGGATAGGACTTCAGCTGCAGTTATTCCTTCACTCTAGAAACCCACCAGCCCCATTTAACTCACCCCAACTCTGACATCAAATCTCAACCTAATCATTTCTTCAGGAAAACCTTTCCTGCCCTCCACGATGCATCAGTTTTCCCTATGATAAACTTCATTACACCATGTTTCTTTTCTCCATTGCTTTACCTATTTGTAATGATTATTCATTCATTAATATCCAACTGCCCTACTAAATAGTGTGTACTATTAAAGCAGCAATGGTATTTTTCCTTAACTTCAGATCCTAAGTTCCTAGAAGAATGCACTCAATATATATAATATATATAAATGCATATGCATTAAATCAATAGGAACTTAATTATGATATAAGAAGATTATAAATTCCCTGCTTATAATCGTATTGGTCATCTCAGAATCAAACACAATGCCTGAGTCATAATAAAACATTTAGTTCAGGTGTATTGTGTTGAATTAGTTTAAATTATTTAACACAATAGTAAATGTGTGGTCAGTGACAAATGTGTGGTATTTAGTAATCTGTAAATGTGGTTCAAATGATCATTTAAAGTGTACATTGTTATTTTTCTGATTTCCATAAGGTGGTAGTTTATCTATTATATGGTATATCCTTAAGCAGTAATCTTTGATATAAAGCTTCAGTGGGATGAAGTCATGTTTAATTTTCCATTTTCACCAAGGACAATCAAGAACTATTCCCTATCTTTGACATTATTCAGTGGCTTAGATTTTACCCAGTTAATTTTCTTAAAAAAAAATCATAGTGAAGTAAGAGGTTATTTGGTAGATTCTGTTGCCTGTTATCTAATTGCACTTAATTCATTCCAGATACAGGGACATTTCAGCTTGCATGGAAGTTCTCACATAGAACCAGATGAAGGTTTACAACACCCTATAGAGGAGATTGTGTGCATGTCCTGGGAAACTGGACAAGGCATGAAATGGAATATATGTATGTGTAATATGCTCTTCACTCTTCATGAGTCCTGTTCCAGCAACACTGTGACACCTTCAGGAGGACTTCTGAAAAAGAAGAAGGAGAAGCTGGGGCAGCTGATGTAGAATGATCATGGATTTAGAAAAGGATTATTGGTTGACACACTGGGGAAAAAGACTAACACAGGTTGAATGACATGGTAGGGTGGAAATGACTCAGGGCTTTGCTGACAAAGACCTAGGTTCCCCTTTAGGGTTACTGGCTGTGTGACTGTGAGTGAATTACTTGTTGAATTTCAATTTGGGGATTTTAAAAATAGGAATAAAGTACATTTCAAAGTATGACTATGACAAGTAAATAAGCTATTACACAAAGATTTAAATACAATGCCTAGTATACGGTAGGTCTTTATTAAGTGATAGTTAGCTTATAAGTATTAGTGACAATCAGTAGAAAAGTTATGTGGGCCTAACCAATAAAGTTCCCGATGACCAAATTATGATGTTACTCTTCAGCAAATGGCTTATTAACAGTTTTTACTTTATGTTACATTCACTTTAAGATTTTTCTGTATTCAAAGACAAGTATGTTGTTGGTCCAGATATGCATCTCTGTCAGTCAGGGTTTCCCTCAGTTTGTTAAAGCTAAATATTTATGGTAACAGTCCTACCCAATGTCATTACTATTTCTCCCAAAATAACCTGGGTTAATAAGAGCCACTTTTAGTCCACAGTTAAATGGGACAAAGAAGTAATTAATCTAGTTTATCTCTATAGAGTTTAGTGATTTTTTTTAGAACATGAAGTCATCCTTTTTTATTAAAGTTCTTTAACTAAACTTTTAAATTCATAAACCGATTGTGGAAAGTTCCTATTAACTGGAAGGAAATTATAAATCGAAGTCAAAAAGTGACGTTGATGGTTATAGTCATTTCAGTAAAACAGGGTCAGATGTGTGCAAAGACAAAAATAAAATAGACATGCAGAAAGGGGACAGTTCATGAGGTTCTGGAGGCCCAGAGGGAGACAGAGCTGGATGCTCTGGTTCTGGCCCTACAGTGGGCTTTGGTGTGTGCATATTGCCTTTCATTTGTGCAAAATAGGTTTTGTCTCCTGTTGGGGTCCTCAGCCTCAGGGGACGCTAAGCAAGGCATCTCTGTGAAATACCCTTAGTGTTAGGTCAGTTTCTTCAAAATAAAGGGACCTTAGGCAAGGGATTCATATGCAAATAATTTGTTAAGAAAGTGCTCCCAGGTAAACTGGGAAGGGAGGGAGGGATGCTTAAGAGGGAATGTGAGAAGCAAGGGTGCTATATTACAAGCAAGGGTGCTATATTACAAGCAAGGGTGGCCACAGCCTGGTTCAGCGTAAGTTACAATGCACTGTTTGTCCTGACTGGCAAAGTTGCTGAACTTCCACACACCTCACCAGCCAGTCACTGGTGGTGGTCAACTCTCAAGCTGCTTCCTGCTGGCTGCTTATGTTGGCAAAGATACTTCCACAGCTCAAGGTCCCCTTTTAAAAAGATGGCAGGAGTGGCTTCTAAAATTGTGAGAGAAGAAATTACTATTGTTATTAGCCACCAGGTTTGTGGTAATTTGTTAAAATGGCCATAAGAAACTAAATTTAAAAAAAAAATAAGTACACTATCCAATGTTTCACAACTTTTCACAACTTTCTAAATGCTTCAGTTCAATTTCTATAACTAATCTCATCATGGTCTTTGAATTGTGCTTTGAGTGGCACTACACACTTATATCCATATAATGACTGCCTCTTCTTTGCTTAAACAATCCCAAATGAGTTTCTGTAATTTGCAGTAAAAACCAAAAAACAGTTGACTAAGGTTGCCTCAATTTTCTTTCTTCTTAATATGACAGATTTGTAGCTGTGAAGCTGATCAATACTCCTTCCTTGATGTTAACACATGGCCACATCTTCTGGACAAACTTCATCTCCTTCACGGGAATTGAAGATTCAGGAGATTTTTGATTTGCAGCTGCCTCTGACACTTCTGTTGAGCCTAACACATGGTGGCTAAATTAAAATTTTCTGGGATTGGCAGACAATTAAATAACTTGTTAACTGGTCTTAACTGAGGTACCCTCCTCCTTAATTATTAAGTCCTTTAATTCTGTCACAATTTTACTAGGCTTTCTACTTGTTTTATTATGTCTATTTACTGGGTTTGTTTTTATTTTCCATAATAGACACTCGTAACCAAAATAAATTTGTTCATCTAATCTTTGGGTTAAAAAAACATCATACCTACCCAATACAATGTCATGCTATTGGTTTAATATTTCCGATTTAAATTGTTCTGATTCTCCTTATGTGTGCACTTAAACTTGTCTATTCATGTACCCAGATATTTTTTTACTTAGATAAAAAGGGCACTATGGTTATAAAATATTATTTTGACTATAACTTGTGATTTTGGAAATGATTATATAAGTAACACAACTTTGAATACTTGATAGGCCTTTGATATAAGACACCCAGAATATTAAACAGTTCAGAAATGGGAAATGTTACTTGCTTCCTGAGGTCTTCTTAGCTATGTTGACTTGGTTTTGACTTCAAGTAAACGCCACCTGAGCCTGCTTGTAGGTGAGTGCCTAGGCTTAGAGCTATGCCATGAGGTTATTCAGCTGAGTCCTAAACCCTTTTTGGTAAGATGAAGTTTCTCAGCTTGAATTCAATCCATCAAATAGCACTTTCTTTCTCTTTGGAACTTTTCACCCTGTTTCAAATAAACTGGTATGTGTTTGTCTTACCACACGATGGCACTGCATTAAAGCCTTACAATGAAAGCAAGCTTTAAAAAGGCTTTTCAGGCTGTAAAATGTTAACAACCGAAATTAGAGGCTTAAAACATGAATGTGACCTAATTCAGCTTTCCTATTCCACAGAACATTCTTCGTATTTATTTTTAATTTAATTTTATTGTGGTTTTCTCATTACAATTTAGTCCCTTTATATCCCTCTCCCCCTTCATTTATGCTGTTTACATTGAGGTTCTCTGCTTCCCTGCCATAGATTTATAGGATTATTAGTAATCGGTGATAGCAGAAAGATGTTTAAAGGCTTTGTTGTTTTGGTTTTATTTTTAGTGAAAAGAATGATCAGGCTTCATTATTTTATTTCTATAAAGTTCCTTTTTTTCTTTCAGTGTTATTCATTCTGAGGACATCCATCAGAGGTAAGTAATAAACTAAATGATTATCATTTGAAAAATGAACATTATGTTACCTGGCTATTAAAATTTCAGGGTAGGTGAGAAATAATGAAACTTACCTTTTAGAAGGGGACAATTTTAAGACCAATATTAGTACAACCTAATTGTACTTCCCACTTTTTTATCTTTTCACCTATCACCCAACCCTCCACCCATCTGGCAACTGTCAAAATGTTTTCTGTATCAATAAGTTAGTTTCTGTTTTGCTTATTTTTGTTCTGTTTCTTTGATTTTTAGATTCAATTGCTAATAGATCTGTATTTATTTCCATTTTATTAATTATATTTTTAATCTTTTTTCCTTCTTCTTAAAGACCATTTAACATTTCGTATATATTGGTTTGATGGTGATGAACTCCTTTAGCTTTTACTTTTATCGGAAGCTCTTTATTTGTCCTTCAATTCTAAGTAATAGCTTTGCTGGATAGAGTAATCTTGATTGTTTTTCATCACTTTGGATATTTCTTGCCAATTTCTTTTGGCTTGAAATGTTTCTGTTGAGAAATCCAACTGACAGTTTTATGAGAGCTCCCTTGTAGGTAACTAACTGAATTCCTTTTGCTGCTTTTAAGATCCTACCTTTGGCATTTTAACTATGATGAGTCTTGGTGCGAGCTCCTTTGGGTTCATTTTCTTTGGAACTCTCTGTGCTTCCTGGACCTATATGTCTATTTCCTTCATTGAGTTAAGGAAGCTTTTCTTGCCATTTTGAAAAATAGGTTCTCTTTTCATTTTTTCCAGTAGTATATTTTCAAATTTCTTTTAAAATTGTGTTTGTTCCATTACTGTTCATCCCACTTACACCTTTTTCCAACTCTACCCATCCTTAGCCCCCTGCAACCATTCCTTGCTATCTGTCTTCTCCTTGTGGCACCTCCATGATGTGCATGTTGGTATGCCCAAAGTTGTTCCAGAGGTGCCTTACGCTGTCCTCATTTTTAGATTTCTTTTTTCTTTTTGCTGTTCTGATTGGGTATTTTTTGCTTTTGATTCGCAGCTTCATCTACTGTACTGTTGATTGATTCCCTGCAAGTTATTCTTCATTCTAGTTAGTGTATCTATCCTTTCTGACTGGTTATTTTCTATGCTGTTGAAGTTCTCACTAAGTTGTTTAAACATCCTTTTAATCAGTGTTTTGAACTCTGCATCTTAGTAAAGAGTTTGTCTCCATTTTTTAAAACTTATTTTACTTATTATTCTTAGAGAGAGGGAAAGGGACAGAGGCAGAGAGGGAGAGAGCATCAATGTATGGTTGCCTTTCACCTGCCTCCAGCTACAGACCTGGCTGGAGATCTGGCTTTCAAACTCATTATATGCCCTGGCTGGGAATCGAACCAGAGACCTTTGTGTTCACAGGCTGGTGCCTTATCCACTGTGCCACCAGCCAGGGCTACTTGTCTCCATTTTAATTAGTTATTTTCCTGTAGTTTTACTCTGTTCTTTCATTTGGGATGTAATTATGTGCTTCCTCATTTTGGCAGCATTCCTATGGCTTAATGTAGTAGGTGTTCTGCAGGGTCCAGTGGTACATCCTCTTGTTTACCCACGTCGTGCACTCAAGTTATGCTTTTAGTGTGAGCTAGATATACCCTCCTATTTTATTTGAGCCTTGATTGCTGTTGGCACCTCATTAGGATGGATTTACTCCCAGGCCAATCAGCTACGAGGATAGGCATGACCACCAGCCACTGTGGAGGATCAGGTTTATTGGGCTCACCTATAAAGGAATGAATTCAGTGGGGCAATGGTCTTGGCTGTGTCCACACCCTGAGTGTGCTGCTTCTGGGGGTGGTTGAGTGGTGCTTTGACATGGTCTAAGTTACTCAATGGGTGTGCCAGCTCTGTGGCCTTCTAGGAGGGTCTGGTTAATTAAAGTAAGCTACCACCTCTGCCCTGCCTGGGCCACCCTCCCTGTACTGCAAAGCAATCTGCAGATGGCTGCTGCTGTGCTGGGCTTGGAGGTGCCCAGACAGTGACGTGAACCCTGGCTGGCTGCTGCTAGTGCCAGGTGGGGCCACTTAGTGAGAGGTACAGGACACTTTGAAGCAGGAGGCTGCTTGTTTGAGAGATTTTAGGAAAATGTGAAGCACGAGCTAAGATAGGCCATATGTATGGAAAAACTACTGAAAATAGCTTGCATAGGCCAGCTTATTGCATGGGGTGAGGTCCCAAGGAATCACCAGGGTGAGGCCAACAGGGTTAGCCCTTCGCCAGGTTGTTGTCTGTTGGCCAGCTCTATTGGGGGAGGGCTCATCAAAGAAATAATGGTCTCTACTAGTACTTCTGCCTGGGAGAAAGCTGCACCCCCCAGCTCTTGCATGAATGTCAGATAATTCAGTTCAATCCCATATATTGATTTTCAAGCTGCTGACCCAGTGCTGGGGATCAGAGGGAGTGAGTGTAAGTTAGTCTGTGAATGGGTCCTTTAAGAGGAACTGTCTTCCTCTTAAGACAGAAGCCTCTGTCTTTCTCAGCCTCAATCCCCACTGGTTTTTACAGCTAGAATTTACGGCAGTTCTTGTCCTAGCACTGGAACCATGGGCTGGGACCCCTCACTCTTCAGAGGGAACCTTTGCAGCTGAGATAGTCCTTCAGTTTTTCTCCACCACATGTAGGTGTGGGACTAGCCTCTTCCATGTTTCAGCTCCTCCTATCAGTCTTGATATAGCTTCTTCTTTCATTTCCTAGCTGTAGGACTTTAATTCAGCCAGGTTTTAGGTGGTTTTAACTGGTGATTATTCTGTAGTTTAGTTGTAATTTTGATGTGGTTGTGGGAGGATGTGAGTAATGCATTTACCTATGCTGCCATTTTGACTGCCATTATACATACTCTAACAAGATAAATGAGGCCACAGAAAGCAAAATGAATACGATTATTTATATTAGAGTTAAACCTTATATTTTATTTTCTATTTATAAAATGTAAGGTGAAAAAAATAAAAAGTTGTTCCTATTATACATAGTTTTTTATGTGACAACTTATTTCTTTGCAGTGTTGTATTTCCCATCACCTTATTAGTTCGAAATTATAAAAGTGCTTTAGTCAATTCAACCTGCAGCAGATAATCTCACTATTTGTGAGCTCCTTCTATAAGAAAAACAATCCTACTAGTCCATTTAGGTTATCCTTTGGTTAATAGATTCCAAACTTTATACAATTTCTGTACACCATATTGCTCTTCCTCATTATTTTTCCTTACCTAAACATATTTGAATTGACTCCCATATTCTATTTTATTCCTTATTTGACCTTACTTGACTTAATGTGTTTCCTCAGCCTCCTTGGATGATGGAAGTCTATCACTGATATGAATTCCTCTCATTTTTTCCTCAATCTTCCTACTGTGGAAACTAAGCACAGAACTCCTACTTGTCTTGTGGATGCATCTGAGAATAGACAGCTATCAACCTGTTTCTCTTTACTAGATTATTTGGATGAGTAAACTGCTATATGCACAATCAGAGGCTGTCTATTACAGGAAAATCTTGTCTGTTCTGATTTCATCTTTTGGATAAATCCATTCTTTGTTGTTAGGCTTATTGACTTAAATCACTTTGCATGCAGAACATCAAAGCTACAGAGAAAGAACTTACGTAACAAATTACAAGTTTTCTCTCATTTTTTTAAACCTCCTCACTCTTCCTCATTTTTGCATTCCTTTCTCTTTCTCTCTCCTCCCCTATTCTTAAATTTGTAATTCTAGGTTCTCAAAACCAGACAAGAACAAGCAATAAGAGGTAGGGGTGGGTGGGGTGGTGGTACACATAATTGTCAAATTACAACCTTGAGGGACAGAGCAAGAAACATCAACCTGAAGTTATTTTGGAATAGATTATTTAGTTATTATAGGTACATGCAACCTACATATATATAAACTTATGACCCACTTACATATTGATCTTGGAAGTTGAAACTGATTTCTTAAACACTGCTCAATCTGTCTATCATGACAATTCTCTGTCCTCAGGATGAAAGTATCTCTATTAAAAATAACATCAATATTTTTATTTCTATAGTTTTAAATACAGAGCCAAAATAAGCATTTGTGAATTGTTGCTTTATCCTGTCATCTTCATCTATTCGGCCATGATAATTATACTACTGTAACCAGCTTGAATTCTCTTTAGTTCTAATTCTAAAATGATCCATGTTACTATGATGAATATGTGTTTTTATGGAGCTGGCTTCATTTCCTCCTCTTCAAGATTGGGTGATTGTGTTTCCTCTCTGGATGAATTAGTGTAGTATATGTGAGATTATATTTCATTAGTTTTATTGCTGCTTGTTAAAATTTTATTATCCTCTCTGTTTTATATTTCAGGCTGGCAACACTTACCAGCAGTGCTAAGTGACTTGATATATATGAATCATAATTTTGTGACCTAAGAATATGCTGTCTGCAAATATAATGCTGTCTTAGATGTAATCCTTTATAATGCTATTAAGCGTGCATTCACAGAATAAGCAAATTTGCTTAAATAATATTTACCTATTAAAAATTAAGAAACTTTATTTTAAATTTTCTATCATCCCAGTTAAAGTATTCAGCATTTCTCTTAAGAGGTAAGTGGTACATAATATGCTTTAAATAAGAATTCACTTACTTTGTATGATTTTCATTTATTTTATGTAGCTGTTATCTATTACTCAATTCAATAA
Source organism: Noctilio leporinus (assembly GCA_004026585.1). Classification (NCBI taxonomy): domain Eukaryota; kingdom Metazoa; phylum Chordata; class Mammalia; order Chiroptera; family Noctilionidae; genus Noctilio; species Noctilio leporinus. The sequence continues at coordinate 17,100 of PVIW01003109.1, read as the reverse complement.
TGTCTTTGAAGCAATCTAGCACTTAGGTAAAATCTGAAACTTGGTGCTATGTAGGTTGATGTCTCTTTACTTAGCTGAATAAATAGTTGAATGGATATAAAGAATAGTCACAAATCACATAATTATAGTAGTATTAGACAGGGTGAGGATTGAGGAGGAAGTATGTTAGAATAGTCTAACATTTTCTACCACAATTATAACCCCTGTTACTCTGAACTCACTATATTGTGTAGATTAAGAATGTGACACTCACTCTCTGATACATTTATAGTTATTATTAAAATATGTATAACATTATCATAGAGAACATGATTGAAATAAACTACCTGAAATTGGGCTCCTGAAGAGAATATTTGCTTAAAGAATTTTTGTCTTGTTTTTCAGAAAGAAAAAGTAATGTTTCAGTTTTCTAGTAGAGAGATTGTTATCTGCAATCACCATCAATAATTTAGTCTCTTGAAGGAGAATGTTTCATTATGAATATTTATATAGGTCTTACTATGTGTCAAAGGATAATTTAAATAGAATTTAATACATTGTTATTTTTCTCATTACAGTTTATTAATTGAAACTAGTGATTTGTATAAATATTACTAGTTAGCTAGATGTTCACTATCAATAACCCAAAATTACTTGAACATTTTAGAAAAAAATTAAGTGTATGCCTAATTTTATAGGATTTTTCTAATTTGATGGTACTCTAACATTTAAAAAAATACAATTTGATTAATAATGAAATTAATATTTTCTTACTCATTAAAAGCAAAACAGGACTGAAACAAAGTCTGTGGGAGTAAAAGAGGCAAGGTGGAGATGTCAGTTTACTATTCCTGGAGCAGGCATAACTTCCATGCTTGCTTTCTGGTGAGTAGCAATGCAGGAACCACAGACCTGTGAGCACTGAGTGCTTAGCTTTTCATCCCAGGTGTCAGGAAACCATTGAAAAAATTTGGCATCTCCAAGGTTAGAGGACTCTTGAGGTTTCTTGTGGTTTCTGTGGTTTGACATGGAGGTTTCTATTCAGTTTCCCCCTGATTTCAAAATCCCAAGGGATCCTGAAAGAGAAGACCTCCTGAGAATTCTAATTGTCTTCTGAAGAGTCTGCAGTTTGAGAACAAAAATAAAACATAATAACAGTGAATTATTTTGAAACTAAGTATTTACATGTGATGTGAACAAAAAACATTAATGTGTGCATGATTCCCCCTCCCACATTTGCTCCTTCTTTTCTCCTTGCCCTTGACCTCCAAGGAGAATTCTTTCAGTGCCCATATTACTTAGATGCTGCTTTGAGCCAATGGAAACATAAATAAATAAAAAAGATAAAATGGGTATTTGGGAAAAGAAAATAGTAGCAATAGAAGGAAAATGAGAGGAATAAAAACAGCTCTCACGGGATGGTGGGCAGAGTAGAGTGATTGGCTGGGAGACGAGAGTATCAGAAAGATTTAGGAGTTGCTGCATTCCATGTGGAGAATGTTAAGAATTAGACAGATGGGCAGAATGGATATTTAAGATGATTTGTGGTTTTCAAAATAGATTTCCATACTGCTGCCATTTTTAAGAAGGACATCTTTAAATAATTTGAATGTCTTTTAATTCCTTCTGGTTCCTCTGGTCTATTGTGTTTCCTTAACAATAAGTCTGAGCTGAGCCTGATCACATAGGCCTGGTTGTTCTTTGGGTTACTCTGTGTTTTTAAAAACACCAGGTAGCTAAATGTAGGAAACTCTTGTGGTCCTTTTGCTTATCTTCTCATGGGATCTTGCGCCATGCTGTCTTTCCAGAAGTGCAACGATGGGAGTATGATCATGATACCTGCTTGGCACCTTGGTAGTCTAGGCCCCTTCACCAGACGTGTAGTTTTCTAGTGTCCTTGGAGCAAGTTCAGGTTAATAAAATTAGATCCTGGTTAAGAGTTAGGAAAATTTGGGTGCGTGTGGGAAAGGGAGCCTCTTAGAAATGCTATGCGGTGGAAGAAGACTTGACTCGTCTCTGAGTTGAGCTTCATTCCTTAGAGATGCTGAAAATTGAGAGCTCCTAGAGATGCTACTAAAAACTTCATTGGTAATATCCATTGCTCTGTGTTTCTGTGCTGAAAGGAGAGGGTCTGTGGTCAAAATAATTAAAAATTATAGTGATAGTGCTTCTCCCAGTCGTTACTGCTCATGTTGGTCAGGCATTAATACTACTCTTTGTTTTCACCTGGCTGTCCCCAGAATGACTGAAAATTCAACATATTCAAACCCAAATGCAAGCTTTTCTCTCATGAGGTTTTCCCTCAGACTTACTTATCTTGGCGTTGTTCCCCAGGCCTGGAACTTAGAAATAATTTTCTATTTTCATATTCATTCTTGTCCAATCTCTCATGACTAATAATTTCTTCCTTTTTAATGTTTTTCAGACCCTGATTGTTGCTGATGATATTATTTTACTCAAGTTGTTTCTCCAAATAGGGATACCTTTCTACTTCCTCTCTATTCAATTCTTTTAAGGACCAAAGTAAGTCTCCTCTTTTAGTGTCTGCTCCTCACTCCAACACTCAGGACTTTCCCCTTTCTCCATATGTGCTTAGCAATTATTTTATTACTTGTGGGAACTATTAAGGGGTTTATTAAAATGTGCTCTTTTATGTACATATGCCTATATGATTATTGAGCCTGTAAGCTATAAAAATTAATATGCTTTCTTTATTTCCTTAATTACTCTGTATAATCCTTGAATATATTTCGAATACATATAGGGTACTGAGTTTTTAACAAGTTCTCATTACCTGTTGAATTTGATCAGAGAAACATAGTTATGCTCATATAATGCAGGGTAAGAGGTGCAGTTGACAGTTCAGCAAACAAGGGGAAAAGAATACAGTCATAGGTCTCAAACTTGTTCTCAGAAGACTTTTGAAGCCGTAATGTGTGTCCCAGGTGGCTGAAGTGTAGCCTGACGCAGCTGTATAAAGTATCTTTGATGTCTTCTGTTTACTCCTAAAAATTTGGGGAAATTATTCTTAGTTCCATGTTGTCAGTATTTGTTTTAATATAAAAACAATGTTTTTAATTATATACACTAGTGTAACAATTTCTCTTCTGACTACATGTCTCCTAACTCTTGAAATGAAATTGATGGTTCAGGAACATTTGTTTGATGATAGTCTTCATCCTGTGAAATATATTTTTAAAAGATTTTATTCATTAATTTTTAGAGAGAAGGGCAGGGAGGGAGGAAGAAAGGGAGAGAAACATCAATATATGGTTGCCTTTCATCTGCCTCCAGCTATGGATCTGACTGGAGACCTGGCTTGCAACCTTGTTATATGCCCCGACTGGGAATCGAACCAGCAACCTTTGGGTTCACAAGCTGGTACCAGTCCACTGAGCCACCAGCCAAGGTCTCATCCTGTGAAAAATATTTTAGTTTGAGATTTTAGAAACTTGCTGATAATTAGACCAGCCCTATGTAGAAAATGAATGGTATTAAAAAGTTATTTTTTAAAGATTTTATTTACTTGTTTTTAGAGAGGTGGGAAGGAAATGAGAAACAGAGGGAGAGAAACATTGATCTGTGGTTGCCCCTTGAGCGCTCCTGTCAGGCCCTAGAGCTTTTGGACCAGCAAATTCTGATAGTGGGGAGGCCTCTGGTCTGGTGAGCCTTAAGGAGCCTTGAGGAGATTTGACATGCTTTATTGCAGGTGGCAGGCTTATGACTACACTGGCAGCTAGAGTGTCAGCGTCCCCACGCACAATTATCCCACTCCTGTCACAGCTGCACTTAGGTTAATAACCACTGAGAGTCTTGGAATCTTGCACCCCCTCTTGTTTCTATGCCACCAAGCAGCTTGGGGGTGGGGTGTTGGCATTCCATGCAGAGTTTATCCCACCCAGTATAGCAGCAGTGTGCACACAGCTTACAGTAAGGGAACCTTGTATACACATTGGAACAAAGGAGGCTCTATACACATGAGAACAAAGAGGCAGCATACCCGAAGGTGACACCTGTTGGCTGCTCAGGGTTGCTATGTTGGTTATTCTTGGGTTTCAGTGTTCCCGGGCCCTGGGAACAAGATTAGCTTCAAGGTTATATCCCCGGCTAACCCAGCAGAAAGGTCCAGCCATACATAGACCGAGAACTCCCTGGGCATGACTGCCTCCGATTGGGGACCTGGCCCAAAACCCAGGCATGTGCCCTGACTGGGAATTGAACTAGCAACCCTTTGGTTTGCAGACAAGTGCTCAATCCACTGAGCCACACCAGCCAGGGCAATGAATGGTCTTTTAATGACTATAAAACAACAGTGGGCTTGAAAAAAACAAACAGAAAAAAAAAAAAACAACAGTGAGAAATTCTCACTTAAGGAGGCCTGTGCATATTTTTCACTTACTGAAATTCTAAATGTAACAGATTTAAAATTGAAAACATTTCTTTGGCTCATAATAATTATCTTATTTATCTATTATGTGCTCAAATTTAATTACAATTTCAGCATATATCTTTAAAATATAAGATCTAATTTTCTAAAATTTACTATTAGAATTTCTTTTTACTTTTATTTATTTTTATTTTTAAAAAGATTTTATTTATTATTTCCAGAGAGAGGGGCAGGGAGAGAGGCAGAGAGGGAGAGAGACATCAATGTATGGTTTCCTTTCACCTGCCTCCAGCAATACAGATCTGGCTGGAGACCTGGCCTGCAACATGTTGTTTTACTTTTAAAGAGAACTATGTGAACCTAATGTTTGAATGTAGCATTTCTTAACCATTTTTTAAAGTAAAACAAAAAACTTGTATTACAAGGTTAGACTAGAAGCATTATTAGTATATTAATTTCAAAACTGGTTTGTACAAATAACACATCATATAATATGGTCAAATGCTTTAATTTTATGTATTAAAAATATATAGAAAACCCAGATATTAGCAGTTTAACTATGCATATCATTAATATTATTAATATATATAAGTGAATACAATAATAAAATTATATAAATGAATATAATAATATGTGGTTATCAGAGTTAATGATTAATATTGTTTCTAATCTTATCTATTCTTTTTTTATTTGTAAATAAGGCTGCAATTATGTTATAGTTTAATTGTGAACAAAATGTAATATTAATCAAAAGTTAAATAAATAAAATGCACGCAACACAAAATGCACCATTGAAAATGTTACCATCATTACCCACTTGAGAATCACATGTTAATTACCCATATTTTCTTAAAATGTATTGAAATAATATAAATGTGATACTCATATTTATTGTAGACTGTCCCCTGGCATTCAGGTAGTCTTTGAAAATTATCTTTTTGTTGGTAACAAATACCCTGATGTCTTCCCTCAAATTCCACTGAGTACACTGTTTCGGTCAAACATTTAAAGGTATGTGAAAAATATATTAGATTTTCAAATTTTTAATTGTAAAAATTATGTTCAAAACATATAATTGTGACTGGTTTCAACTTTCCAGAGCTCTACACTATTATTTGAATCTCTACAGATGAAGCAACTGATCCTGAGCAAGTGTATGTAAGTAAGTCTTATCATTTTAGTTTCAGAAAAGTAGACAAAACTGGATTTGATGCTATCTGCAAGCCCCAAATCCTGCTCCTCACACCAAGTGCTTTCAGAGCACAGCCTGATAAAAGAAAGTTGCTTTAATTCACTGGGACTGTGAGTTTTCTCAGGAGTATTTGCTGCAAGTGATCAATGCTTAAGGCCCTAAGAACAACACTGGTGGCATTTCCCTCATAATTGATGGGCTCCTGGGGGAGGTATGGCGTCATAGCAGTTCCCTTTATACTTCAACCACTGAGATAATTGTCTGCTCCACTTACAATTTCACACACATTATTTGGTGTTTGTAGGTTGCCTCATTGAATAAGAATTTATAGTAGCTATGATTTTTTTCAAATACTAAGATATTTATAAATCTAAAATCTGATTTTGGGAAAAACAATTCCCCAGTGTTTCTTATTCTTTCTTTAATTTAGTTCTATGATTTTTTTCAAAGTTACCCCTTTGATACTGACAGAGTATTTTGCAGTATAAGTTTTTTGAAGGTTTAGGTTGCTTTACTAAAATATATATATATATATATATACACACACATATAAAATTTAAATATATGTATTAAAAGCTATGTATTTATAATACCTTAGGAATTAAAATAACTTATTTAAAACAATTCATCCTCCATCAGCCAATCACTAATACTGAGCTTGTATCTGGGCTGGAACTGCTTAGATTCCTCAGCTAATTTAAAACAGGGACTTTGCTCTATTTAATCAGATGTCACAAGAATGCTTCAGGGTGGGTGTAGGGCATTTGTCTTTCAAAGTCATCAGACTAGCAAACAGAAAGACCATTTAGGGAAGAAGAGAACTCTATCCTATCATTAATCATTATTTTATTATGAAAATTGTTATGCTTAACTCATAGTAGAATTATTCAATGAATAAAAATGATAAAATTGAGAGAATGGAAAGTTTTAAAGTGCTTAATATCTCTATTTGTTTCTTCCCAAACCTTTGATACACACTAGGTTGTTTCCAACTTTTGTTGGCTATAAGTGTAAAGTTTGAAAGGATACAGGTAAAATTAATACTGTAAAGATTTTATTTATATTGTGATAAATAGTATTGTCTGTTTTCTTTACAAACTCAGTGACCTTGTATTTTATGGTTCCTTTTTAATATAAGTCAGTGGTGCTCAATCTTGGCTGCATGTTAAAATCACCTGGGGAACTTTTAAAATACAGTGATTCCCCAGCCATCATAGATGTTATTTCTTAATTGGATTAGGGAGGAGCTCTAGCATCTGTGTGTCATAAAAGCTCATAAAATGATTTAATGTACAATTAGGATTGAGAACCACTGATGGGGGTAAAGGAAGGGGTTTTATTTGAATTATCTGGAACAATCCTATCCGTGGGCATGTTAATATATCCTGTGTGGATAATTATATAGCATATGTTTTGGAAAACCTCTCCCACCAATGCTAACCTTGCAGGAGACCCCAGTGTGAAAAACAAGTTCCTCCATGTGCTTTGTTCTGCTGTCCATTGCAGCTCGTTTGAAAAATAAAGTTGGGAAGAGTTTAGTTTATTCAGCCACAGAAAAATCAATCAATGTCAACAAATCATCTCTGTACTTCATAGCATATTAACACTCTAGCTTGACTTGTTGTCATAATTACAGCTGAGATTAGGAACTACTGGGATTGGAACACAGAAGAAATGGGATAACCTAGAGGTTTTAAAACAGTGCTGGAGCCCTGTCATCAATTTAGAGAAGTTGTTGGGAAGAAGAAGAATCAGCTTCACAATTGTACCTAGAGTGAATCCTGTGTCTGTTTTTTTTTTTTTTTCATAAGTATCTCAAACTTTTATTTAGAAAGTTTTCCCGTTGAGCCACTAAATACAGATGAGAACTTTGTCACTGATTTTCGACTAAACTCAATCACTTTGGACCATTCAAATTGTCCAAAACATTATTTATTTTCCATATTGGATTCAGCACTTGTGTACAGATGAGAGCATATGTGGTTAATTTTGTATGTTAGCTTGACTGGGCCATAGTGCCCGGATATTTGGTCCAAGATAATTCTAGATATTTCTGTGAAGGTGTTTTTAAACACTGACATTTAAATTAGTGGACATTGAGTAGCAGATTATATTACGGGTTTATTTCATCCAATCAACTGAAGGCCCAAGCAAGAAGGAATTCTGCCAGCAGAAAGCCTTTGTACTCACAATGTAAAAACATGGATAGCCAAGCCTCAATAATCATTTCAGCCAATTCCTCAAGAAAACAAAATATCTATCTATATATCTATATCTATATCTTTATCTACATCTATATCTCTAATCTATCTACATATCCTGTTGGTTCTGTTTTTATGGAAACCTCATTCAGGCCATACTTAAGATAAGGATAGTATTTTGCCTACTGTGGGCTCATCTGCCCCAACTCCTGATCACTGGACAGCAACATGAGTGTTCCATGGGAACCTGTTAGAAATTGAGCCTTATCTCAGACCTACTGATTCAGAAACTCTGTGGCATGGCTAGAAATCTTTATTTTAACAAGTGCTCTCAGTAATTCTAATGCACACAAAAGAGTAAGAACAACTGTCATAGGTCATAGGAACTTTGGGAATTAGCATCATTTGCCTCCAACCTCACTCTGACTTTATTTTCTCGAGGTAGCCGACCTAGGTAAGAAGGAATGCAGATTGGTGGTTCTTAAACTTGGATGCACATTAAAAAATCTGGAAAACCTTTAAAAATTGACAGCTATTGGGTAGAGGAAGGTTAGGGGGTAGAGGGATTGAGCAAAAAGGAAAAAGGACTCATGGACATGAATAACAGTGTGGTGATTGTTGGAGTGGGTAGGTTATAAGGGGACTAAATGGCAATGGAAGACAGAATAAAAACTAAATTAAATGAAATTTTAAAATAAAATTAAAATTCGACTGCCTATGTACAAGCCTAAACCAACTATGAATATTTCTAACAATTGCCCTGGTGATGCCAATATATAGCCAAGTTTGGAAACCAGTGGCAAAGCTCAAGAAGCTACATTTTCTGCTGGGAACAGAGGAAATAGTTGTAGTGTCATGCAAGCAAACGTCCTGTGAGGAACTGTAAATTATGAAATATAACACTACAAATAACATATGTTTTTGAATTTTATAAATACATCTTAACTCATTTAATTCTCATAACAACTTTATAACTATCTCCCTTTGGCTATTGAGGCAACTGAAGTGAAGAAAGTTAAGTAATGTGGTAAAAGGTACCTGAACTGAAGCACCCTGGCACCATAGTTTTTGCTCTACTATGACACAATACGACCTTTCAAATATTAGTCCATGTCATTGAACACAGGCTTTTGATGTGGCTGGCTCATCCCTTGAGGGATGCTGGCACTCACCATCTTTGTTAACTTGTGCTCAGTGCTCTACACAAACATTCAAAGCCGTTAACCAAAGGCCAGAATATAAGTCGTCACTCCTTAAGCAATTGCATGAAAATAGACTCCTGGAAAATGTCTCAGAATAGCAAAAAATATGAATGACATGAAAAGATTTTTGTGTTGAGCCTACAAGAACAACAACAACAAAAATAAGTGGGTTCCGGTTGGTGGTAAGGAATTGTCCACTCTATTCATGTTATTAGCCTGGCTGGGCCCAGCATCTTCATGAATGGAGCTGTGTAGTATCAATGATGTATCTGTGTAGAGGAAAATACACCGCAGTTTCAGGAAGGTTTTATTGTTGCTGCTGAATCTTTTCATCTGATTCCTACGTTCATATTCCAGACAGGGACCTCACTAAAGAAGATTTTCAATCAACTCTTACATGTTCTAAGTGTGTTGTGTGTGATGCAAAAAAACAAAACAAAACAAAAATACACACAAAAAACTCCGTTTGCATTATCTTCCTGTTAAATGTTGGGACTTTCTAAATATAACATCTATTGAATCTATTTAATGTTCACTATATTCTCTGAAACTTTTTGTTACACGTAATTAAATTTGGGGTTATGGTATCATTTACAGATGTCTCAATGACAGCATCTTAATTCGACTTGGAGTCTAATTTTTGGGAAGGAAGCAAAAAATAAAGAAATAGTTGTAGAACAACTACAGTGACTTCTTTGTGGATTTCAGACATCAATCCAATTGATTTTGTGAGTTAAAACGATCTTTGTGTTACTTGAGAATTTTAATACAGCAGCAATTGTTTGAGTCCACAATATGGATTTGTCTTATGATTGCAAGCTATCTGTATTGCTGGGTGGTAAAAACGTGCTGAGTAATTCCCTTCCTGTGACAGGAAAATTCACAAACGTGAAGCTTTCTACATGTTGTATGTAGTAACTCCTTCTCAAGTTCAGAGTAAGCAATACCCTTTTTAAGTTTAGAGATGCACTTGGTGCTCATTTATGTTCTGAGTGTAAAACTTACACTTTGAAACATTCTTTAAACACTTTAAAACCCTTGGTTGTATGTTTTATTTTTATTAAAGCAACAGAGCCTCTGAAAAATTGATTGGTTTACTCTGAAAGTGTATCATTTCTTTAATGACCACTAAGCAGATGTCTAAATCTGTTTTTAGCAGTCACATCACACAAATTCCTTTGAAAGAGACTGTCCTGGAGGAAACAACTGGGCTATTTCCTGTTAATGGTAAAATGATTGGGTTGCAGAATAAAGAAACACTGGTGATTTTTTCATTTGTTAAAAAATATGGAACACTTCAGGAATTTGTGTGTCATCCTCGTACAGGGGCCTTGCTAATCTTCTCTGTAGAGTTCTAGTTCTTGTAGGTGTGCTGCCAAAGCAACGGGTGATCTTTTTCATAATGAAGTTCTTCATCTACAGTTTTTTGCTGACTAGTAAAAGTCTTCAAGTTATTGGTTCTTTTTGTAAACTCAGTGGAATACTGCCTTTAAAAGTATGAAATATAAAAACAATACAAAAAGGAGAATATTTCCCCCCAGATAACAGGAATTCAAGGTGGTAAAGTGTACACAAAGTGAACCTTCTCTCATAATTAGTTTAGCAGCAGCCATTTGTGAAACCTAACATAACACATTTTCTCTGAAAGAGGAGTAAATAAAACCAGATACCAGACCATCTACTAAGTTGCTATTAGCTGTTTTGTTTAAAAAATACTAAAAGAACTGTATATATTAATACACTAAAAGTGATGATTCTTTTACATTTATGTGTGTGTGTAAGAGGAATAGTGAGAGTTTTAGTTTTTAACATGTGGCAATTTAACCATGCCTATCTTCCCATAAGAAGCTAGAAACTAGAGCACTGTTAGGAGAAAATTAATAATTATTTAACAGAAATCAACACACAACAAATGATATGCCTGCAATGGGTGCATAGTATCTTAATCTTATTATCAGCTGATACATTTTTAGGAAAGGAATGGTGCATATATATCATGATATATCATGAAGAACTGCTAAAAACAAAGGTTTTCCTAAGAAATTTATTGTTATTTATGTCACTTTTAGTTACTTCATGTCAGGAAAAAGGAAGAAGTTATTGCTACATAAAATAATGTATATATAAGTACACTATCAACAGAAACACAATTATAAAATGTGATGTATATTTTAGTTCCCCCCTCTTCAAAAAGAAAAAGTCCATAAATACCATTGAAAAGATAAGTAATTCATTTGAAGGGACTAGAATATTAATATAATCTTTCAGCAATGCTTTAAAGAAGTAGGCAACTTTGAAAGGAGATGAATTGCCTAATGAAATCTCATCTAATATATAATTTATACAGCTTTATCATATTTCCTTCATCTCTTCCTTATATTTTTTCCTTATGTATTAGCATTTTCTGTGTCACCATCCAATTTATTCCCTTAAATTGTATTAGTTCCTAATGATTCATGAAAGTTAAAACTTCAAATATAGATTGAATTAAATTGCATTGTCTTTGTAACAATACAGTTTTTGGTATTCTGGATTATAAACTTTAAACATATAAATAAAACTAAACACAAAAAGGCAGATTCATATGGTGGGTAAGAGCATGAACTCTGGAGCTATGATGGCTCTGTTCAAATCCTAGTTCCTCTACTTGCTAACATGTGACATTCGGCAATTAACCTTCAGTTCATTGACCTGGGACTAATAATGTACTTACCTCACAGAGTGGTTGTGAAGATTTGATTACCTGCCGTATGTAAAAATGTATAAATGTTAGCTCTATTAAAACAATAAATTAGAGAAACACTGGAAAAGGCTATAGAGTTAGTACTATATAATCTAGGCAAACCTATTAGTTTACTTTGAAAGGTAGAAGAGAAATAATGGGGGTTTTATGTTGCAGTCTGGGTGAAGAATGTGCCCACTTCCTCCTATTAACTATGGGAAGCTTTGAGGAAGGGGGATGAAGACTAGGAAGGTTACTATGTGGGCAATTGAGGGAAGCTTATGGTGAAGAGTGTGGAAAAAGTTAGGCATTGCAAGCTGAAGAGCCTTTGGTGTGAATTCAAATGAGCCATGAGAAAAAAAGGTTTTAGTTTTAATCAGAAATGTTATGGGCAACCATTTTAAGAGCATGAAATGAGTTATGCTGCGAAAAAGAGAGAGGGTTATCTGTAGCTTTGGTAGGGAAATGAAGTTTTGTATATAAAAGTTACTTAGGTAGAGAGTGCATGTAGAGTTAATAGCATTTATTTATAATAGGTTATATTACAGTTTTATATAGAATAATAGACATAATAGAACTCATCATGTATACCTATGTATATATGAGTATATACTCACAGAGAGACAAGCATAGATAAGAACAATTACTTATCAGATTTTACTTAGCAGTTTTTGATAACTAATTTTACATTTCAGAGGAGAAAACTGAGTCATATTTTAAATTAAAGAGTTCATTTGAGCAAAAGTTGATTCCAATAGGGCAGTGCCAAACCAGAAATGAGTAGGAGCACTCTACCAACAGGAGAAAAGGTGAAAGCAAAGCAAGGAAATAGTTGATTGGCTATAGCTTAAAATCTAGTTGGCTGTTTATGATTGCTTGTCCACAGGTTTTGATCTTGTAACCTTGAGATGCTTGCAGGCTTAGATTTTGTTTTGCTTACATAGGCTGCCACAGCATTCAAGTCACTTCAGACTAATGCCCTTTGTTTAATGTAACAGAAGGGATATCAGAGATGATGAGTGTCAATGAGTGTCAAGATGTCTTTTGTATATTGAGAGGCTTTACTACCCACATGAAATGAAAGGATTAGAATGGAAGGGACCAACTTGTATTCTACTTTCACCTTTGAAAAGTTTGTCCTTCTAAGCAAAGAAAGAAAATTCCCAATCTATTCATATACAGGGTGTGTGCAATCAATTGACAATAACTTTGCATTTCCTTATTTCACGTGCTTCTCATTAATTTAAAAAACTATGTTTCTAAGGTTATGATTTAGCATCATTGTTTCAGATATAAAGTATTAAATTTTGAGAGAAACCATCATGTTGAAGGAATACAATGTTAGAGCAACCATAATTTCTGGACTGCATGCAGGGCAAACTGCTAAAGAAATTGTGGAATTCAATAAATCCCTTTACATACAGTTTACAACATGAAGAAGGTGTATGATGCTCATCCTGTTGTTGCCGCACCAACAAGGAAAATGCATAAGATACATAAGGATCGCACAAGCCCAGATATTGTACACAGAATCCAGGAGATCATCAATGAAGATCCAGAATGTTTACCTTGATGTTTTGAGAGAAGTAGTTGTACCCTGGATGAAGCAAGTCGCAAATGGATGTTATTTTATCTTCCAACAAGATAATGCCAAAAAGGTGCAAGAATTTCTCAGTGTCATTGTTCCTGAATTCTGGTCAAAGGAAATCTGGCTGCCCTAGTTCACCAGATGCGAATCCTTTAGACTATTATGTATGCAAAATTTGTGAGAGAGAAGTTAATAAACAACCTCATTCCAATAAAGAGGTTGTTAAAGCTAAGATTGAAAACATTATGATGTGCATGGATAAAGAAAAATGAATTAAAGAGTGCTCAAGATTCCGAAGTTGAATAAAGTCTATTATTGCAGCAAATGAAGACTTTCTGAAACAATTTACAAAATAAAGACTATGGTTATGTATTTACATATAAGAATAAATTTATTTCAAATATAACTTTTTTTGGTATATTGGTTATTTTACTAAAATTTTGCCAACTGATCACACCCACCCTATATATGAATATATTTTTATATGTATCTATTTATATATATATATATCTTTCAGAGGTCAGCAATTTATCATTAAATCAAAATAATTATATGTTTACTGATAGACATTAATTTTTGGAGAAGTAAATCAATCAGATATGAGAGGCGTAAACTTCATAATGGCTACAAAATAGAGGAATGGCTAAACAATTCAAAATGATCAAAGAGGAACATATTTTCTCCTTACTAGTAAGAAATAAATATAATATTACTTAGATAAAGTTGTATGTGTTTTACATAAACTAGATGAATATTTATCTTTTATCTAAGTAAATTTATATTTGAAGTTATAAAAATAATTCAGGAAAATATTTGTTTTCATTTTGGCTTTAAAATTCAGTGTCTTTTAAAAAAAGACTATATTTCCCATTAGATGGTAATGCCAGTTTATCTCTGTGTGTTTAGCATGGGTTTCTTCACTTGGCCTAATTGATGTCAGTTAAATTTGATCGTTCTCAGTTCTCCTACTCTTTAATAGAGGCTGAGTGCTTAACCCTTTTCTTTGTTAAAAATTCTCATGCCTCAGTTTGAGCATTTTTTTGTCTTAAAGTTGTAAAGGAATTAGATCATTTTGTAGACCTGTCAGTGCTCCGCTATTAACTATTTTCACCCACAGTGAGTTCAAGAAGTTTCTGAAGGAATTTTCTTCACTGAGAATAATGAATTCTGACTCCTTAAAGGAATAAACTGTCCTTTTTATTGGGCAGAGCTTCTTACTCATTATTTGAGGCCAGTCCTTTTTTATAGGTTCTGTTTACCTCTGTGATATTTATTAAAGGTGAATTAGCAAATGGTTAACCATGTTCTTTATCTTAGAATCTAATAAAAATAGTTTCATTAATTATATTCTCCAATACATTTATTTACTCTTAGGATTAAATGGAGGTTGATATAATATAAAAGACTCACTATAGGAAATATATGCAAATAAAGAGTTTGGTATGACTCACCAAAAGATTATTTCCTTCTTTAAAATATTCTATTTAGGGTATCTCAATCTGGGGTGCATATTTTACAGGATGTTAAAACATCAATTGTTTTCTAGACAATATTGATTACTGATTCAAAGAATATACAAAGGTAAGACCATACATACTCATGCTCCCATTAGTTCTCTGTCATTTTTTTCTATTGCTCTTCCTTTTTTTAGTGACTGATTTATTAAAATGTTTTTAAAATTTATTTTTATAGAGGGGCAAGAGAGGGAGAGAAACATAGATCAGTGGCTGCTCGATTGCATTCTGACCCAGGGACCAAACCTGTGAGCCCTCACCAGGAATCAAGCCTGCAGCCTTTTGCTTTGTAGGATGATTCCCAACCAATTGAGCCATACCACTCAGGGCTCTACTTCTCTTCCTTTTATTTTCTCCATGTCCGCTGGTCTCCCCACTGCTGTTACTCAAACCAAGCCTACTCCTGATGCATGGACTTGGCCCTTGGTGCTACTTCTCCCTGAAATGCAACTCATTTAGATATTGGTAGTTAGTTTCTTTGTGCTTTCAGGGTTTTCATTAAAATTCACCTTACAGTAGGCCATCCAAATCAGCATTGAAAATTTCAGCCCTGCATCTTCACTCTTTATAGCATCCTTCCTTAACTTTTTCTCATTAGTACTGTTTACAATCTAAGATAACATATTGATTATTTATTTTCTATCTTCTACATCATAATATATATCCCATGGTGACAAGGCATTTATTTTTACTATCATATCCTCAGTGTTTAGCAGAGTGTTGGTACATTTAAGTATTGTATAAATGGTTGCTAATTTAATAATTTAAAAAAGAATGATTTCCTGATGTCAGGACATATAAGTAAGGTTTTCCTTGTTTAAGTATAGTTTGTGCTCTATAAATCTCTCCTGTGTGTGTGTAAGTCCAAACTAAGGGTTTTTGAAGGTGCAGCATTAGTTTAAAACCTCTGTGGTATTTGAAATAATTACTGCAAACAGAGGGTCATGTATTAAAAATGTGCATGCCTTTTGTAAGACCCTCAGATAAGTTAATTATACTTTTGTCACATTCCCTTATTTTTATTCTAGAGAACAAATAAATAAACCAGCAGAAAAAATATTTAGTTAGGTGGTATGTAATGATACCATAGGGAAACGTATTTGATGACTTACAATAAACTATATTCCAAACAAATTATAATTGCTGCCCAGGAGAGAAAAGCAAAAACCAAGGAATTATTTCTGTCCTTATTTGGCGAAAGTTGTATACACATAATGCACCTGATGAAAACTAATGACAAAGGAAATGTAGAACTAGTCATTGCAAAATATTTTTAACTTTACAATTGAGTACACGTCAAATGAGTTTGTCTAAAATAGAGGGAAGTCATAATTTTTTTCCAAAGAAATTCCTGGAAGCAATAATAGGTGCTGACCTATTTTATTTTATTTGTTTACTTTTATTTTTTTCAATTACAGTTGACATTTAATATTGTATTAGTTTCAGTTATACAGCATAGTGATTAAACATGTGTACTTTCTGAATTGATCCTTCCTGTAAGTCTACTACCTACCTGACACCACACATAGTTATTACAACATCAGTGATTATAACACTCTAAGCTGTACATCTTCCTCATGACTTATGACAATTTTCATAACTATCATTTTATCCTTCTTAATCTCTTCCCCTTTTTTCACCCAGTCCACCAACCCCCTCCCATCAGTTTGTTCTCTGTATCTCTGAATCTGTTTCTGCTTTTTGTATGTTTGTTTGTTTGTTTATTTTTTTAGATTCCACATATAAGTGAAATCAGATGGTATTTGTCTTTCTCTGTCTTACTTTCCTTAGCATGATACCTTCTAGTCCATTCATGTTGTTTTAAATAGTAAAATTTCATTCTTTTTTATGGCTGAATAATATTTTATTCTATTGGCCAGAGAGTTTGCTTATTTGTTTGTTTTTTTTCTGTCAGGTGGCTGTAGTAGTGCTTAGCTGTCTTTAATTTCATTCCAAACAATTTTGGTAGATTGTATTGTGATAACTGTTATATCAGTGTGCATTAAAAAAAAACATCAAAATTGGAGTTTTTTTTAAAATTTTATTGTTGTTGTATTACATCCATCCCCTTTTTGCTCCCCTCTGTCCCCCTCCCCACCCACCCATTCCCCCCAAAGTCAATCCCACCTGTTGTCCATGTCCATGGTTCCTTTATACTAGGTTCTTGTCTAAGCTGCTTCCCTTCCTTGCCTCTACCTCCCCCTCCCCCCAACCCCGTTCCCCTGACCACTGAAGGCCTATTCCTTGTATTCATATACTTGGTTCTGTTTTGCTTGTTGTTAGTTTTGCTCATTATTGTCCCGTAATGGGTGAGA